>JZKD02S1862687.1:85196-104104 GCA_000966675.3 Picea glauca | reverse complement strand
TTATGACCTCACAACAATACTCTTTTAGGATCATGGAAATTATGGATCAAAAGAGGGTTTCAAGGTTCATTTAAATGCTAATTTCAAAAGGTAAAATTTCTGCAATTAAAACTAAAAACAAAGAACTATTTAAAAAAAATAAAGACACATAAATATTTACTAGCACACACTAATTAAATAGGAAGCAAACAAAATATCTATACAACAAAGTACCATGTTGCATAGACCATTGCAAGGGGGGCCTTCCAAGATTTGGCTCATGGACAAACTTAGCAAATCAAATGGAGAAGAACCAGAGACTTATATTAATAAAATTCATCTACAATATGTTCAGAAAAGTCTCCAATTCGAAGTCCCAAATGCCTTGAAATTTTGGCACATTTATACATGAGAAAGTATAACTAATCTAGACTAGAATCTCTCCTGGATGATCAATAGGTTTGAACGACCTCCTTAGGATTCTAGATTGACCCTTAGATCAGAGATTTGCTCTAGAAATCATGAGGAAATCAAGTTATGTTCCAGTTATTATTCTTTTGCTTTTGACAACCACGTGTTTGACCAGCATTGACCAACAATCTCCGAGCAGTTTTCCATGCTCCAAAAGCTCATAAACCATGGTGTAAATTCTGGGAACAAAACCCATATTTTCGTTTTCTCTAAATCGACCTCCAAATATGCTAAGCTCAGACAATTACGGGAAAAATTCACTTATGGTAACAATGCTGATAAAAACTCAAGAATTTGACATTTTTTCTTATTAAATAGAAAATAGAGACATAACTAACAATTTACCTTTATATCCTTTATTTATCCTAGGTTTAGTGATAATAGGTATGAAATGCCAAAAATGGAGGAAAGTAGTAAAAATAGGGTGTGTATGATAGTTTTTATGGCCAAAAGGTGGACCGAAGAAATGCCATGCAAGGAGAAATAATGTTCCATTTGAGTGACTGGGCCTGTGAGATATGAGCCATCGAATTTGTTCACCTCAACTTTGGGAATACTGGGGTCACGATGAAGGGATTTGGAATGAAATTCCATATGATGGGAAGAGTCCTCACCCTCATAGTGTGAAGGTTATTCAGAGTAGGGAGAGCCATGGGATTTTTTTAATAATTGGTTGAGAATGGTGTTGTTGGATTCCAATTCACCCTTTAACTTCTTCTAATTCACCCGTAACTTTAGCCTCGAAGGTTTCCAATTTTGAATTGGTGGAAGCAATGTCAGAATTCACTCTTTGGATGTTCTTCGTGTGTTGTTTGGATACATATTGCAGGTGAAGGAGTTCTTGGTTGTGTGTGGTGACCATTTGGGAATGAGGGGTGCCAGGGAAGGTAAGTGGGTCTACAGAAAACATATGAAAAAATGATATATATGATGGTGATTAAGGTGAAAAGAGGAATGCAATGGGATAGGTGTCAAATAAGGGTGCCAAGAAGGGTGGGGGGTCCACGGGAAAAAAATGATTAGAAGTGATAGGCACCACGATGATCAGGGTGAAAATATTAATTCAACCGGATAGGTCCCAAATAAGGGTGTCGAGAAGAGGGTTAGGTACAATGAAAAATAAATAAATAAATGAATTTAACAATGATAGGTACCATGATGATCGGGATGAATAGAGGAATCCAAGGGAATAGGTCCCGAATAAGGGTGTTGGTGGGACCACTATATTCTTTTTTTTTTCTGCAGAGTTATACTCTGGTATAAATAATGTAGTAATGAATTGCCCAAATTGTTAATAGGATAAATTTTGTAGGAACTTTGCAACCAGAATGCAGGTGGAAAGGTTGTGTTGCAATAGATCTCGTTTGTTCCTTTTATGTTTTGTTTCTTTCACAGGGGATAGGTTTTACATGGTTCCTACAGACAAGGGTTTTTCCTATGCTATAGCTCTCTGATATACATGCGTGGTTGAAAAATAGTACTCGGCTCAATATCTCAAGGAACCAACTAAGGAGGCTTGACCATGCCCTTAATCGTACTACCCGATTACCCAGGTACTAGAGAGTATCTTCTTGAGTGTTTTTATTGGTGTCACTATAGTCAGTCAGGAAGTTGATCGATTAATCTAGAGATTGTTTTAGGAGACCTAGGGGACTTCTGATATACCTGTCAGTACATGGGAGTGATGGTCATGTATATATTTTGTCTAATGCGATACTATTCGAGGGGTACCAACAGAGGTTACAAACGTTTCCAACAAGGTGAAATGTTTGTTTCTAGACAACCTCATGAAATCGTCTGTATTTCCCACATGTATTCTTCCCCACCGAACTTTTACACACTAAGAAACAGATATTTGTTCTTTAAAGACGCCAATAGTACACGTATCTACCCTTAAAAGGAAATCCCACAATTTCCACAGAGGAAAGTGCTTTGATACCACTTGTTATGTGCCATATCTATTATATTAAGCAAAAAACAGAAATATTGCATAAAATACTAGTGCAACAATAAAATGTAGAGAACCACAACCAAAAATAATACTTTTATTGATAGGAAGCAATGTTCACTTGCCTCCTCAAGGGGGAAACCTCCAATATATCAACTATCTATTAAAATAATTCTTAATAAAAATATTTCACATGCCTCCTACTCTTATTTATACTAATTATATCTTCTAAAGAATGTTCTAGATGAAGATATTTCTAGAAGCAGAAGCTTCTATTAGGTCTTCTTACATTGACTTGTTCACATTTATTAAATAGGCCTTATTAACTAATGTCATCCTTTATTACATGGAAAATATATTATTCTACCTACATGAGGGGTTAGGGGGTTAGGGAGGCTAGGTCCCTAACATTATGTAAGTATTAGATGTTTTAATAAAGGATAATTGTGCCTAAAGATGTCAAAATGTGAATTTGGGAAAACATGTTTAGTTTATATGGGCTATATTGTAGGGGTGGTGAATTGAAAATTGATCCCTCTAAGGTTGAAGACATTATGAAATGACATAATCCTAATAATGTAACAGAAGTTAGGAGATTTCTGGGGGGATTTCAATACTGGAGGAATTTCATTGTGAACTTTTCATTTATTGCATCTCCTTTACATGCTTTAAAAAGTACTAATAAGGTCTTTCAGTGGGGAGGAAAACAACAAAAACTCCTTCGAGACTTTGAAAGAAAATATCAGTACAGCCTTGGTTCTCACATTGTCAGGTTTACATTAGCCATTAGATATTGAAATCATTGAAAGTGATTATTCCATGGGAGTAGTGTTAATACAAAGGAAGAAACTAGTTTGTTATTGTTCTGAGACCTTCACTGGTGCAGTAAGAAATTATCCTACTTATGAAAAAGAATTGTATTCTTTGGTTAATATTGTGAAGAAATGGAAACACTATTTGATGGGAAAACAGATAATCATCCATATGAATCATTAGCCTTTGTAGTATCTCCAATCAGAAACCAAGCTACAACAATCACATCATTTCTCATGGATGGGATTATTGCAACAATTCCATTTGATCATCAAGTACATGAAAGTTATACAGAGAAAAGTTGTAGATATGTTATATAGAACTTCTATTAATGCATCCATTGTTTTATAGCATAGCTCTTTATCTCATGAAATTTACATTGAAAAATATGCTAGAGATGAAGATTTTAAGGATGTATATGAAACACTAATCCATGGTGCTAAAGTGGAAGAGTTAGATTATCATGTACATGACAAGTTTTTATATCATCTTGGTAAATTGTGTATTCCACGATATGAAAGAGTGCATGTAATCAGAGAAGCACATACTTCTCTCATATGTGATCATTTTGGTGTAGGAAAAACAATAACTTAGTTACAACACTATTGTTATTGTCCTCAAATGTATGAAACTATGTCCGAATTGTAAAAGGATATGTCATGTGTGCCTCTAGAAAACCAAGTAACAGAAAATTGGGTTTGTATATGTCTCTTATGGTACCTTCTCATCCATGGGAAAGTGTGTGTATATGGATTTTGTAGGGGGTCTGCCTATGTCCAGGAAACGTCATGATTATCTATATGTTTTTGTGGAGATATTTAGCAAAATGTGTGTTTTGGTGCCTTCTAAGAAACATGTGATAGGAGAAAAGACTGCACATTTGTTCTTCCAACATGTTTGGGTTCATTTTTGTTTCCCACATCCATTGTTTCTTATTGAGACTCTTTCTTTCTTGGGGAATTTTGGTCAACTGTGGGAATTAATGGACACTAAGATTCAAAAGAGAACTACTTTCCATCCACAAATCGATGGACAAACCAAAGTGGTCAACAGGATAGTGATACACTTACTCCAAGAATATCCTAACAAGCATCCTAATTTTTGGGATGAACAAGTGTATTATGTACAAAATGCTTGTACCCGTGCCATACATTCTTCTACACAAAGGTTTCCTTTCGATACATGTTTTGGATATTTTCCTAATTCTCTGTTGGACTTCATTTTTGGGAAAGATTCAGTGGCATATGGACATAATGATGCAAATAAAGCCAAGAATTTCATCTAAAATATCCAATTGGTTCATCAATCCATACAAGAATAGTTGGAAAAGAGCCAAGCCATGTATAAGGCTAGGAATGACGAGCATCAAGTTGATCATCATTTCCAAGTTTGTGATCAAGTTTGGCTACACATTAGCAAAGAATTCCTTAAAGGTGAAGGTAAAAAACTCAAGCCAATCATGTATGGTCCATTCAAAATCTTGGAAAAGATCGGTGACTATGTTTTCTGGTTGGAGTTACCTGCATATATGTATATTTATTCCATTGTTAATGTTGAAAACATGATACTATATGAGCCTCCTATGATCATGGATCAAGGTGAGAATGTTTAAGTTCCTTATGTTGATGATTTTTCTCCTGAATATCTTGATGAGTTGTGGGAAGATGTTATTCTTGACAGGAGGGTGAGGAATTCATGAAGAGGATATGTGGAGTATCTTTGTGTGGGTATAAAAGGAATGCATCCAAGTAAATCACAATGGATGGAAACCATAAAAATGAGGGAGTTGTACCCTCAATTATTTTATGAATAAAACATGACTTTTGGTGGTCCAAAATATTCTTAGTGGGGAGGAATGATCTAGGATAATCTGATCCAATCATATTTCAAAGCCATCATTTGAGGATTGAGATGCTACAAAAAGGAGCACGTTTTTTCCTATTATTTAAAAATGGGATCCACAAATCAAAGGAGTTGAATCTTTTGTTCATCAATCATATTTATGAGGCCATGTGACCTAGTTCAAGTTTACCAAAAATAAAAATACAATCGTGGTGTATTACATGGTGGATTTGGAGGGATTTTGAAATATTCCTTTCTAGACTCTGTGTACACTATACATTTGGAAAATCCACCAGGATATGCAACGATGGAAAATTATGATGAAATTATTGTCGAGATTATTGGAGATATGTTGTGAAGGAACCCTCATTGAGGAGAATTTCGATTGTCCCATCCTTTATAAAAAAAATATCAATATACTTGTGGAGATATCTCTTCATTGATGGTGGTGTTTGGATGACTGGTCGATCATAGTATTGGAGAATATTTCCAAGATTCTTCAGTTAGGAAAGAGCATGGGGCTTGAGAATGAGGTTGAAGTTGAGTTGTATTGATAATAAGGGATTGAGAGAAAGACATCCAAATCATCAAAGCCAATAATATGCCCCCATTGGCATAGTTAAGAGAATTGTGAGAAGAAATCCCTTCATCGGGGAAAATGACAAGAAAAACATGTCTTCATTTATAGGAAGAACCAATTTTATCTTCCTAGATAACATTAGAGATTTATTATATATTTAAGGCCATTGGTTGATGTAAAAGGGATATATCCCCCCTTCTTAATGGATCTGTTCCTCAGTTGAAGCAAACCCGAAGATGTATCCCATGCAGGTGAATTCCATTAACAATTGTTGAGTATTGCTTGTGTTTTCAATCCTCATTTTTAATTTTCAGTCATTTACATACTGTAACTTTATTTCATTCATCCAATCTCTTTAACGAAATTATGAGAAATTGAGAAAAGACCAAAATTAGTAGAATGGTGTGTTTTAGCACTAAGTTTCAAAGCAACATATCCTACCAAATTCAAGGTATGGGGAGATATAATGCATGAAAAAGCATGGATGTAAATTTGGGATTCCTCATAAGGAGACTCTTGAGTAGGTGCTTCATCAAGAAGGGTTGTAATATTCATCATATCCAACTCAATTGAATATCCATGTAAGATTGTCTTGAAAGTGCCAAATGGGGGTTATATCAATGACAAATACATTTATTCCCTTGAAAAAAATTTCATTACAATCATAGCAGAGACCCTGACGTTGATGTTCTACAATTTATTTCAAAGTCAACTTGTGGACCCTGAGGCATTGAGAAGGATGTGGGCGAGGCACCAATGGAAGACATAGCCATTGAAAAAAATTGGGATGTTTGGTTTGGGTAGTTACCACCACCTATATCTTCTCAGTTAAAGGAGAGTCTTGCAACCAAGTAGTTGGTTGATATATATTGATTGGTTCTTTGATCTCCTCCTTGATATCATTAATAAAAAAAATCCTTGAAAAAACCATTAGTCATATCCTCTATCCTAATTTCGAATCTCTCAAAGGAAGTAATAAAATATTCCATTATGTTGGTTTGGTGCAAATTAGTTAGAATCCGTAAAAAAATAGTTGCCTAGGAATGGTCTAGGCATGCCTAGGACCTTTACATGTAGAAAGATAACCCTTTATTATTATTTCAAAAGGGGAGAAATGTTGAGCAACCTATTCAAGGGAGAAACCTCCAAATGATTTATGCTCCAATATAATAATAATCCTTGACACAACAAAATATATCATCCTACCTGTCTAAATTATTTCTCACTACCAAAATCCTAGCCACTAGCGATCCCAAGATTAATGCGTACCAACTACCTAGTTGACCTGATTCCATAAGGGTGACCATTTACCTTAATTAACCACATGTTAATTACTTGACGTGCCTTATTCAAAGAGGATGGGAACATACATTAATTAAATAAATTATAAATGCCCATATCTAGGGAGGTTAGGGTAGGACTCTAATAGGTTTTCCAATGAAAAAAAGGATATACAATCAAGACCTCAAGTCTATAACCATTAGCCATACCAAGTCAACGTAAGGAAGAGATCTCATGGATTTTATCACAAATCTACCCACATTTGAAGGGAAGAATTTCATCATGGTAATGTTGGGTCAACTCACAAGATATGTCCATTTTTTTAACCTTCTAATCCTTTTAAAGTAAGTATGGAAGTTACAACATTCATGGAAACAATTCATAAGCTACATGGAAAAACTTGAGATTATTGTAAATGACAAAGATCTATTTTTCACTAATAATTTTTTGACTGGTTTGTTTTCTTATTCGTTACTCAACTTGCTCACAACTTCTCTTCCCATCCCCCAATCTGATTGAAAAAACAAGGTTATGAATAAATGTTTGGAAGGTTATCTTTATTCCTTTGCATCTAATAAATAGTCATAATGGGTCAAGTAGTTACCTTTGGTATAATGGTGGCACAATTATTACTTTCATACTTCATCCATCATGTGATTTTTTCTAGAACTCTACAAATATCCTTATTGATCCGTTGCATCACCCCTAAGAGGGAAACCTAAGGATCAAGTAGTGGAGGATCATGTCCAACACCAACAAGAGGTTCTCCAACTATTTAACGACAACTTGACTATAGCACAAAACATGATGAAACAATAAAAACAATAAGCAAATCAACATCACAGCGAAAGACACTTTGATGTGAAGGATTGGGTATTTTTGAATCTACAACCATACTAATATGTCCCTCAAGCAACAAAAGAAGGAAAATAAATAAGCAACCAAGTACTATGATACCTACAAGGTGTTTCAAATGATTAACAACATGGATTACAAATTGAAGTTGTCTCCTTTTTCATGTGTTTCTTGTTTAAAGAAGGTAATTGGTGACAATATCCTAGTTATGAGTATTTTTCCATTGCTTGATGAAGAAGGAAAAATCATACTAGAACTTGAAATAGTCATAGAAACATAGATCAAGAAATTAAGGATCCCTAGCAATTATTGAGTACCTCATCAAGTGGAAGAAGCCACAAATATAATATTCAACTAGAGAAGATAAGTTCTTCATACATAAGCATCCACAATTGATTAGTGTTGAGAGTAATGTTTGTTTGAATAGGAGGGGCATGTTATCTTCCTAGTCATAAACCTCATTGATGATCATTACATCAATTATAGTTATGTCGACTTAACATTTCTCTCTGGCCCTCTTTGTATCATATATATACATCAAGGGGACTCATTTGAAGGATCATATTAACATGTGCATTTGATTAAATGTCTTGTAATAAGAGGTTTCCCTAGAAGAATATTTGTATGCATTCACTCTTTCACTTGATTTAGGCATCGAATCACTGAATTAGGTATTGTGTATGCTTATTTGGCTATTTGTTCTATAACAACAAGACATTTTTACTTAGTATATGCATCTAATAAAAATTCAAGATGATTTTAGGGCGCATATGGAAGTTAGCTCTAGATGTGGAGTTAGATTGTAAACGAATAATGGACTAGAGGTAGTACACATATGCTATTGAAGTTGTTATGATTAGGCTCAAGGACCAACAAGATTCAATAGAATTGTTTGTAAAATAATATGGGGGTATTTATAAGGTAAGATTAGGTTATAAAATCTCTCTTCAGTTGGAAGGGATCAAATTTGAGGAATGGAATTGGCACTTGATGTGGAAATTTAAAGCACCTTTAAAGCATAGAATGTTGGTATGGCTCCCATGTATAATCGAGATCTCACATGGGAAATATATAAGGGAGATCATGGCAAGGTCTTTGGTTATATGTGCATTATGTAGAGAACATAAAGAAAGTGTATCACCTCGATTTTTTTCCTATCATTTTATAAGAGAAGTTTGGGTTGATGTTATAACATTATCATGTGGCAAAGGAATATGGGAGGGATCATCTATAGGGAAATCCCTTGAATCTTGGATAGACGAGGAAGATGTTAGGAAGCACTTCCGTTAATTTCCTATCTTTGTCTTATGGATTTATTGTTGACAAGGAATACCTCTCTTTCTTAAAAAAAAAAAATCTACTAGTTTACTATAAAATTCATGATGCATTCAAAGCATATGACACTTCTAAAAAGAAATAAAAAAACAAAGGATGATACTTCCCTTTCATATTTACATGGTTAAACCATATGACTTCTTTGATGGATATTCTCAAGGGAACCCAAGGGATGGAGGGGTAGAAGGAGTCATACAATTGTCATATTCTTAGTGGGTTAATTTCAAATGTAGGCTAGGGAGATGTGTTAATAATGATGCATAGTTAAGGGAAACCTCTATGTCACTAAATTTAACCCTAGAAAAAATCATCTGGCACTTATAGTGTTTTGGAGATTGAATTCGTTTATCTTATAGATGGGTGGTTCCTAAGGAACCTAGAATTAATCAGAGCTATTAGAACTATCTGAGATGTCATGACTATATTTTAGTCTCTTTCATGCACACATGTGATAATATGGAGGTGGACCAACTAGCAAAGTAAGTTTGGGCTTCTTAGAATTGTTGATGCTTTTAAATTATATCTAAATAAAATTTTATTCTTGAGTGTTTTTTAATTTCCCTTTTATATATGAATTTTATATAATATAACTTTTTTATTTTAAGTAATGGGAAAATATACAAATTCTATGTACCACAATGATATATCATATTTTTTCCCTTGGAAAAAAGAGTAATTTCATTTCTTGGTAGAAAGAAAATTACATTCTATATATGCTTAATAATATGCATTGTTGAGCCTTTCAAAAGGACACATATGATATAAAAAATCCAAAAAAGGGGACTTTTGAAATATAACTAAAAAGTATGTTGATATTGTGTTGCAAACCAACCTGCCACATATCTAAAAACTAGTAGATAGAAATGATAGAGTGAAATCACACCAGTGGATCCACTCAGTTGTTCCAGACATGAAAACTGTAGATAGAACACCACCCAACCACGTATAGGATATGATCATATATAAAAAACATTTACAAAAAAGGAAGGTGTCCATAAAAAGATCATAAATAAGGATAAGGATCTTGTTGATCCTCAATGAAAGGTCTATAATAGTATTCCTGAATGATATCATCCAAATCCTCCACAATGTTCCACTGGACCTGCTACATATGGATCCCTTATTTTAAAATTTGATCATCTACCATATTCCTCTCCTTGTAAACCTGTTGAATGAAGGAGGCATTAAAGGAGTCCACCAACCCATAAACGCCTTCAAGGATCGAAAGTTAAAGTATGTTATGATAATGTTGTGATTTTTTCACCCATTTTACAATAGTTTGTGAATCCCTAAAAATATGGATAGATTTTGTTGGTCCTAAGGTTTGTACCTGACTACTAAGGGCAGAGATAGGCCACCTCAGTTTTTGGAATGATTGGTTCTTAATAAGTTTTTTTTTTTTGTTTTGTTTTGATGATAAATTGATAGATGAGGTTCAAGGGCAGGGGTTTATTTGGACTATTCCACAATATTCAATAAAATATTTCCCTTAGATACTGGCATGCATTATGCTATAGCAGATACAAGAAATTAAGTAGAACAGAAACACTGACAAGCATACAATTTGTTACCTGCAGCTGGAAATTTTAGATCTAAAACATTGCATTAAACCTAACACAATATTTGGAATACAATTGTCAATGGGTTGTAAACACATTAGCTGAAAGAGAAAGAATATTTTCTCTTCAAGACATTCAACATGCATCCAAATAAGAAGAAAAGACAAGTAAGATTGAGAAAAAGACAGTATGTTCACCAGAAATTATACTCACTAAGTAGAAAATTTTGTAGATCTTTACACTTCATAATCCAAATCTATGTCCTGATAGCTTGATACCCCAAAAAGTTGAACCTTTTTTTACATTCACATATTCATTTATTTATCCATCAAGATGATTCAAATATCTATCTTAGATCTAAGTTCTAGAGTTAAACTCTGCATTACATTCAAACCTGTAGATATCAACTTCACCATTCAGTGTTGATTACAATTCATGAACAATTCTTTAAACTAAGTGAAGTAGAGTTTAAGTGCTAGTTTATAGGGATAACTCCCCTTTTCTGGCCCCATAACTTCGACCTAATTAAAACATTGTTCTTTATCAAAAAGACCCTTTTTACAATTGGTTGTAATATCTCTAACTAAAAAAAAAAGATTATATCATTGTAATTGGAGTCACTTCTGATAACAAAAGTGTATGAGTTGCACCACACAATTCTATTAATGAACTAAAAGTAAATGATATCTTCAAATAAACTGCAAGAAATTTGGAACAAATTTCCTTGAAATCTGTCATTGGTCTCTTGACTGCCATCCACTACTACCAAATTCCCTGGAAATTTGAAAATTGACCAAAGATTTGGAATACTCTGCCAATTGTGTACTCATTGTATTCATGCCTAGAAATACTAGTTACCTGAGAATGTAGATCTAATTCCTAGGGATGAAGATTTGCTACTGATTATTTTCCTTGAAATACTCAACCCCTGATTTTGATGTCCTTTTCGTATGGATATAATATCCTTGGCAATCTCAAAGTTTACAATAGATTTATTTGACTTAGTATCAAGACCAAAAGTGTCACATCAGTTGCAACAAGAACATGGTAAATCCCTCACTTAAACTTTTGTAGAACCTCCATACGAGAAGTTTGATCCTTATCTTCAATGCTTGATTTTTTCAAATTGTTGGTGATGATTGGGCGTATGAAAACAATATTATGAAAAATCTGTTTTGATCAGACAATAATTTCTCCCAAATCGTTGATAAATTTGGAAACCCGCTCGCGAGTAAGGTAAATGGACCCATTCTTGAAGTGGGTTTTTAGCATTTTTAGAAGATTCACTAGGGTTTGATAACTTGAATGTATCTTTGACTATGAACTTCTATCCATCTTTTATTCGATTGAGGCCAAATAGAAATTTGTATGTGTATCTTTGTACTTGGACAATTTTACCTTCATCACTTATCCCTTCATCATCATTGGGACAAAGCACTGGCATGCTTTATGCTTCATGAATTATCATCCATTCATATGACATATACACTAATTTAAGAACATGAAAAATGTTTTTATGATGACGAATTTGATGGCATGATCTCTTGATTTCATGCTAAGTATTGGCTTTGAAAATTTCCTTGGAGATTGGGTTAACAAGAAACCAATATTGTTCATACATTATAAAAATTATCATACAACCAAAAAGATTTTAAAATATTAATTTTTATATTTGTTTGAATCTGATGACCATCAAGGAGAAGAGACTAGATAGAGGTTTGAAAGACAATATCTCAATAAAATATGATGCAAAGGATAGCGAGCTTAGCAAAACTGACGCTTGTAGAAATGGAGGTTTTTTCATATTGCAAGAATGGCAACATTCTTGCAATCATGTAGGTTCAGTTATTAAAATTGGCTCCATCTTGGGGATATCACTTCCCTGTGAGGTGCTAAGAACAACAGACCATTGTGCCTTCTTCCAAATCCTTCCACTAGAAATTGTAACATGCTCATCATGATCTGAAAACAATAGTGTTGAAAATAACTCACTAACTGTAAAAGGACTATCTTGCAAATTGAGAGTCGCTTGTACCAATGTCTCCATTGGGCTATGGAGTCTTATTCATTTTTTTCTACTGCACACCAAACAAACTAAACACTACATTGTTCTGTAAGTTAGTCACACACTGCAAACCAGGCTGAAACTGAAACTTCTTCACTAGTGCCTTCATTGGTCTTATGGGGTCATTATTACTGACTGAAAACTGACAATTACATGCTTGAAATGGTGAGCTTATTTAACAAACTGCCTACTCCTAACCAACAAAAGTAAAATTGATCATGTAATATGGAATTTCTAGTGAAACCATGTCAGCTAATGCTTCATCATATGGGATCTTTTCATGCATTTGATTAGGATAAAGAAAACTTCAAACAATAGAAACTTATCAAAAAATTGATTCCAATACTTACAGTTCAACAATTTTGTCCCCAAAGCATTAAATAAAGAAAATTATTGGTTGCATTCTGAATCCATGTAGATGGCCATTAGATCTTGAAGAATCTGACAAATCTCTGACTGATACAATGGACCAAATGGTTGATCTGTAAATTTTTCTTCATTTGTGAGACCAAAATCCTCTTGACCTCCGTGAAATAATTCATGAACATCATATGCTTCATAACAATCAAAGGAAACAAAATTATCTAGAATATGTTGACATATTTATGGTGCAGAATATTCTTTATCAAATTTTTTATAAGCACAGTAATCATTGGAATGGGAAGGAAACAAATTGCTTTCATCAACTTCAAAAGTAGGGACATCATGTATAATGAAATATGCATCCAATTGGATTGTCTCTTCATCTCCCTCATTGTCTTTGAATGAATCAGATGCATAGTTTCCATACATAGGTCCATTTATAGGATATTATATATGTGCTGATGTAGAACTATGTTTGTCTGAATCTTCCTCATACTCATAAAAAATAAGTGGATCTTGATTGAATCTTTGAGTAACAACTTGGTCTGTGCCCAAAATATTAGAAACGTCTAATGTAAAAGAAAATGTGTCTACCATATGGTTGTCATAAAATCCACTTGTAAAATTATCATTCAAGTCTTCCTCCACCTTTTCGATAGAACTATTTATTTCAACAACAATTCCTTTGTCATCCATGATAATTGAACGTTAAATATGGAGCTCAAATTCCTCACAACAATGCTAAAAAAGAAACTCATTAGAAAAATATTTCTTGCAATGGTTATGAAAGGTAGCATGGAAATATTTTAAAGAAGATATATTGGAAGGAGGTAAGGATTGAAAGCATTCTCGTCCCTCTCCCTCTAATGAGTACATGAACATTTTCATTAAGACATCCTCATGATGTATGCCCAAATGATACATGAATTCATGAAATTCAATAAAATGATCTATGGGATTGTCATCTCTATCTTTTATAAATTTGGGGAAGAAACATCCCCACTCATTTATAGTAGGAACAACATTCGGAAAACTAGGAACAACAAAGAAATTAAATGGAGAAAAACTTTGAGCCAAAATAGAAGCCATTCAAGTATATGACATCTTGATACTTTAGAGCCATTACTGGATTCTTTAACCATGGATTTTCCAAGTGAATAATTTGCAGTCTAACTATGTCTGTATTTTTTTCACCATCAAAAACCAGATCTAATCGTTGTCATTCTCCCAAGGAAATATTGCTTCGTTACTCTACTCCCTGGAAACAACGCTAGAAGATGTTGGTCCTAAGGTCTACACCTGACTTTTAAGGGAAGAGCTAGGCCACCTCAATGGTTGGAATGATTGGCTTTTAATATGTTTGTTTTTTTTTTGTTTTGATGGTCAGATGATAGATGAGGTTCAAGGGCGGGGGTTTAGTTGGACTATTCCATAATATTCACTACAATGTTTCTCTTATCCATTGGAATGCATTCTGGTGTAGCAGATATAAAAAATAAAGTAGAACAAAATCACTAACAAGGATACAATTTGTTACTTGCTGCTGGAAATTTCAGATCTAACACATTGCATTAAACCTAAAACAATATTTGGAATACAATTCTCAACAGGTTGTAAAAAAATTAGTGGAAAGAGAAAAAGTATCTTCTTTGCAAGACATTCAACATGCATCCAAATAAGAAGAAAAGACAAGAAAGATTAAGAAAAATATAGTCTATTCACCAGAAATTGTATTCACTGAGTAGAAAACTTTGTAGATATTTATAGTTCATAAGACAAAATTATGTCCTGATATCTTGATGCCTGTTATGAGGAAAATCTCTCTATGGCTAGGGGAAAACCACAACAGATGGAAATGATTGCAGAAATCAACTCTATTATCAAGTAAGCTATATAAACAAATATTCTAGCAAGACAAGATAAAAGGCCTACCTCGTCCAGATGTTCGATGAAGTCCACCATTGAGCACTCGACCCAAAGCAATACACCTGCAACTACTCCTCAACAACCAAGCAAAGAAAACATATGGTGATAATATATGATGTTAGCACATTCAATAGCATAATCCATTAACATACATAACAAATACGCCCATGGAATAATAATTGAAATATTTGCAAGATATCAATTGGACGAGAAAAAAGTATTTCTATTAATATATGATCAGCAGAAGTGAACAAGTTATAGACTTTCGTGTCAGCACGGTTCAAAACCGAGAAACTAAGTTCCTTCCAGCTGGGCCTCCACCACTTCAATCCTCCACCAAAGGCAAGCTCATAGAAGAGAGACAATGAAGTTCTCAATCAATAAGGGAAGATCTTGGGGGTTGAACACTGTGTTCAAACTTAAAGGAAAAAGGGGTGCAGAGTCAATGTGAAGTGAATAATTCCTCTAAAATAACTTTTCTCTCAAAGTTGAATTCTTTCTCCTCTTTTCCATGGCTCATAATTGGCCCATTTATAGCCTTCAAATGGAACTAAAGGGTCGATTCGGAACGTTTCCAGTATATGGAAGGCCAAGGCTCATTGATCTCCTATCATGACATGGAAACCCAACACCATTTTTCATTTTTGGGCACATTTCCCGATGTACGCGGGTTGTAGTGGTGAAACTTGCATATACGCATGTTGTATAGTAGGAAAGGTGCATATATGTGGAAAAAATGTATTTTTAGCTCTAAGATTTGAAAAAAGGGATGAGAAGTCTGCATAGGGAAATAGAAAAAGGCCCTCGATGCAAGATTGCATGGGGTGAGGAAAATACTGCTATAACATATGCCCCCTAATGTGTGAGGTCAAAGGAGTATCTGGGATGGACGAAATACATTATAAAAACCCAGAAGTGGAGTGATGGGGAACCAGCTGGAAGAACTAGTTGTTCATTACAATCTACACTGACTTTGCATACATGGTTTCCAATTTGAATTACAATGTAGATCTATGTGAAAATATACCAAACAATTGTCTATGGCCATGAATAGGAAAATACAAATGTGGTTACATGCCAAAGGATATTCCTTCTTAGGATATTCCTTCTTAGGATATGACGAAGAACATGTTCATGAACCAACAACCCTATGCATATTTGACATGTGCCAAGTGCAAGAGGTACACGAAAAATACCTTATGAATAGAAACCAATGAGGAAAATTGTTGACAAAGGTGAGGAAACCACCAATAAGGCTAATGATATACAAGACACTACACAATCCCAATGTGTGAATAGATATATTGTCATCGAACACAAGGTAAACCACCCAGTCAACGACCAATGATGAAATGTCAACTACTGGGTTCAAGGTTACCTACCAATGAGGAGAGTAGGACCAGGGTGCATGGTAGGAATACAGTACCATGTGATTCTGAGAAAAACTAAGGGTATGGCCAACATGTAAAGTAAATATTTCTGAGGAATGGTCGACATAAGTTGATAGACATCCTTTGAACAAGAGCATGATACATATGGAAGACTTCGGTAGCATATATTCAATGATGAAACCATGAGATGCAAGAGGCATCAATAAAGTTCTCCATAGGGACTGGAAGAGTAACCAGTCGAGGGAGAAGACTCTTTGTAATGAGCTCATCTTCCTAAGGCCATGCTAAACCCAAAATTATGATGACAAGTGGACTCAATAAATTTGTTCTTTGTTCAAAGGTGACACGATTGCTGCCAATATAAGATAATACTCCCTTCCTGCCCGTCCTTTTTTTTTTTTCATAGTCAAATGAATCCTATGATACAGAGGAGGACACGAGTGTCACAAGTAAGCAAAACTAGTTCTAGTAGTGGAACATACCTATGCTCAATGCAAGGAGGTGCATGCGGGAGATGGAAACTTGAGGGAATGTTCCCTCCTAGGTATAGGGTGTCAAATTGCGAAGGATATAAATGAGGCTCTTCTTGTTTGAGGATGCAAAGTTGCGGAGGCAAACAGTTTTTAACGCAAAGCAAGAACCGACTATAGGCTCAATATTGCAAGCGAGAGCATGATATGCAATCACAACTTAGCACCATAAAATTTCCTTTTTCATAATCTCAGTCTACTTGGTGTGAAAAAGGAATAAACTTATACCAAATAGACTTCCTTTCAAATCCAATTTATGAGTGTGAAAGAGACAAGTTCACTCAACAATCTTTTCTCTTTTTAGATGAGTCGGAAAAGAGCTTAAATAAGACTCACTTAGGAGTTTCTAGGTGGCACATCATGGGGGAGGCCAAGGCCCTTGTACTGGAATTCTATGAAATGTCAGTATCTTATGAATAGCCGACACAAGCTTGGGAAAACCCAAATCTCTCCAAGTCGAGGAGGATAAAGTGCTAGCAGAGGTTATCCTCTCTATGATATATCAAATAATGTCTCTTACTTTAAAATACATAGGTGAAGGCATTGGATACCCCACAAGACCATCCAAATCAAAGGGAACGTCTCCAGGACTTGGAGGGAGAGTACTCGAGGAGAGTAAAACTCTCTCTTGTTCAGAAGGTGCAGTATCAAAAATGATAATGACATGGTTGATGGATGCATCACCCTCCAAAAGCAGAGTTGGATCGACCAGAGATTGTATTGGTATGACCACTTATTCAACTCTGGGTTGAAACGACTATGTGATAACAGGGATAGGAGACAAATCACCCTCGACAAGGGGGGTGTAGTCAAGAGAAGATTGCAATGAAATTACTGCCATGTCAATCAATGGAGAAATAGGATGTGGGGAAACCACAAATGCCTCAGAATCCGAAGGCCCTTAGGTGAGCCCCACGCTTTTGGTATCCCAGCAGTAGCAGAACACAAATGAGTAAGGTCATTTCCTTGGCAAGTCCTACAAAGGAACTTAGGCTTATGTTTGAGATGTCTAGGATTCTCCATTCCCCCAACGTCATTCACAATGGCTGGTGACATGCTCTCCACGTGACTGGTAGAGGCGAGATATTTGTCTCCCACATTATGCACAGAGGTTGTATATGTGATATAGATATGACTCGTGGCGACTAGAGTGATGCCCCCAACATGACTAGCAGCGGCTGGTTGCAGGTCTTCAACATTACTTACAGAGGTCATCGACCAATCTCCAACATGACTGGCATAGGTTGGTGATGGAGGTACAGTATGACTAGCGTTGATTGGAATAATGGTGGTGGGTTGTGGAATTTGATACCAAGGTCCCTGGAAAGATTGGATTTGAAACATTGCATTCCAAGAAGGGTCATGGTTTACACCTTGTCCCTATCTAGAAGGGTAGTATCCTCCGCCTAAATGATCCATAGAGATCTGTACGACCATCATCACTGAAGCAAATGTTTGTGAAGAGACAAAAGTATGACAAGGATTGTTTGATTGAGGATATATGTTGCCCCCATGTAAAGGGGTTTCATGAAGAGGGTAGCCTGAACCGTAAAATTGATTCCCTCCAGATGAAAGACCCGAGGATATATGTGGACCCGTCATGGGAATTTTTTTTGTAGGAATTGGCATGGTGGACGAAGGATACACGGATGGGTTGTAATAAGTAGAATAACCATCCATTTGAGTACTAGCTCCTGATAAAACATAGCTAGGATTGGATATGTAAGAGGGGAGATTCCAACCTCCCACAGTGAGAGTTGGTTGAGGTACATGACTCATATTAAATGAAGATGTAGACAACAGGTCCATGGTGCCCCCAGATCCAATGCTAGGATTCATATAAGTGGGCCAGGGAGAGGATGGAAAGGGTGAAGGCACATTCGACATATCAACAGGAAAATCATTAGAGACCCAAGGCATGGAATGGGTGTCATAATTCTACATACCATTATGAAAAGAATATGGATTCG
>JZKD02S1862687.1:62513-85044 GCA_000966675.3 Picea glauca | reverse complement strand
AAGAGCACACTAAAAATAATCAAATGACCAAGATGCACATAAACAGGATAGAGTGGTTGGAATGGGCCTCCCTCCCTAAAGTAGGTATGCCTCACCCAAGAGGGGCGTGAGACTCCCTGCTAAATATCATAGGTAACATAATCATTTATAAGGGCCCTCGTGGGATTAAAAACCTGTTGGTCAGATCCCCCTGGAGAGGTAATCCTCCATAAAGGATGTGTGTTGTCCAACCCTTATCTGACCCAGGGTACCTACAGAATAACCCCTGCAAGTAACCTATGTGACACCTAAGTCAAGCAACTAAGAAACCATTATATAACCGATGCACATGCAAGCATGCATAAGTCAGGTCCACCGTATGGGCAAGGTAGCAAAGCCCAAAACCTTGAAATCACTACCTCTCATAGAGCTAAGGGCACTAACAAGATCCCTACATATGCATAGATCTCCAGAAATATCTTTGATGCTAAGAAAGTATCGGGGGGAATATCCCTTCAACCGACCTCGCGTGACCTCGTTATTAAATCTGGTGTAAGCGAAGCCTCTTGATATTACCAATTATACAATGGATTTCTCCACTTCCTTAGTTAGACACATATGTTGATTTAATAGCCTTGGAGAAGTTTACTCACAAAATCCTATTCCAAGGCACTAAATCCTAATCTAGTTTCTGCACCCTACAAAATAAAATCGTTACTAATCAATTTTAAATTATAGCGTTAATTTTAATGGCCATGTTTACTCAAAAAGGTGTGGTTTTGAAACTTAGTGATGTTATGACTCAACAAGTAAAGTAAATACGAATGCAATGCAAAGCCCTAAGTTCAATTTTCAATGAATGATATGCTTCTTAAAAACAATGCAATTTTCAATTCAATTCTACAATTTTGAACAAAAATGCAATCTTTCTTTACATGCACTAAGATAAATGACAAAGACTCAAAAGATCAAAGTGCCAATCAATGCAAAATACCCAATATTTTTTTATTTTCAATATAAGAAAAATGAAAATGCATGGACTAAACAACAACTTGATATATAAAGACTCTACTATGTATAGAAAGAGACAACTTAAGTAGGATTCCAAGGATCAAAACACCCAGCCCAATGTACAAGTAAAATCAAAATGAAAAGATGACAAGAAAGGCCCCGCCCAAAAATTCAACCAAAGACAGGTTTCCTGCCATCCCACAGACACTTAACAGTCACTACAGTGACCCAAGAAGACTCAACAATCATCAAAGCCTACCCAACAACCACCAAACCCAGAAAACAAGCAAAAAAGGTTGATGTGCGCGACTATTCAAGGGAAAAGCGTGTATGTATGTAGCTTGCAGAAGGAAAACACACTTATATACACAACTGTCAAGAAAAAACCCGTGTATATGTGTCAAAATCACAGCTAGGCTAAGGAGAAGGTTGAAAGAATCAGACCCAGAGTGAACATAGGTTGTCAAGAAGTGATACGACAAGAAATGCAATATGAACGAGAGAAATCTAAGGCGAAAAACACTCCAAACCCCAAGAAAGAAGATTCAATCCCCAGTATGGTCGCCAATTTTGTTACGAGGAAAATCTCTCTATGGCTAGGGGAAAACCACAACATACGAAAATGACTGCAGAAATCAAGTCTATTCTCATGTATCCTATATAAACAAATATGCTAGCAAGACAAGATAAAAGGCCTACCTCGTCCAGACGTTCGATGAAGTCCACTTTTGAGCACTCGACTCAAAGCGATACACCTACAACTAGTCCTCAACAACCAAGCAAAGCAAACATATGGTGAGAATATATGATGTTAGTGTTGGAAGATGGTTGTTGTCATTGATGTCAACCCTAGTCATTGGTTTTGGACCCCAATATTGATGAAGTTATTTGGACATGAAGGACAGTGCACATCCAGATACAACACCCATGGATGGATAGTATACAACATGTTGTTTCTGGTGGTAGGTGGCATGTCACGTGGATCCTCATGGTTGAGGAGAAATGAATTTTTGAAGAAGACAAAGTGAATTGAAGAAGGAAGTATAGGTCGGCCCTGAAAATAATTAAAGAAAAGAATTACAAAAGAAGAAAGTGGCAGGTCGGCCCTAATGTTAAAAGGAAGTGACATAAAGGGTATAAATACATATCATTATACATTCATTTTACATACACAATTTTCTTAATGAAAAAGGATATATAAGTCGAATTTCAGAGGAAATTTGAAATAAAGAAGGCCGAATTTCAAGGGAGGATGAAGTATCTTGGTGATGTGTTCTAAGGTATGTTATTTACAGGTCATCTTACCATTTTTCCTATAACATTTTTTCTAGAATGATTCAGATGGTGAAATTGGTATGGTATTGCAAATACATATCTAGGTACCTGTGGTAAAAATTTCAGCTCTTATTCACTATAATTTTGGAGATACACTCTGTGGAAGATAGGGTTTTTTACTAGTCCTGAAGTTAGTCATAAACATGTGTTCTGAGTAAAACAATTATAACTTCTTCATAGATAATCCAAATGAAGTGAGACCAATTGCATTGGAAATAGTACGGGTTGTAGTTTCCTATGTACAGATTTCAGAATCAGATGTTAAATATTGAGCGCAGGGCATTCTGTACAAGTTTGCTCTCCTGAATAAACCAGAATTGAATAAGGTCTACCATTTTCTCTATAGCTCCTTTTTGGGAGGATTCAAGGAGAGAAACTTGGAGGCATTTTAGAGAATACATTGGGTAATATTATCTACAGGATTATAGTATTCCAATAAGTGAATAATTTCAAAAGTTGAAGAAGTCTGAGGAAGCATTATCAGGTTATATGTGATGGTTGGTTGATGGTGATAATTTAATGTAAATTTTTATCATCTCTCATATATTGTTGGGTGGAAGGAAGGGGCAAGGATGGAGAGGTCAAACCTCTCTTGATATTGGAGGATTGTATCTTCCTTTTGGAGGTTTATCCCTCCCGTTATATTTGGAATTTGTAGCTTCCCTTGGAAGTCATTACTTCCCTTGAACAATAATTGTTGATTATTTCTCATATATTGTGCATGGTGTATTGTGGTGTATTGGTGTAACTTTTCTACTATTGTTCATTACTTGTTGGATATAATTGAATATATGATCTGGTTGAAGTACAATTTGAAAAATTTCCAAATTGTACTTGATATTGATTCACCCCCCTCTCAGTATCAACAATTATTATCAGAGCAGGTTGCCTTCAAAACAGTTTAACCACTGGAAGGAATATCCTAAGAAGAAATGGAAGACAACATTCCAAATGGGATTCCACCATTTGATGGAAGCAATTTTGAATGTTGGAGTAATATAATCGAAACTTACTTGAAATATCTTGGGGCAAATGTTTAGTTCTTAGTTGCTTTAGGATACAATGATTTGAATAAACCAAACATTGCAGCTCAAAAGGAAGCAAGAAGGAACAATGAATTGGCAATAGATACCATCCTGGATGGATTGACAAATTCAATGAAATCCAAGGTGGGATCATGTGCATCATCAAAATAGATTTGGGACAAGCTACAAGACCTTTATGAAAGGGAAGAAGCAGAAGAAGAAGAAGAAGAAGAAGTTGAAGCAAATTACAACATCTCAGATTTCAATGAAGAAAATAGAGGTGAGTTATTTTTCTTTAATTGTGAAGTAGTAGGACATGTTGAATTTGAATGTCATTATCCAAGGATTTAAAGAGATGATATTGAAGAAGAATAAAATCATGAAGAACAAATGATTCAACAAGAAGATGAGAATCTTAAAAAATTGAAGCATGTTGAGATTGAAAATAACAAGCTCAAAAACACGCATAGAAAACTAAGAAGTGAATTGGGCAGTTGTGAAAAGAAGTTGTAAGCTTGAAGAAACAATTAGAAGACTTTGATAAACTAAGAGAAGAAACCATTTCCTTGAAAAATCTACTCGAAGAAGCAAAAATAATAGGAGAAGTAAGGAATGTCCAAATGATGAAGAAAGAAGAATATTGTGAGAAACTTGAACAAGAAGTTGTCTCATTGAGGAAGAGCTTAAGAAACTCTCAAGTTCCAAAAGAATTAACACATCTTAGATGCATGGGTGAAACTTCATACAAATAAGGTGAAAATATCAACAAGAAGGTTGAAGAAAGATCTACATAAACAGTTGATGAGAAGTGGACCAGGATACCAAAAAGAAGGAATGATTACAAAAGAGATGAATATCCAAGAAGACCTCATAGCTTTAGGAATCAAAGAAGATTCAATCAGTATGAAGGAAACTACAAAAGAGTAGATCATGAACCTAGATGGACTACATCACAAAGAAGGTCACTTACTCCCAAGTATCAAAATTTATTTCTTGGTCATTGTTATACTTGCAAAAATTTTGGACATAAGGCAATTAATTGCAGAATCAATGAAAGGAACAACTATGCAAGAAACATGAATGGTGTAAATAAAAGATATGGAAATAATCGTGTATTTTTCAACAGAAGTTATAATTCATTTTCCCCATTGATGGGAAAAAATATTTTATGCTACAAATGTAATTATCTTGGTCACAAAGTACAAGATTGCAGATATATGAATGAAGATGCTCCTATGCCAAATGTCCCTATTCCAACCACAGTATGGAGAAGGAAATAGATTCCAAACAATGAATATTGTCGAATAACATTGATCGTTGAAGAATTTAAAGAAGAATATGAATGGTACATAGACAGTGGATGTTCTTCACACATGACTGGGGATCAAGACAAATTCACCAGCTTGAAGAGAAAGGGTGGCAATGTTGCATTTGGAAATGACTCATCTGCCAAAATATTTGGAGAAGGTGTAGTAGAGATTGGAAGAAAAAATGTAAAAGCAAAGAATGTCCTATTGGTTGAAGACTTGAAGCATAATCTATTCAATGTTAGTAAAATGTGTGATCAAGGATATACTCTCACGTTTGACTCACAAAGATGCAAAATCAAAGAAGAAGGTTCAAGAAGATTGGTTGAAACTGCAACAAGAATACCAAGTAACATATACATCCTAAAACCACTAAAAATCTCCAAGGAATAAAGAGACCATAAAAATGAAGTGTTATTAAGTGCTATATGTTCATGGGGAGCATATCCAAAGAAGAGTTAACTTTTTCCATTAAATTCAGGGGGAGCAACCCCACCCTTTGCCATTGATGTCAAAGGGGGGGAGAAATTGGGATCATGATGATAGGGGGAGCATGAGTATTTCCATAAATGAAAAAGGGGGAGATTGTTGGAATATTAGTTGTCATTGATGTCAACCCTAGTCATTAGTTTTGGACCCCAAGATTGATGAAGGTATTTGGACATGAAGGACAATGCACATGCAGGTACAACAACCATGGATGGATAGTATACAATGTGTTCTTTCCGATGGTAGGTGGCACGTCATGTGGATCCTCATGGTTGAGGAGAGATGAATTTTTGAAAATGACAAAGTGAATTGAAGAAGGAAGTACAGGTCGGCCCTGAAGATAATTAAAGAAAAGAATTACAAAATAAGAAAGTGTCGGGATGGCCCTAATATTAAAAGGAAGTGACATAAATGGTATAAATACAGATCATTATACATTCATTTTACATACACAAGTTTGTTAATGAACAAGGATATATAAGTCGAATTTCAGACAAAATCTGAAATAAAGAAGGCCAAATTTCAAGGGAGGGTGAAGTCTCTTGGTGATGTGTTCTAAGGTATGTTATTTACAGGTCATCTTACCATTTTCACTATAAATTGTTTTCTAGAATGACTCATATGGTGAAATTGGTATGGTATTGATAATACATATATAGGTACTTATGGAAAAAATTCCATCTCTTTTTTCGCTATAATTTTGGATATACACTCTATGGAAGATAGGGTTTTTGACTAGTCCTGAAGCTAGTCATAAATAGGTGTTCCAGGTAAAAACATTATAACTTATTCATAGAGAATCCAAATGAAGTGAGACAAATTGCATTGGAAATAGTACGATCTTTAGTTTCCTATGTACAAAGTTCAAAGAATTCCAGAATCAGATGTTAAATATTGAGCACAGGGAATTTTGTACAAGTTTCCTCTCCTGAATAAACCAGAATTGAATAAGGTCTACCATTTTCTCTATAACTCATTTTTGGGAGGATTCAAGGAGAGAAACTTGGAGGAGTTGAGAGAATGCATTGAGGAATATTATCTATAGGATCAGAGTATTCCAAGAAGTGAAGAATTGTAGAAGTTGAAGAAGTCTCAGGAAGCATTATCAAGTTCTATGTGATGGTTGGTTGATGGTGATAATTTAATGTGAAGTTTTATTATCTCTCATATATTGTTGGGTGGAAGGAAGTGGCAAGGATGGAGAGGTCAACCCTCTATTGATATTGGAGGATTGTATATTCCTTTTGGAGGTTTATCCCTCCCTTTATATTTGGAAGTTGTAGCTTCCCTTGGAAGTCATTACTTCCCTTGAACAATAACTATTGATTATTTCTCATATATTGTGCATGGTGTATTGTGGTGTATTGGTGTAAATCTTCTACTATTGTTAATTTCTCATTGGATATAATTGAATATATGATATGCTTGAAGTACAATTTGAAAAAGTTCCAAATTGTACTTGACACTGATTCACCCCCCTCTTAGTATCAACAATTAGCACATTCAATAGCATAATCCATTAACATACATAAAAAATACACCCATGGAATAGTAATTCAAATATTTGAAAGATATCAATTGGACGAGAAAATATTATTTCTATTAATATATGATCAGTAGAAATGAATAAGTTACAAACTTCCATGTCGGTACGATTCAAAACCGAGAAACTAAGTTCCTTCCAGTTGGGCCTCCACCACTTCAATCCTCCACCAAAGTCAAGATCATAGAAGAGATACAATGAATTTCTCAATCAATAAGGGAAGATATTGGGAGATGAACACTGTGTTCAGACTTAAAGGACAAAGGGATGCAGACTCGATGTGAAGTGAATAATTCCTCCAGAGTAACTTTTCTCTCAAAGTTGAATTCTTTCTCCTCTTTTCCATAGCTCAGAATTGGACCATTTATAGCATTCAAATGGAACTGAAGGGCCGATTCAGAATGTTTCCAGTATATGGAAGGCCAAGGATCATTGATCTCCTATCGTGACATGGAAATCGGACACCATTTTTCATTTTTGGGCACATTTCCCGTTGTACGCGGGTTGTAGTGGTGAAAACTGTGTATACGCATGTTGTATAGTAGGCAAAGTGTGTATATGTGGAAAACATGTATTTTTAGCTCTGGGATTTGCAAAAAGGGATGAAAATTATGCATAAGGAAATGGAAAAAGTCCCTCTATGCAAGATTGCATGGGGTGAGGAAAATCTTGCTATAACAATACCCCAAAAAGATGAACCTTTTTTTACATTCACATATTCATCTATTTATGCAATAAGAGGATTCAAATACCTATCTCAGATATAAGTTCTAGATTTAAACTCTGCATTACATTCAGACCTGCAGATATCAACTTCACCATTTAGTTCTTATTACAATTCATGAACAATTCTTTAAAATGAGTGAAATAGAGTTTAAGTGCTAGTTTATAGGGATAACTCCCCTTTTCTAGGCCCATAACTTCGACCTAATTAAAACATTGTTTTTTTATCAAAAAGACCTTTATTACAACTGGATGTAATATCTCCAACTAAAACAAAAATATTCTATCACTGTAACTGGAGTCACTGCTGATAACAAAATTGTATGAGTTGTACCACAAAAGTCTATTATTGAACTAAAAATAAATGAGATCTTCGAATAAACTGCAAGAAATTTGGAACAACTTTCCTTGAAATCTGTCACTGGTCTCTTGACTTCCATCCACTATTGTCAAGTGCCCTAGAAATTTAGAAATTGACCAAAGTTGTGGAATACTCTTCCACTTTTGTACTCGTTGTATTGATGCCTTGAAATACTGGTTACCTGAGAATGTGGACCTGATTCTCGGGGATGAAGATATACTATTGATTATTTTCCTTGAAATACTCAACCCCTGATTTTGATGTCCTTTTCTTATGGAAATAATATCTCTGGAAATCTCAAACTTTACAACATATTTATTTGACTTAATATCAATACCACAAGATGTCACATCATTTGCAAAAAAAACATGGTAAATCCTTAACTTAAACTTTTGTAGAACCTCCATACGAAAAGTCAGATCCTTATCTTCAATGCTTGATTTTTGAAAATTGTTGGTGATGATTGGGCATGCAAAAACAATATTATGAAAATTCTATTTTGATCAGACAATAATTTCTCCCAAATCATTGATATATTTGGAAAACCACTCACAAACAAGGTAAATGGACCCATTCTGGAAGTGGGTTTTTAATGGTTTTGGAAGATTCACTACAGTTTGATAAAAAATGGAGCCCGAATTTCACTTCTTGGAATAATGACGGGAACTGATAATTTGAATGTATCTTTAACTATGAACTTCTATCCATATTTTATTCGATTGAGACCAAAATATAAATTCATCTGTGTATCTATGTACTTGGATAATTTTACCTTCATTATTTAGCCCCTCATCAATGTTGGGATAGGGCATTGGCATGTTTGATGCTTCATGAATTATCATCCATTCATATGACATATACAATAATTTAAGAACATGAAAAATGTTGTTATGATGACGAATTTGATGGCATGATCTCCTGATTTTGTGCTATGTGTCAAGGCCTTGAAATTTGACTTGGAGATTGGGTTAACAAGAAACCAATATTGTTAATACATTATAAAAATTATCATAAAACCAAAAAGATTTTAAAATAATAAATTTTATATTTGTTTGACTCTAGAAAAGATCAAGGTGAAGGGATCAGATAGGGGTTTGAAAGACAATATCTCAACAAAATATGATGCAAAGGATAGTGGGCTTAGAAAAATTGATGCTTGTACAAATGGAGGCTTTTGTGTATTGCAAGAATGGAAACATTATTGCAATCATGTAGGTTTAGGTATTAACAGATGTAACATTCTTTTCCTTTGAAAATAGTAAATGTAGTTTTAGAGACATCATTTCTGTAAAATTATGTGTGCCATGCCCATTTTCATTTTGAAGTGTACATGGTCATATAGATACAAGATGGCCCCTCCCCCACATAATTGATTTATGTTTTGTGAAGTGACATAAAAATATGCCCATGGCCTTTGATGATCCACTCTCTCTTCTTGTGGAACTCTTCTATTCTTCTTGGTTTTTCTCCTAGGGAAAATGAGCAAGAATACTACTACATTGAGTAGCAATGACTTCCTGGGGGATCATTTTTTTGCAGAACATTTGGGAATTTCTGGCTAGCCAAATTCCCCAACAAACTAAGAGTGGGAGAGCGGAATTTTTTTTATTCGATGGGGTGGAGATCCATAATTTCCAGGCGTCTTCCACCGATTGACCTTTCCATATATAGGTTTGTCCTTGCATATTTTCTACCTCCTACCACACCACCTTTGAGAAAGGATAAGCAATAAAAAGGTGTACCTGAGATTCTTCGTCTTGTTTACACAGGATACACCATCCATGGCCTGGAACCTATCTTTTTCTCATGACTTCCCAACTTCGTACTATTTTGGAAATCATGCTCCACATAAATATTTTGGACTTTAGTGGACAACAGAGTTTCCACAACCCTTTCCACCACCATTATGGGACCCTGAGGTGTATCACTATACTGATTTGTGCATAACCCATCTTTGGAGTGTATATGCCAAAAGGGTCCAAGGCACATACCAATTCATCCTCCCTATCCACCAGATGAATGTGAGACTGCTTTAAGGCCCTGGTAAAATTTAACCAAACAACATTGTACTCCTTTGCAATCCCCAATTTTGTGTGATTTTTCCATTCCTGTGACCAAATATTGGTTTTGGTGGAGTCCCCAATATGACTAAGGTGAAATAGGCCCTTGTCATGTAAGGTTTGAATAAACACACCGGGAAGAATATGTGCTCATCCACTCCCCAGCCAAGGGTCTGTACCCAAATGCACTGTGTTCCCATTACCCACGCGCCAGTCTAATCCATCCCCAATGACCTCAAATGAGTTTATCATTGCTTTCCAAATGATGGAAGACCCAACATGACTTTTTATTGGGCGCTTGATCCAATCCTATAATGATGATGGTCAGATGTATTTTTGAGTGACCACTTGAGTCCATATATTCTTTGTATAAAGTAATCTGCAAACCA
This sequence comes from Picea glauca, assembly GCA_000966675.3. NCBI lineage: Eukaryota > Viridiplantae > Streptophyta > Pinopsida > Pinales > Pinaceae > Picea > Picea glauca. The sequence continues at coordinate 74,822 of JZKD02S1862687.1, read as the reverse complement.
ATTTTCCTGCCAAGGATTTTTCAAATAGGAATATGTTTTTTATCCCCCAACCCCCAAGAAATTTTGGGATTACTAAATTAGGCCATCTAACCCAAGGGATGACCTGTTTATCCTTAGTCCCAGCCCACATAAATTTAGAATCCAAGCTAAATATGTCCAATACACCGGAATAGCCTCGAGGACTAATTTCACCAGAATTAGTCAATCGACTCTGGACAACCACTTGTGACTCCATATGTTTAGACTATTCTCTAATTTCCTTAAAATCCACTTCTAGTCTATCTTCTTATAGCTATTGGGTTTTAGGTGAAAACCCAAATACTTTATCCCTTCATCCAAATGTTTTATCTCGAATGGAAATAAGGATATATATACTTGCATGTCATCCTCCTCCATATTTTGAAAGGATATCATGGATTTCCATTCATTTATTTGTATCCCAGTTGCTCGTCCAAAAAGATTCAAAATATTGTAAAGTTTTTATGTATCCCCTCTATACCCATTACAAAAAATCATAACATCATCCACAAACAATAGATGGGATATTTGGAGGGTTGTGGAGATCTCAATTCCACCAAATTCCCTATTGGATCTTATTGATTCCATAGCACTGTTGAGTCCTTCCACTACTAGAAGAAAAATGAGTGGGGATAAAGGACTCCCTGACAAAGACCTATTTCTTCCTAAAAAAAAGGGGAGGTTGAACCATTAATCAAAACTGCAAAAGAGGAAGTGGATATACAACTCATCACCCATCTGATAAAATCGACCTCAAAACCTAAATGAGTAAGGAGTAATCTGATATAGAGCCAATTAACTCGATCATAGGCTTTAGAAAGGTTGATTTTGAGAATTGCTCCTTTAATCTTCTTCTTTTTCATAGAGTGAATTCCTTCATGTGAAACTCCAATAGCTTCATGAATTTGGTGTCCCTCCAGAAATCCAAATTGTTCCTTTGAAATTGACTTCGAAAAAAAAATCTTTATTTTTTTGGCTATCACCTTTTCCACTATTTTATATATGCAATTGTAAACAAATATGGGCCCGAAATCATTCATATCTTGTGGAGAATCAATCTTGGGGATGATGGAAATGAAGTTTGATTTCAGAGGGGGATGTAGGTGTCCCTCCTTGTATGATTCTTCAACGACTTCCGATAAATCCTTCCCTAAAATTTCATAGAACCCCAAATAAAATTTTACACTCCAACCATCTGACCCAAGGATTTTGTTCTTCTGAAAACTATGGAGAACTTCTTGAATTTAATATTTAGTTACCTCCTCCATCAAAATTATGTTTGATTCGCCATTTGTGAACCGAGGGAAGGGGGTCGCTAATCAAATTATATCAACAATATCTACTTCAGTTGGATATTTGAATAAGTTCTTTAAATTACTTTTCCCTAACTAGGACAGGTCGTGAAAACATGACACTTTATTTCCCTAACGCCCTGTCAGACTCTAGCTTGTATTCCTGATTTTCCTCCCATTTGCAAAAGCATGGAAAAATTTTGTATTTTCATCCCCACTCTTCAGTGATATCGCCATACTTGTTTTCCTCCAAACCTCCTCCTGATCAAGTAAGAGTTGTCTCTTTTGTTTTTCTAGATACAAAAGGGTCTCTTTCGAGTCTGGGGACTGGAATCCTTCACCACGAGATTCATATATGACCTGCAACACTTCCTCAATATCCTTTATATCCCTTTCATCCCTATGCATTTTTTGTTTTTCCCATATAAGAACTTTCTTTTTAACTTGCTTTAAATTTGAGGAAAAATGAACCCCTGCTACCACACCACCATTCGGATCAAAACGAACCCAACATCTTTTGACCAGTGTTTGGAAACTTTCCTCCTTTAGCCATGCTAGATTAAACTTGAATGGGATAAGGGGTTTTCCTGGACCGCCCAAAATTTCAAATAAAATTGGAGAGTGATACGATTCACCTCCACACCCAATCCACTATCTGATGAGTTTGGGTTGTAACATAAGTTTTTCATAAACCAGGAATCAGTCCAAACTTTTAGTGATTCTATCATCCCCCGTCCTTTTATTCTGCTAAGTAGGGAGAAGTTTCAAAGGGGAAAGATCCAAGAGACAGGCCTCTAAGAGAGAGTGATGAAAGAAGTCCCTAAGTTGATCTACTCATTCTCTTTGACCCTATACCTATGCTACCCACATGGAGAAATTGAGGTCTCTCCCAATGATCACATAGTCTTTTGTAATAAAATATTTCTAAAGAAAAGAGTCCCAGTAAAGAATCCTATCTTGATATGGCCCGTAAATATTTAGGAAAGTAAAGGACCTTCCCATATTAGCACAAATTATCTCAACACCTAGGCCTGATTCAAAACCCCAAGATTTTTTTAGCTTGACCTTATTTTTGTTTCATCCAATTGCTAACCCTCCTAACCTTCCTTTGGCATCCAGCCCTATGAAAGGCTAGAGAGGGAAAAAAGATTCCAAAAGAGACACCACAGCTTGAGTTTCCCCTAGGGTTTCTTGTAATAGAATCATGTTAGGGTCATGAGAGGAAATCATCCTCTTGAGGGTATATTGTTTAGCGAGGCCTACCAAACCCCTACAATTTTGAGATATCAGTTTCATGGAGAAGATCCTTCTTGGGGATTTTCTACTCTAAGCACCCCCAAAATGGAGATTTATTTACCTGTTGCCACATCTGCTAAGGATTTATTCTGATATTTTGATAGAAAGGATCTTCAACCCCATCCCTTTGGGATAACTTCTGGCCCAAGGTTTTTTCCTAAACCAGCCATTCCCAGCCCCGAGGAACACATCACCCAATTATTCCTCAGATTGTAAACAATGGCTTCTTCAACTAAGTCCATGGATGACTCTAAATCCCCAAGAAACATTTTGGGAGAGGGAGGGTTTGTGGCCACCTCCGACAGACAAAATTGTTGTGGTTGGGCATGGGTGGGAAAGGGAGGGGAGTCTTATCTTTCTAGGGTCAAAGAGAGGGATTGTAAGGGCCCGATCCAACTTTTTCCAAGACCTGAAAGTGAATTTATCAAAAAATTAATTGACTGTGAAGACATAAAATACATACCCTGTGGGGAGAGATATGGACACAGTTGATTGTCATTTGAGAATCTTTCCAGCAAGGGGACAAATTGGCCCCCACTTGTATCCAAAGACGTCGAAGTGAATTTTGTAGTGGGCATATGAATGACTAAGGGAGCCTCTTTGTTTGCCTGGTCCTGAATGTTTTTATCCTCCTCCTGGTGAAGACCTATATCCATAACTAAGGATGCTCCTCTTGCCTGAGTCTCCGAAATAATCTTCTTCTATGCAGCCCCAACTCTCGATTTCTTGGATTTGAAGGGAAGTGGCCACTGACTGACAATATGCCCTTGTTTATAGAATCTTCGACATCAGAAGGGAAATCCCTCGTAATATAGCCTTTGTTTGAAGGTCTTCCCTTCGAACATCAGTTCCAAGTCCTCCACCAATCCTTCCTACAATTTTATATGTATTAAGATCTTTGCAACCACATACTCATCAGATGCCAAGAAAGACATATCCACATCAATAAAAGACCCTAATGTGTTCCCAGTCAATTTGAAAATCCCCTTAGTCCAAAACTCCAGCAGAAGACATGGTAGTTAGACCCAAATGGGAAAAACATCCATGCACTCTAACCCAACGTCAAACATCGGCGACAAGAGCTTAAGGTAGTCTGGAGTTGAATCCATGCTCTAAGGAGAATTTAGAACCCATTTTTCATCCTTAAGATTTGCAAACTTAAAATAAAACCAACCTATAGCCAAAACCTTCACTGCCGACACATACCCTAGGTGACCCATCCAATGTGTCATCGCCCAAGCCTTAAAATATTTGGCACTTAGCATGCTACACTAAATATTCCCCACTACCATCGAATTCGACAAATCCAACATCTAAGCCATGGTAACATCCTCACCTAAGAAGAGCCTTGGTGGAGCACTCTTGGGATGAAGAAATTTATTTTTCCTCTTTCGTGAAGAAGAGGACCGTGCCTAAGTATTTGAAAGTAGATCCACCCCCGATGATAGAAAACCCTCTTAAATCCCTAGGTGTAACTGTGGAGGAGGCACACATGAAACCAAGTCTAGAGGTAGAGAATGCACCAGAAATAAATTCGTAAACACAACTGAGGATAAATGATCTACACTAACCCCTTATGAAAAGAGGGGACCAATTGTTTGACTAGGCGAAAACAAAACATGAGTGTTGAGTCCAAATAATATCTCCAAATCCTCCTGGATCCTGAAGTCCTAGCCTCCAAGAATCGTCTGTTGGTGACACTTCCACCCAAGAGGAGAAAGGGTAAGCCCACAGTGTAGTCTTAGTTGGTTCATATACACCAGGAAAATGTCCTTTGTCATACACTGCACCCTTGTGAACAAGGAGAGAAAGAGACGGATTGGGCCCAAAGAAAGATGAAAACCCTAACGAGGAAAGAGGCAGGGAGACAAAACCTGCTAACATACTAGATCCCAAATCCTCACTCTAGCTAGACAAGGAAAAACATGTGATGGGCTGAGTCCCAGTCAGCATCCCCAAAATGTCGACACCCTCCAACGGATCCATGCTGAAGTCTATCAGCTCTTCTTCACCTACCCAACCGTAAGCTAACTGCATCATCGCCTTCCTTGACTACCTGCACCCTAGAAAACCTCAAGACCAAAAGCGACTTAACCCTCACCCCTTCTAGGGTTTCTGCAGTCTAACTCTGCCATCAATATTATTAATTAATTAAATGTTTCGCAATGATATATCATATACTTGTATAAAGTATCTAATTATACTTTTGTATCCATTCTTGACATGGTATTTAATAATTTTGATTAATATAATAATTAATATATTTAATTAATTTAAGGTATACATTCTTGATTTAGTACTTAATAATTTTGATTAATATAATACTTAGTATATTTAATTAGTTTGAGGCCATTTTTAATTTTTTATGATGGAAAAGATTTAGCGACCTTTTTTAACATCAAAATAAATTTCTAACTATTTGAATTATTCCTTTCCTTCCATATATTATATACTAGAATATATGATATTCTAGTATATTATGATGATGATGATGATGATTAACGTGCACTAAGACCAAATTGGTCTATCGGACCTTAAGAGGGTAAGTGATTACTTTTGATTCTTTATAATTTTGTTTATGTGCTCAAAAAGCATTAAGATAAGCTTTCCAAGATCACCGTACTTTTATTTAGTTAAGAGGTTAGGAAGGTTGGTAGTGTGAAAAATATTTTGAAAATGAGATCTAATATGGGTATAGGCTGGACAATCTAAGAGAAAGTGTTTTTCATCTTCAACCTTCTTTGTGTCACAAAGGTGACACTCTCTTTCATCCCATGGTGTTTTAGGAATTGAGCAATGCCCAGTTTCATTATGGAGCTTGTGAAAATTTGTTCTTATATTAACAATGCTTCTTTTTTTCTTTACACTTGGAAAAACAAATAGATAATTTTGATCTTATAGATTAGGGTTGATTACATCCTTATGATACCTTAATTTTATTTTTTCCTCTAACTTTTTATCACACCACATTTTCTCCTTAATTTTTTATTTGACATTTTTTTTAATAATATATTTAGCATATTTATTCCATCCTCGCTTAAGTCGATGGTGGTTATGAATTGATTTTGAAGCAATTTTAGGAAGTATCTTGTCTTCCATGTTGTTTAACTTGTTATTATACATTAGTTATCTATTCATAACCATGCTCTCAATGGGGGAGAGGCATGTTTCTGAGAGGAGGATGGGATAGAGCGTATTTCCTTTAATTTTGAGATTATAGGTTATAAAATTCTTTTGTATTTTCTCTATCTTTCTCCAGGATTCACGAGAGATACTATAGCCCCAAACTTCACATCCATAAAGAATAACAGGTGTAACAATATTCTCAAAGAGTAGTTTCTTCTTATCCCAACTCCAAAGATCAACAGATTTACAATTATTTTCAAGCCCATAATAAGCTTTCCATCCCCCAATAATCATTTTCTCAATGCTATAATTCCAATTGAGCTTGTGGTGAATATCAATTCCAATATATTTTTATGAATTCACTTCCTCCAAGTTGTTTTTTTCATATGTGAAGGTATCATAAGGGATCTTATTGGATTTAATAATCATGACCTTAGTCTTATCAGTATTAATAGTCATGCCCATATTGGAGAAAAACTCCTTGAGGATTCTTAGTTGGTTTTCAAGATCATGGGGACTCCTTTCCATAAGAATGATATCATTGGCATAAAGAAGAAGATTGATGAATATACCAGTGAGAGTACGGCCGACACAACCTTATTTTTCCAGGCAATCTTCTAACTTGTCAATGTATATGCCAAAAACGGTAGGGGACAAGAGACAACCTTGTTTGACTCTGATTTGCAGTTAGTCTCTTTTGACCAACCATTAGTGTTTTTAAACTTAGCAATAATTTTCTCATACATCCTTATTGTAGAAACCCTCAACTCGAGAGGCACTTTTATCTCTTCCAACCTATTCCAAAGGTTTTTCCTAGGAACCATGTCAAAAGTTTTTCTATAGTCAACAAAACAACAAAAAATATTGGTTTTAGTATTGTAGAACTCCTCTGCAATGATCCTAAAGGTAACAAGATGGTCCACAGCTGAATGATATCTCCTAAACCTGGCTTGGCCTTTATCTCTTTTACCATGACTTTCTAGCCAACAACTAATCTTCTATTCCAAAATAATTCCATAAAGATGGCTAAAATCGGGCTAATCATAATGTTCCTAGAATTAGAAGGAATGTTTCTATCCCCATTTTTAAAAATAGGAACAATGAGGCTTTGCGTCTAGGGTTTAGGGAATCCCTTCTTGACTGCTAAATTGAAGAGCTTGTGTATGTGAGGGATAAGGATTGGCCCTCCGATTTAAAAAAAATCATCTCGGTATCCTTTAGTTACCTTAGCTTTCCCACTTGCAAGTCGCTTACCCCCGAACTCTATTTCATCTAAAGAAAAAACTTCTTCCTTTGTAGGGATAATAGGAATGGTTTCCATGGAATTAGGGAACTCGTAAAAACTTTTAAGGTAGGAATTCCAGTCCCTTAAGGGAATCCTATTATTTTCTTTAGTATTGTGGTTTAGAATTTGGCTCCAGAACTTCTTAGGATCCAACTTATATCGTTGTGAAATTTTCTCTTGCCTTTTATTGATATAGTGCATTTTTTCCCTTTTAATTAGGGCTTTGTACATATTGAGCTTATCGAGTTTTAATGACTCATCATAAGCATCCCTAATGGATTTCCTAGCAATTTTACATTCTTTATCCTACCAAGCATTGGTTGTTCTTTTATTCTTTTTATAGGACACCTCGAAAGAGAACTTGTTAATAGAAGTGGAAAGGGTAGTTGTAAAATTATAATAGAGTTCTTCAATGTTGTCCTAATAAGTTAGGAGATTTAATTTACTATTTAAATCCTTTAAGAAAATGTCAACTTTACTTTTGTCAAAGTGCAAGTTCCTTTTATTATCAAAATTCTCTTCAATGGCGCTCCTATGCATGGAAAAGTTTAGAGTTAGGGTTAAAGGTTTATGATCGGATTCAAGCTCATGGTCATTTAAAAGGTCAAAAGTTGTTATTTGGTTGGAAACGGGGATATCAGATATTACATAATATTACAACACTACTACCTAGCCCATGAATACAAGTCATATGATTGGAGTTTGGCCACTTCATTACTCCATTGCAAATTATTAGGTCTTGAGAGTTGCAGAGCTTGACAAACTCAATACTAAAAAAATTCTCAATTAGGTCTTCAAAGCTTCTTTTGTAGCTATTAGATAAAACAAGGTTCTCATCTAGCCATAGAGTATTATGGTTGGAATCAGTACTTAAAAGACTAGCTTGTTTAGTTGCATTCCTAGCATTAAAGTCTCCTCGCAAGAGGATATTACCTTCATTTTTCAAACTATAAATATCTTGTTCTAAATTATGATAGGGACAATTGTTATCTAGAGATTTTTTTTAATAAAAGGTAGAAATAATAGGTGCAAAATAGCAAATTGTCCGAAATTTCTATCCAAATGTATTGATTGAGTGGGCCAATCTTATGAAGTTGAATGTGAGGAGAAATGATCTTTCTAATATAACAAGCTATGCCTCTTATCCCTATATGGTGGCATTTTTTGTTCCATGTCAACCATAATACAAATCCTTCTATGTTAGGGACCTTAGACTCATCATGCTCCCAAGTTTCAACTAGACAGATAATATCAATATCACTCGCTATCCAACTTATCATAGGACCTTTGCACCATGGAAATCCACGAAAGTGTTAGAATATAATGGACGTGCTCATTTTACCATTGACAATATCTCTATTGTCACCCAACCATAGGCTGAAGCCACCCTCCGAGCACCTTAACCTTGACAGAGAATCACTCCGGAAGAAAACCCTAGGCTAGATAGTCAAACAAAGGGTAGTGCACCTTTCCCCAAGGATAGTGCACCAACAAGAGATGATTAGATGTTCCAAACCCTAGCCAAGAGATATTCCAAGCCAAACGTGATCTGTTAGCTACAGTAGCTGCAATGGCATATCTCCTCAAACCTGCACACAAGACTAGGCACTGCAGTGTGCACAAGTTGATGCTCTACAATTCTGAGACTTCTTGCCAAAATGAGAAGTGGCCTCCAGTATTTATACTAATTCTGGATAAATGCCTGGGCCGACTTCTCATTCTGGGTATCTATATGTTCAATATATTATTATTTCTTCTGGCCGACTTCTTCTCTTGGAGGCTAATAACCTAATATAAATTATCTTCTTGAGCCGACAAGTCTACTAGGTTATTAGCCAACTCATTAAGGTTTCTTCTTGCTTCCCGGAGTATTTTATTCTCGTCAGGTTTACACATGGAGGTAAATACCTCCCGCAACTACCATAATAACAACACTCCCTCCTAGCTAGGGAGGTATTCCAGGTAATGGTCTTGAGCACAAAACATATCATTCACCTGGAAGCATCAACACAGTCGTCTAGACTATCTCATGACTAGATCATTAGTATCATTATCACCATCGGTGTCATCAGTTGCATCATCTCTCGAAACCATACTCCATCTGAGTAATTAGACATGTTGTTGGATAAGTCACTCACACCATAGAGTGATACAAGAGCCATTCTTTTAATCTGGACATATGTCCTAGAAGAGTAAATGTTCTAAACCATTTTTCGTCTGGGAAATCTTTTTCCTTTAATAATTTATCTAGCTAATAATCATTTACCAAACTGTTGATAGTCTTCAAGGTAATCGGAAAAAAATAGAACACAATTGTGTCTATCCATAGTAGTACATAACTACAATCCAGTGGTACACTACCACACCAAGTAGAAAACAAGTGCTTGATCAGTAACGTATAGTCACGAACAGTGGAACACATCCACCACAGTTATATACATCTACTGACATACAGTCTTCATAACAATCATCTGATATCAACTTGCATAGAAACAATGTTATGATATAAACTGAATCATCTGGGCCAATCTTTCACTCACATCTGTGAGATCTGAAAGAATATATGCCCTCAGAGTAGAACATCAACGATGGGTTATCTACCTTATTCTTCTCAAACAAGGAAGAATGATTGTTCTGATTTCTGAGCCTAGACCATTCCTCACCCTGGGCCATTCCTCCGACATTAAACAAAGTGTAACCTAGAGAGAATGAATCTTCCCTAAGGAATGTCTGTCCCTGATTACTAAGCCTGGACCATTCCCCACCCTGGGCCATTCCTCCTGCACTAAAAAAAGTGCAACCTAGAGATAATGAATGCACCCTAAGGATGACTGTTTGTACCATTTCCTCTGTTAACCACAAGAGGAAAAGATTGTCCTATACCAACCTCCAAAACGAACCATTTCTCATGTTAACCACAATGAGAAATCATTGTCCGGTGAGGCGGGCTAGTCTTCTTGAGTAACCCTAAAAAAGAGAGACTGCACTAGACCACTCCCCATGTTAACCACAATGGGAAGTCGTTGTCTATGGTACATCAACAATATGGACCATTTCCCATGTTAACCACAATGGGAAATCATTGTCCGTCAGAAATATCAATCCACTTTCTGAACTAGGAAGAATATGCTTTTCTTGGACCATTTCTTCGAACTAAAAAATGACTTTCCATCAATCAATAATACATCAATGCTCCCTCCCAACCTGGGATTCATCTCTTCCTTTTTCAATAAGGAAGTCATCTCCACAAGCTCCAGCTTGAGTACGCAAACTCTTTCATCTTGAATAGAAGTTTCATCAAAATGTCTGTTTATCTGCTCATCTGTGGAGATATGTATTGGAGAACCACTTTATCCTTTCTGGACTTCATCATAGATAATGTAATGCTTGATTTCAAATGTACTTTAGTCTGGAACATTGGTCTTCTTTGAAGGATTTATGTAGTTCTGATCAATAAAGTATATCATTGTTTTGGAAAACTGGAACATATCCATGTGGCACTTCTTCTGTCATCATGAGATATTTGTCATGGATTGACAATCTATCATCCTGATCTTCTGAGTAATCATTCTGATATAATAGCTCTGTTATAGAGAATCTTCACCACGCTTTTGTTGTGCACTAGAATTTATCTTCTTCCATATGCATACAAGGGTCTCTTTCTGGTATGCCTCAAAGTCTTGAGGTTGCTCTTCATACGCTCTTTATTCAATTTCTATGGAGAAAACTCTTTGCATTCATATAATGTAGAACTCCAACCCATAGATGATATAATGACTCATGTAGAGGTATGCTTGGTTTATCGAAACAAGTAATCATCATAGTCTTCTCCCTCCATCTGGGAGAACCTCTAGTTTTGGATCTTGCAATGCTTTCATTCATAAGTCTTCTATACACTATTCTTCATCACAACTTTCATTTCTTCTTGATTTCTTTCATATCAGGTTGGTAATCTTGTGATTCTCGATACAATGACTGGTTGTTCAGGCTTCTCTTCTTTCTTGGAATCTTCATATTCTTCTTCATGTTTTTCTTTAACTCTTGGGTCCATGGAGTTTCTTATGGATTCCATGCCTTAAAGATTCCACTTTTTCCTTTCATCATAGGATCTCGAATGTGAATGGACAACCAAGGATATTTTAAGGCTTCTCTTCGAAGAAGACTTCTTGAACACGTACTGTTTTTCATGTTTTCTACCATGGATATATACTTCATCATCTTCAATGGATCGTAGGATTATCTCCCTCCTAATCTTTGCTTCATGTATGAATGCATATAATCGGTTCCCTCCATCTAACAGAGTCCACACTTCCATATGCATTCTTATTGTCTTATGCAATATATAATTGGCTCTCTCTGTCTAACAGAGTCCACGCTTCCGTCTTGTTGTCTTCTACAAAATGTCATAAGTCTTTCTCCAATTTCCTCTTGATTGCTGACTTCTTTCTATCTTTGCTTCTTCTATGTCTCTTCATGATTGATTCGGCTTCTCTTGCAATAGCTTCCACATGATTCTTTTGACATGTTTCATCCTTTCATGTGTATTATCTAATGATATCAATCCTTATCTTGTTGTTCTTCCATAGGCATAGTTCTTCTTGAAACACATTATCTTCCAAGATATAGATATACAAGATATGTACAGAGACGATGCAAATAAGATATGTACAAGAAATAAGAAGAGTATTGTTACCTTAAGAAGAAGAAGTCTCTTTCATCTTGCTTAGTCTTCTTTGTAGGTTCCTTTTCTTCGGCAACTGATGCTTCGTGTTTCTCCTTCCTTTTCTTCAGCTTGTGGCAAATGCATCCCTTATCTTGGGAATATCATTGGGTACTATGTTTACCAATTCCTTCTCTAAAATGATCTCTTCAATAGCTTGTAGTTGATCTCTTGATTGAGATATTCTCACAAGGTATGATGTTATGTTGTCATCATCATTCATCTTCATGTCACGGAGCTCATTCTTCAAACTCATTACTTGTCCAATGTTTCTGACTGAGAAGAGGTTTGTTAGGGCATCGTACATCTTTTTTGATGATTCAAGATGGGAGATGTAGGGTATCAGGTGGTCTTTGATAGAGTCCACTATGATACTCATGGCATTGATGTCACCGTCTTTGAACTTCTACATAGCTACAACGTTCTGTGGTTCCTTCTCTTTTCCTTCTTCAAACTATGGTTTCACGATCTTTCCTTTCATGATATCCAACACTTTATTCTTGGCAAGGATGAGGTCAATCCTTGTCTTCCACGCTCTAAAGTTAGAAGCTCCATCTAACTTGTTCTCTGAC
>JZKD02S1862687.1:43875-55862 GCA_000966675.3 Picea glauca | reverse complement strand
ATAATAATATGGATTTTTTACTTCTCTGCTTGTGCTTTTAGCTGTTGCTTTCTTTTTTACCTTGATTCATCTTCTAAAAAGCATTTTGTCCTTTTATATTTCATGAGTGCCTTAGCATCAAAATAAGAAATCATATCTCTGCTTACAATTTCATACTGAAGTTATCTCTACACGTTTTTCCATATTATTGAGGTGAAGGTTGCTCCACACTAAACATCCCGGAGACATTTGTCCTTGATAAATTTCATGGCCTGTCACACAACAATAATAGGAAGCATCTTCAACTTCCATAAAGTGACGGGTTATACTCACAGTGTACTCTTGAGTTTTAGAGTAGGATATGACGGTAAACAACGTACAGCTTGGGGAATACCAGCCCTTCAAACTTTCTTTTTGCAGACTAGTAGGTATTCTTTCGATACAGAATTGATGGATGTTCAAGCAAAAATCTTATTTAATACGGAAGCATGCCATTTGTTTTCCAAAAAGCAGCAAATATCAATTACTTTCGGAGTAAGCTAACTCGGAAGTAAATAGACTTGTTTTTCGTCCAAGAAAATGGACTTGAATTCAGATTTTCATGGATAGTTTGATTTGGAAATTTAGTCACCATGATTTTGAATCAAAATTTTATTTTAGAGGTTTTTCCATTTTAAACCAACTCAGATACTCAGAAAATCTATTAGAATTCTAAATTAACAAAAAATTTAAAAACTGACCTCATAAAACTTACTTTCGGAGTAAGCTAACAGTAAATAGACTTGTTTGTCGTCCAACAAAATGGACTTGAATCCAGATTTTCATGGATAGTTTGAGTTGGAAATTTAGTCACCATGATTTTGAATCAAAACCTTATCTTAGAGGTTTTTCCATTTTAAACCAACTTAAATACTAAGAAAATCTATTAGAATTCTAAATTAACAAAAAATTTAAAAACTGACCTCAAAAAACCTACCGAAAAAATAACTCAGAAGAAAGATTGCTACAGAGTTAGCTCACTCCATTACTTTCTCCACAGGCTGCACGGATTTAATGAAGTAATGAATATACTGTAATGCAAATATGCAGATATGTCGTCTCCATCTTGTTAAACTGTATATCTAGAGAGTGACTTGTTTGGCATCCAAAGTCGACGTAACATCAAAGACGTCAATCGATTTTGAAACATACATAATTAGCCACTGTTTCTTATTGGAACTCTTCACTTTTAATCTCGATTAGAGAGGAATAGTCCAGGGATTTCGTGCGGTGACGATTATAAAGATTCTGAACAGTAAAACTGATGAATGAGGGTGGCGGTGATGACTACAAAGATTCTGAACAGTAAAACTGAGATACTGAACAGTAAAACTGATGAATGAGACTGGTGTGGGATCATAAAGAAATGTTTTTATATAAATTCAATTAAAAATGGGATTGAAATCACAATTTGTTATTTAAATTTGATTAAAATTCTGATTGAAATCATAATTTCATGGTAGAAATGGAGTGTATTCAATTTTTTTTATCAATTCTTATAAATATACTTAACTTTTATACCGTCTAAGTAATCACAATTTGTTATTTAAATTTGGTTAAAATTTTGATTGAAAACATAATTTCATGGTAGAAATGGAGTGTATTCAATTTTCTTATCAAATTCTTATAAATATACTTACCTTTTATAACGTCTAAGTAATTGCAATTTGTTATTTAAATTTGGTTAAAATTCTGATTGAAAACATAATTTTATGGTAGAAATGGAGTGTATTCAATTTTTTTATCAAATTCTTATAAATATACTTAACTTTTATAACATCTAAGTAATCACAATTTGTTATTTAAATTTGGTTAAAATTCTAACGTTTAATTAATCACAATTTGTTATTTAAATTTGGTTAAAATTTTGATTGAAAAATAATTTCATGGTAGAAATGGAGTGTCAAATTCTTATAAATATACTTAACTTCTATACAGTCTAAGTAGGTCTAATATTCTTAAGTTAAGAATATGTACTTCTTCTTTGGAAATTACAGGTTCAAATCTAGAAGGGTAGAGTATGTATACCTTTGTAGACTTTAGCAATCAAATTCCTGTAAGAAGGAGCCTTTATCAGCTTTGAGGTGACCTTAAAATTAGATTATTATTATTATTAACTCCATAAACCTTTAAATTTCAAAATAAAACCAATTTTATAAAAATCCAATTTAGATGATTATTATTCTATCATCTGAATACACATCATTGTGTTGGCCCTCTTTATCTGTTTCAATAACAGAAATCTGGAAACAACATAAAACTAAAGTGAGTATGCAGCTAAGAGATTGGGATCTATGAAAAAAAAATCACTTTTATGAAAACCCAATAACAGAAGACTAGAAAGAACATAAAACTAAAGTGAGTATGCAGCTAAGAGATTGGGATCTATGAAAAAAAAATCACTTTTATGAAAACCCAATAACAGAAGACTAGAAACAACATAAAACTAAAGTGAGTATGCAGCTAAGAGATTGAGATCTATGAAAAAAGAATCACTTTTATGAAAACCCAATCTTCAATCTTCATGATTATCATTCTTTCATGGGAATACACAAGACTAGAAACAACATAAAACTAAAGTGAGTATGCAGCTAAGAGATTGGGATCTATGAAAAAAGAATCACTTTTATGAAAACCCAATCTTCAATCTTCATGATTATCATTCTTTCATGAGAATACAAAAGACTAGAAACAACATAAAACTAAAGTGAGTATGCAGCTAAGAGATTTGGATCTATGAAAAAAGAATCACTTTTACCAAAACCCAATCTTCAATCTTCATGATTATCATTCTTTCATGTGAATACATAACAGTATGTTGGCCCTCTTTGTCTATTTCAATAACAGAAAATTGAATTGAGTATGCCACTAAGAGATGGAATCTATGGTTAATTGGTTAATTTTTAGTTTTTTCCTGAATTTATTTTAGTGTTATCCACTAAATTATCCACATATCTGCAAATTATTTATGTTACCCCTCAACTACCAATACGTTGTAAAGTGGGCTTTACAGTAACCTTCACTGCTGTGAGTGCACTAACATGCATTCTGATCACTTTTAAAATATCTTGTGCAAATTATAAACGGACCCCAAAGCCCAATCCCGAGTTCTAACCACAAGAACATCAACACACCAGCATTGTACTGTCAGGTGCTCGCCACGTTTTCACCAGCACGCGTCCTCGAATTCCGTAAATAAAAAACAAAGCAGTTCGTCCAGCCATTTATGCATTTCTCGAGAAACCCCCAGTGGGGAAATAGTGGCATTTTAGAATTTCTGGCACTCTGGAGGTTTTTTTGGAGAATGCTTGGCCATAGATACAGGAGAACTACTTCCTTGTGGTATGATTTCAGAGGCGAAAAGGGTGTAGAATCATTCTACAGTGTTAGCTACGATATTTTGAGTTTCTAGAATCAAAATGACTAACCAGATTCGGTTACATTATCTAATTTTATTTGTGGGAAGAGTCTGCCTTCAAAACCTCGCTCCAAAATGTTCAGCAGCAAAACTTCAATATACAGTATCAGATCAGGCACGGCAACGGATTTCTTCTATTTCCTGAAGAGTCCGGAGGAAGTAGTCATGGTCCAAAAGTAAGTGCCCCATTTTAATCTTTGAGGTTTTTTTTTTAGCTTTGAATCAAACTTATAAAGTAGCTATTTTTAAGACAAACACAGCCCAACCCACCGCACCAGTATTTTTAACAGACACCATGACTATATATATAGTTGCTAAGTTCAAGTATCTTAAATCCAGAGTATTGACTATAAAATTTGTGTATGGAAATGGCGTGTGCTGCAGAAGTATCAATGATTAACTATTTGTAGCGTGGAACTGGGAATCCAATCAATAATTGTTGGCAGAGCCGTTGACAGTTTCAAAGGAAGCACTTACTTTTGGGCCATTTTCACCACTTCCTCCGGATTCTCTACCGAAAAAAGAAGATTTCTGTTGCCATGTCTGCTCTGTTATTGTATAGTGGGGCGTCGTTGAAGAAAACCCATGATACTGTTCAACATTCCCTGAGTTTTTTCTGCTGGACATTTTGGAGCCAGGATTTGAAGGCAGACTATTCCCCCAAATAGAAATAGATAATGTAACAGACTCTGGTTAGTCATTTTCATTCTAGAAGCTGAAAATATCGTAGCTAACACTGTAGAATGATTCTACGCCCTGTTCGCCTCTGAGAAATAATGCCACAATGAAGTATTTCTCATGTATATTCACAGCAATGCTCTATGGCTACGCCGATGGACTTTCAAAGCATCGAATCTTGTTTTAGTTAATTTTGATTAATGAACGTTCCAGATATCTTGTGCTAGAATATTCTATAGTCGGCGTCCTAGCGAATCCAGGCGTCAATGTATTTTGGATTGAGACATTTAACTAAAGTTTTAAATTAAGTGCCAAATTCTTCTCTCTATATAAAATGGTAATTTCAATTTTCCATATATATAAAATGGTAAATTTTGATTTTTCACACATATATATTAATAAAAGGATAAATTTGTGGATGGGATTAATCATAAATTATGAAAGATAATTTTTATAAGTGCATATTTGTTTTGAATATTGTATACTAAGTGACAAGTGATTAGTTTACATTGTAATTTATTAGTAGTGAAGGTCATAGTTAGAACCTTGGGAAGTTATAGTGTACATTGCTTCTTAGTCCTAAGAAGGTGATTATACCCCACGAGGGTGGTGGAAATAACTATGGGGATTCCAATCATGTTGCTCTCTCCAGATTAATGAGCGAAGGGGACCTCTAACCTTAAGATTTTTGGCAAAAACATTATTTGGTGCTTATCACTTGCACGTTATATATATATATATATATACTAAGTGGTTGTAAGAGTTGTTTTTTTTCACAAAATTCAAGGGTATCCATCGTTGAAAGCGTGGTGAACAATGCACTTAACTATAACACCCTTAGCTACAATGTTGGTGTGTAAGTGGTCTTGTCTAGCTCCTCATCTCGGATTTGGGGTATGGGCTTAGGACATTTTCACCTGGTTTTAAAACAATTATCATTTAATTTAAAATTTATATATTAATGTTTACTCAAACCAAAATCAATCCATAACACTCAAATGAAATGAGTACAATATAATGGATGGCATAGGGAGTGTAAACACAATGCCATGCATTACATAGAAGAAAAACTTTTAAACTTAATATAAGAAAATTTTAACAAAAGGAAGATTCAACCCATTAAAATCAAGAACATCAAAGAGACCCACACAAAAGCAAGTTTGATAAAAGGAGAAGAATCCTATTGCACTTGAGAATCACTTCTAACATTCTAGGCTATGAGAAAAAATGCATTAGGTGTGAGGCTAATAGTATCCCTAAATCCATGACCTCTCACAGACCTACCACCTATGTCAAGATGTTTGTCAGAGGGTCTCTTCCTACTTAGGTTGTTAAATGGTTGGAAGAAGGAAGTAATCATCCTATGTTATGAGCCAAATCCCTAAAATATCATAAGAAACCAAAAGTATACACCATGTAGACCAATGTGAGTGTGGAGCACAACTCCAAGATAGATAATAGAGATGAGTTACACAATAACTACTTAAAGAATAGGAGAACATCCTCCAAATACCCCAATACATGCCTACATCCAAATGACATGTCCTCAATAATGACTACATGATCTCTATATATACATATTCACACATTGCACATATGGCCCTTATATTATTAGGCTGACCATTATTACATATACATTTACCTATTACTTGTACATTGAACCCCATATATGCCCCCCTTAGAGTCATATCATATACATTTGACCCCATATATGCCCCCTCTTGGGATCATACCATAGTACCCTCCTTCAGAATCTTTGTCCTCAAAGATTTGTAGTTAAAATCTTTACATATAATGAAACCAAGTAATATGATTTTCTTATTTTCTTGCTTTATTCTTTCCATTAATGATGATCCATCCATTCAAACTCAATTATGTTTGGTCTTAATCCTTGATGGTTGGTTGTTGCATAATTTATTTCCTTTGATTATGTGTATTATTGTTGTAGCTTCTCCAATTTGTAGTAGTTGTTGGTATCTAATATATCTTGTTGAATAATGGTTTTTTGATGCCATGTTCCATGAATATTGATGAGTATTACATCTTCTTCCTTGATAATGCTAATATCGAACTTCTTACCTTCCTGGAAATCTTTCGTGATAATGAGGGTGTTAATATGGTTTCACATTTGATGGTTTTCCTTCACTTTGCACACCCATTTCATTTGTCCTCTTTTCATAAATAATGGCATCACATATTCTCTTTCCCTGGTCTTTGATTCCTCTAGCCTTAGAGATAATACCATCATATTTGTCATGTGCATCCTCTAGATGGAGTTCAACTTCTTCAAGTATCTTCGAGTGACCTTCTTAAATATTTCCTTCTTTCTCCTTTTGAAGTTGCAAAGTAACTCCATCTATCAATTTCTTACGTCCTTTTTCAATTATAGATTGTGTTTCTAATTTGACCTCATCTGTGTTTAGGGATTCCTCAACCTTCTTGCAAATTTTCTCTTCTATTTTTTTATAGTATTCTCTTCAATTTTTGTTGTAATATATTCATCCCTATTCTTTGATTCAAGGTCTTGTAATTGCCTTTCCACCTTCTTAACATCATTAAGAATATTTTAATTATGATTATGTAACCTTTTGATTTCTTCATCTTTCTTTTTCAATTTTCCCCTTGAGTTGTCCTTTTCCAACTTTCCTTTGCTACTCTTTTCTTCTTTTAAGTTTTTAACCACATTAATGAGTGATTTATTAAAGGATTGCATCTTGATGAATTCATCACCTTTCTTTATAATATATTTTCTTAGCTCTTCGTTATCCTTCTACAATTTGGAAACTTTTTATTTTGATGATTCATATTATTTTGAGAACAAAATGAAGGCAGAGATATAATAAGGAAAGACAAAGAGATATTGCAAGAAACACAGGTATACAGTAATACACAGTTTATATTAATGAAAGAAATGTACATAAACTATAAAAATAGAGAGTGAATGAATTCACTAGAATGGTGGTAACTTGTTGATTTTTGGCCTTTTCCAGAGCGTAAACTTGTACATAATGTCACATGTCCATTTTTTTATATGATTATGAAACTTGGACCTGAAATACTATGGACCATCCTCTTTCTAATGCGACTAGTTTCACTAAGTTTGGATCTTTAAAGAAGTTGATATGACTGTTTTACCCAAAACACCTATGTGAGACTAGTTTTAGGGATAATAAAAAACTATATCTTCCACAACCTGTAAATTGAAAATTATTGAGAATCAAAATATAAATTTTTTGTCACATATTATTCACTATGCCTTATCATGTTCCTGAAAATTTCATAGTCTGAAATTTTACCAAAAAATAAGTTATCGCAAAATTTCTTAGAGGACTTGTTTGAGACTAATTTCAGGACTAGTCAAAAGCCCTAACTTTCATATGTTATATATTAGAAATAATAGAGAACCAAAATCTGAAATTTTTACCACATGTACTTTGATATGCCTCCTTGTGATATTTAAAATTTTATAGGATTAAAATTCACTAAAAAAAATTATGGTTGTTTTACCAAGAACACATGTATGTGATTAGTTTTAGGACTAGTCAAAAACCCTAATTTTCATAAGCTATAACTCCAAAGTTATAGAGAAAAAACATTAACATTTTTAACAAAATTACTTATATATTTTACCTCAGACTCTTGAACATTTTTCTATCTGAAACTTCCCATAAAAAAAAATTATAGTAAAAATACCAAGGTGATTCGTTTGAAGGAGAAAAACCCTAGGATTGTGTGCTCTGAAACTAAATGTTATGTTACAAATCCTTAGAATATCATATGAAACCATAGGTACACAACGTGTACACCTATTTGAGCATGGAGCACAAATCCAAGATATATAATAAAGATGAGTTACACAATAAATCCTTAAATAATAAGAGAACCTCCTCCAAATACCCCAATACATGCCTACATCTAAATCACTTGTACTTGATAATGACTAGATGATCTCTATATATGCATATTCACACATTGCACATGTCACCCCTTTATTATCCAACCAACCATTCTTACATGTACTTTTGACCTTATATATGCTCCCCTTGGGGTCATACCATATACATTTAACCCGATATATGCCCCCCTTGGAGTCATGCCAAATGTTATGAGTCAAATGTTATATTCTTTGAAACCAAATGTTATCATCCAAATCCTTAAAATGTCATAAGAAACCAAAAGTACACACCACATACACCAATGTGAGCATGTAGCACAACTCTAAGATAGATAATGAGATGATTTACACAACAACTCCTTAAAGAATAGGAGAACCTCCTCCAAATACCCCAATACATGCCTACATCCAAATGAGATGTCCTTAATAATGACTACGTGATCTGTAAATGGTGGGCCTATGACATATCCATTTTGCCAAGACAAATCCTTTGCATAATTTGTATTTTTTTCTCTATTCTTTTTTTAATTGCTTGGTTTGCATTGCGTGTGGTCGCCAAACGAATGCCAACCATGTTCCCAAACTATGTTTAACGGAGGGTTCAGAGCCAACACTCATTACATAGTGATGTTTGTGTCTAAGACCAACAATGAAGGAAATGCTCAGTGGATGGATTTAGTCATCCAACAATAGAGAAAAATTCCCAAGGGATGAATTAAGTCGACCAACAATGAAATAAATGTTCAATGGATATATTTAGTCATCCAACAGTGGAGAAAAATGCCCAAGGGATAAACTAATTCGACCAACAATGAAGGAAATGTTCAATTGACAAATTTATTTACTCAGTAGTGGAGAAAAATGCCTAGGGTATGAATTATGTAGTCTAGTAGTGAAGGAAATTTTCTATGGACGGATTTAGTCACTCATAAATGGAGAAAAAGTCCCAAGCAACATTAGAACACTGAGTATGGTTTGTGTACAACCTATGGGAAAAGGAAAAAAAACACAATAAGTATGAAAGTGATGTGTATGTATTGTGGGAAAAGAACAAACCAACCAATAATCTAAATTGCAACCCAGAGGAGGAAATACAATTCGTGGGCGAACAGAAATTCAATCAACAAGATAAAACACCACCTAGAGAAGATTGCGCTAGTGAAGCTTGCATCTACTAACTAGAACAAATATTTCAAGCAATAAAAACCAAACTAGAACCATAATAAACCTCTATAGAGAACATTACAATCACATAGTGTAAATAAGAGAGAATTATCATGCTCGGGAAATTCATTACAAAGGGTGAGCTATGCATGCCCAAAAATCTCATGCATTATTCGTCACTGAAAGAAATGAAGATGGCCATGGCTCAAAGATACCTTTTCTCATGATGGAGAGGCTCCTTGAATACTTTTTCCATTGATATTCAATAAGGATGCACTCTTTGATCTCTCATCTCTGCAAACTTCCCAGGTTCTCCTCACCTCTCCCTTGCTGACTACAACCTTCAGTTTTAATGGGACACCTTTGGAAGGCCAATCATCACAATGGTTCATTTCCACTTCCAATTTCACCCAAAAAAAAAAAAAACATTACATTCTAATTACAAATTCACAAGAAGATTGAAAAAAATCCATTTCAGATCACATCTCCCCATTTTCAAGTTTTTGGTCCCAAAAAGCTTCAACTCCCTTCAATCTTCTTCTCCGATCATCAAACAGACTTTGAAAAATCTCTAAGAAAGGGTACCTATACTGTAGGATAGAAGAAAATACTTGAGTAGGGTCTACCTTTGACATGGCGTTGTTGTCCATATCATGGATAGAAATGACATTCACTACTGCAACAGGGCATTGAACAACAATTACTCCTTGGGATATAAATGCAAGAGGCTCCTCTTTACCCTTGACCTTGACTCTCCAAGATTTCTTATTGGATGTTTAGTTATGGGAACAGAGTTATAGGTGAAGCCTCCAACATTTTTCCTCCTAATGTCCAATCAGTCTGTAATACTAGCAATAGTTCCTTCATGGGATTCTCGGCCTTTTAGAGTGCCAACAATTGCTAGCCTTATGACCCATTTGTTTGCAACAAAAACAAATTATGTCATACCTTTTACGTTTGTGATGATGTTTTCCATCTTGGTTGCTTGGTCCCCCAATATTTGAGGTGAATTTGGATGGTAGAATCATATCTTTGCTTCCCTCTTCCAAGCCTTTATAGGAATATTTGAGTGGCTTGTTGCACATTCCTTTTCTAGATGAATTTCCATCCATGGGAATGGATTATTGTTTGGTCCCTCTTACCTTGATGAAGGTGGTTTGAGTTGTAATTGTGTTGGATTATTTTCCACTAAATCCTATCCCTTCATGCTTGGGCCTCTATTGAGCTACAATGGGGATTATAATCCCTTGGCCATCATAGCCCATTTTCCTCATAGGCTTCGAACCAATGCCTCTAGTGTGATTTTCAAAGTCACCAAAGGTATCTTGAGGAAGGATTTTGGAAGGTGAATTTACCAAGATTGTCTTCGTCATGGTACAAACTTCAATAGTGGCAATGGAAGTCAATTACTTGGTCTCTTGGAAAACTACTTGTAGCCTCTTCAAGGCCTCTTCCTTCACTATCAAATCCTGGTATAGTTGAGCAATGACTTCGATGAACCTCTCCTCTTTCCATTTATCCATCTCAATGAATTTCTCCCCCAACTATAAGAGCTACAATTTGCTCTTGTATAATTTCTCCCTCATGGTGGTGAAGGAGTCCTAGTGTTTGGAAATCTCTTTTTTCATTTAACGTCCCCACTATAATCCACTATTTAATTAATGCTTAATGTATGGTTGTGGCCAAGCAATGTAATATGCAAAATTTATTTCTGAATTTAATAAATATAATGTGATGCCAGGTGCTAAGAGGACATGGACAGAGATGGGGGATGGTTAATCCAAAAGAGAGGGGAGGGTCCAAGAGGTGTCTAAGAGGGGTCCAAGGGGGAATTACTCATGTCTATCAATTAAATCCACTTTCTAAAGTTACTATTGGTATATGAACCTTATAATTTTTTGATTGAGTGTCCCCAAAGCTAATCATTGAATACATGTAAGAGGGTGAGTGTGAGAAGTCGCAAGAGATGATTTTAAGGATGGAAATTTATATTAAAATGTAGAAACATGGGATAATCTAGTTCTTGATATGCAAAATGTAAAATGTTTTTCAATATTTTTGTAAAAATGTTTACATTTTCAAGGATTTTTTATAGTTTCTATAAAATTTTGTCGATTTTTAAGGTAAAATAATTTTATTCTATGGAATTTGGGCGAATCGTTTTTAGAAAAAATGGAAATTGGTAGTCGCATTCCCTAAAAATTTATCCCCTAAAATAATCTATGGAAGTCGCATCCCATAGTTATTGGGAGCATGGTATTGAGAAAAATTAGCTTGGGGGAAGAGTGTAAGTCAAGCAAACAAGAAAAGAGAGGAATAATTTGTATGGAAGAGTAGGTAGTTTTTGGACAATCATGTTTGGCATGAACCAAAATAAGAGAGAAAGGAAGAAGAGCTTGGGAGATAGAACAACCATGGAGAGAGAATTATGGAGCGTATTTGGAGTAGCAGACTAAAGAGCCATGTTGTCAACCCTAAAGATTGAACTCCTATGTGAGTTTCACTATAACAACAAGTGATTGTTGTTTTTTTTCCTGGTACTTTTCCTAACAATGAATTCCCTTGAGTTTCCCAGTAGTTAAATTCTTGGTTACCTTTTCTAGGGAGACCCTGATAAACGAATGGGATGCCTTATGGACTGAGAGTAGTGAATGGGGTACATTCCTTGGGATGGGAGGGTCAAGAGGTAGAGAACAATTGGTGGAAAATAAGGATAGCTATAGGAGAATACCAGTGGGTTGTGAGATTTTCCGAGCTATGAGTGGATAGTGAGAGACCACCTTGTTTTGTGGATTTCTAGCCTCGGCTCGGAGG
>JZKD02S1862687.1:0-30560 GCA_000966675.3 Picea glauca | reverse complement strand
TTGTTCCTGTTGTTAGCTCTGCAATTCACAGCTTTATGTCCAAAATTATTACATGCATAACATAAACCAAAAAATATAGTTTGATACCTGGGAGTTGAAGATCTTCTGAAAGGAGATGCTCTTATGAATCCTTCTTCTTCTTGAGGCCCATTTGTTTGTTGTTGATTCTGAAATCTGAATCTTCTCAGTGGAGGAGGGTCCCTGTAATCTTCCTTGTATATCTTCCTATCCCCTTTGATTGTTTATGCATAGATTTTTGGATTTGTTTCTTGATCTTTTGTTTTGGATATTGATCCCTTTTTTGTCTGATTGTATCCAAGTTCAAACTTGTCAAGATGAGATTTTTGACTTCTGATAATGTCATCCAAAACTTTTGAGCTATTCTGCATATTTTTATTTTGAATATCCTTTCTTAGTGTGACAATCTCTGCTTCCAAGTTTCCAATGATCTTGTCCTTTTCTTCTAGCTATTCTTTGAGTGCTTATTCAATTCTTTTATCTTCTTCTATTTGAACCTTCAATTTTGTGATCATTTGTTCTAGTTCATGTGTGTCCTTTTTCTTATCTAGTTCTTCTTGTAGTTTCTTATTTGTCTTCTTTTCTCTTCTGATAACTTCTATGGCACACATTAATTCTTCTCGATAGTCAACTTCTGCCTCTTCAATTTCTTATTCGACTTCTTCATATCCTTCTTCAACTTCTTCATATTCTTCTTCAGAGTCTTCTTTTTTAGAGTCTTCTACTGCCATGAATAGAACTCTTCCTGTCTCACTATCAATGACTTCATCTTCATCTGATGATGAGTTGTCTTCTTTGGTGCATAAGTTTTTCTTGAAAACTTTCTTTGTAGTTATTTTTCCTTTATATGTGTGTTTGCCTTTTGAGTAACCTTCATAATTTCTTTTTTTCTTATGAGGACATTTGTTAGCAAAATGACCAATACCATCACAATTAAAACAAATTAAAGGAAGATTACCTCTATACCTACCGTTGGTTTCCTTGTTCAGTCTTTTAACAAAGTTGGCCACTTCTTCGTCATTTTTCGGGACGTCACTGATGTTGCTATATTCTTCTTGTTGTTGTTTCTTTTGCTTTGATCTTTTGGATGCTTTGAAGGCTGCTTCTTTAACATCTGTATTTTCCTGTTTAGTTCTCATTTCATATGCTGTGAATATTCCATGCAATTAGTCCATGCTTATTGAGTTTAGATCTGAGCTTTGTTGCTTTGACCTTTGTATCTCCTTCATAAATATTTCAAAGCTTGTCCCAAATCTCTTTAGCGGATTTACAATGTGAAACTTTGGTGAATACCGTATCACTAAGACCATTCAAAAGCGCATTTTTGGCTTTGGAATTATTCTCACCAAGTTTCACTACTTTTTCATTTGTTGGTGGAACCGCTGGTGTTGTGTATCCATCTACAATTGATTTCCAAACTTGAAATCCATGTTCGTGTATATATGTCTTCATCCTTATGCTCCAAAAAGCATACTTCTATCCATCAAACTATGGTATTCCATTTTTGTACAAGTTGTTTCTCTGCATGATCTACCTTTCAGTGGTTAAATTGATTTCTAAAGGAACTTTCTATGATACCAATTGTTGAATTACTAAGAGGGGGGGTGAATCAGTAATAGCGTAATTATAATCCTTTTTCTCCAAATAAGCTAAGTGTTATATAAATGTAGAATTATTATCCAATAATGAGAAATAAGAAATGAACAATCACATACATACACAGTACACTAGTGTTTGATGTGAAAACCCAAATCAGGAAAAAACCACGGAATGCTTTTTCTTATATGTCTTGAAGAATTACATTCATTGGAAGCACCAACTTCCTTTTTTTTCCAGCTGCAACTGGAAGGAGGCTCCACCCCCCTAGTTTATCAAGCTACAACCTAAGGGAAGCTCCAACTCCCCAATTCTCTAGCTACAACCAAAAGGAGGATACAACCCCCTAAGTTATCTGGATACAATCGGAAGGTGGCTACAACCACCTGTCGTTGCCCCGTCCAATCGCCCTGAAGTAAAAGTAGAATGATGGAATCATTGTCACGCTATCACTGTGAGATATACCGATGTAAAC
Source organism: Picea glauca (assembly GCA_000966675.3). Classification (NCBI taxonomy): domain Eukaryota; kingdom Viridiplantae; phylum Streptophyta; class Pinopsida; order Pinales; family Pinaceae; genus Picea; species Picea glauca. Next base: position 28,471 of record JZKD02S1862687.1, on the reverse strand, counting down.
ATGTACCAATAAACCTGAACCATGCATCAATGTGTACCTCAACCTGAACCATAAAAAAGTGTGTCAACCATGCATCAACCTGTACCTCAACCTGTAATCAACCTGTACCATAAACACGTGCATCAACCATGCACCAACCTGTACCAAACAATTTGTAATCAACTTGTACCATAAAAAAGTGCATAAACCATGCACCAAGTATGTACCAATCATGTTTCAAGTACTCATCAACTTTGACTCATCAATATGTACCAACATCATCAACTATACATCTCATTTATGTGCCAACTCATCAACTACTTGTCTCAAACATGTACCCAACTTGTACCTCAACCAAAATCCCTCATCAATTTCATCATCCAAATATGATTTGTAACTCTGTAATAGACCTAGTGTATATGATCACATACCTGCAAACCTTCCTTAACTTTAACAACAAGAGACTAGCATTTTCATCAAAAGTTTCTTTAGTCTCACAAGACTAGTTTTGGATTAGTCAACAACCCTAACTTGAAATAATCATAACTTTGTACCTGTAATTAATAAATATCTGAAACTGATACACAATGTTCTTCAGTATGTTTTATGCAATTCCTCTAGGTTTCACTACTTGGAACCTATTAGAAAAGGAGTTATGGAAAAAATGGCACACCTTGCTGAATTATGGATTATTCTAGAGAGCGACCTTGTAGAGCGTGCCTTGCACAGAATATTTATTGAATTGATATGAAACTATTACAAAACATACTACAGACTATACTCTAGCCAAAACATTTGATCTTACTAAATTTGGATCTGTTATGAAGACGTTATGACGTTTTTACCCGAAACACATGTTTTTGACTGGTTTTAGGACTAGCCACAAACCCTATTTTCCATGGAGTGTAACTCCAAAAATACAACGACCCACAAGATGAATTTTTTACCAAAGATACCTGGATATGTTTCCTCAATGGCATAGAAATTTCACAGTCTGAATCATTCTAGAAAAAAATTATTGCGAAAATGGTGAGATGACCTGAAAAAAAACATACCTTAGAAAGCATCATCAAAAGAATTTAAACTTCCTTGAATTCCGGCCTTCTTTTCTTCACTTTCCTCGGAAATTCGGCTTATATATTGTAACGCACCTCCCCGACCACCAATAGGCTGGAGAACGTCACTACTCAGACACTTAACTTAGTTCTGACAACATAAGGTAACAACCCAGTATCCAACTGAGGTATGTCACATAATTTTTCTTTTTAAATACGTATATACACACACAGACATACATACATAAAAAACTGCATGCAATTAAACATATACATAAAACTCTCTAAAGGAAGCTTCACATATAAAACATAAAAAAACAATTGCATTATGTGAATATACGATTTTCAGGCTGTATTAACAGTAAACAAAGACATGCAACGTACATAGGGGTATACCCTTAAACATACAAACATATATGCTCACACATGCAATAGAACCCATAAATTAACACATAAATAACAATGCAGCATGTATATTCATCACGAAACCGATACTTATCTTGGTAAGAATGTCACCAACTATGTGCATACCGTCCACGAACCTCCCAGCCTTAAACTACACTATTCATCACTCTCAACAGTGAGTCACCCTCGAGCTGGGACTAGACTCCACCCGGGTAAGGGATTCCTAACCAGGCTAAAGGTTCATGGTCAACAGGAAAGAATCCATCTTAGGTGATCACTCAATCGATAGCCTATAGCCTCTCATTCCCCACATGTTTGTCCCACCCAAGGAAGTGTGCCCCTTCTCTGCTCAACAGTCTTTCAGCTGCCCCACTTCCCTTCTAGGGCTTCAACAACAGGCCAGACCATAAGTCTCAAAGAAATGTAGGTATAGTTTAGCACCTTCAGGAAATTGATCCCCAACAATTCTTTCACTCGGAGAATTTCTCACGGACCTGACAACCTGCCTCTTCAATCCTGCTCCCAATCTGACAGGTACACCAACAGGAAAATGGCTATGGAAATAGTTTCATGTACAGTGATAGGAAAGTACGAGGATAGATCGATGACTATGCAAAGAAATGGTCATGTATTCATGGTAGAGATGATGATTTCCCCCCCCCCCCCAATAATGGTTCTCTGGTCGAAGGAAAAATGGTAAGATCCCCCCCAAAGGTACTAAGTCTTAAAAATAAGTATGCATGTCTCCAACTTGACACTTGTCATGTTGGAAGTTGCTCTGATACACTTGTCCCCTTCTTTAGGACTTAGGATAAAATAATTATCCATACTTTATGTTCAAAGAAATATTAATTTAATATTCATTTTTGGCTTAAGCTCTCTCGCTTAGCCCTTTCCTTATCTTTTGGCCCTCCCTTTCCCTAACTGGTGGAATCTAGTCCCCCTTCTCTTTTATCATGGTCGGTTTGTGCGCAACGATGTATTTTATATTAATCATGAGACATATACAAAATAGGCGCACTGGCCTTTAACATCTAGGTGCTCTGGCCTAATTCTAAAACATAATCATTCCGGCTTATAATACTGGCTCACCAACCTACAATGCATATCATATACATAAAGGTTCATTGACCTTAATATTACGCGCACTTTAGTTACTGCGCACTATATTCGCTATCCTCAAGGTTGTGCGCACTTTAGTTACTGCGCGTGGTATCCATAAATGTGCACACTACATTACTTTACTGCGCAGTATATGCGTGCACCATGCCATGAAAGGTGTATTACAAAAATGATGTCTAAACAACTCACTAGCTTAAATATACTTAGATTACACTTGCATTTGGGTTCGGCCGAGGGATATTACATATATCCTTTAGTTACCTCAGAAACCTATAGGTATTCAATATTCTCAAGTGTGATTCAAATGAGAGAGCCTTGCCTCTTATTTATACTCTCCAAGTAGCTTCCTTAAAAACATCTTGTAGGTCACTTTGCCCACTTTCCTTATTTTAGGGTTGACCCACTTCTAATTTCTCCATTAAATTTATTATTTAAATAATTTATTTTGTATTCACTTTGAATGATAGTACACTCATCACTTCAATTTATTATTTACCTTCTAAAATATCTTAAACCACTTTGACTACTTTGACATTTTGGGGCTTCAAGCCAACATATGAGGGTCCTCCAACTTCGTAAGGCCATAACTCTCAAACCTCGAGGAGTTATGTGACGTTCCACATACCACCAGAAATGGAATGAAATGTACTATCCATATAGAATAGTATTACCTACAAATATATCAAAACTCATACTGTTATCCATCAAACAAACTTGGGTCCATTACCCAAACCTGGGTTCTCCAACTTCACATGGCCATAACTCTCTAACTGTGATGAGTTATGTGACATTCCACATACCACCGGAAATGGCATGAAAAGCACTATGCATCTAGGATATTTTCACTAAAAAATTCACTATCCTTCATCTCATTATTCCACCATTAAGAATGGGTTCTCTCACTCCACAAAGCATCTTCTCGTGAGGGCTTTCACCATAAGGGGACCACTTTGGAGTTCATCCATATTTACTTCTTATAAACCATGACAAGACAATAATGAGTCATATTTACATTAAACGAACCTGGGTTCATTACCCAAACCTCTGTGCTATGGGGATTTCTTCAAGGGTTGACATCAATGAAAACCAACCTTAATCAACAAGCATCTCTATGAGTAGAGCAGAGAAAATCTAGTCTTCCAAAAATATTGGAATGACAAGATGAAAGGAAAGAGGGATCAAAGACATAAAAGTTTTAAGCCGCCTTTTTTAAAAAGAAACTCACAAGCAAATCAACAAGGAAAATCAACCCAAAATGAGCCCAAGATGGTAGATTAATTTGGAAAAAGGCCAAGGTAGCAACCTGTACAATGTTGGGGATGTGAGGGAAATCACTTGTATAGGGACTTCCCTCACAAAGGATAAAGAATGAGGACTTTCCACAACATTCAGGAGGCTGAAATAGTTGAATTCATGGGAGGAAACATTCCAAGGATTTATGCATCCTTGAAAAACAAGAAAGTATAATATTGATCCCCCATGATTGAAGTGGAAGCTAGGATTGATAAGCAACCCATAGAAATTTTAATTGATTATGGAGCTAAAAATAGTTACATAAACTCTAACATTGTTGAAATATTTCACTTGCAAAGGAGTAAGAATACAAAATCTTGGTTAGTTCAGTTAGCCACAGGGGCTAAGAGGAAAGTCAATGAGTTGGTTAAAGATTTTCCAATGGACATAAATGGACTCAACAAAAAGATAGATGTGAACATAATACCATTGGGTTCATATGATTGTCTATTTGGCATGAATTGGTTGGAAAAACACCATGCTATCATAAACGATTACAACAAGAAAATCACATTCCTTGATGAAGAAGGGTAGCAAGGCAAGGTTCAAGGCATTCCAAGAGATGTAGTTGTAAAAGAAATTTCAGCTATGCAGTTGAAAAAGAGTTTCATGAAGAGATGATAAGTTTTTGAAGCCCATATAGAAGAGGTCGCCAGAGATAAAATGGAAAGAATTGACGACCATATAGTCTTGAGGGATTTTGGAGATGTGTTTGGGGAGATCCTAGGATTTCCACCAAAGAGATACATTGATTTCTCTATTGACTTACTTCCAGGAGTTTCCCTACAGTCCAAGACACCTTACAGAATGGGCACACCATCATTGAAAGAGTTGTATATGCAGTTTGAATAACTATTACAGAAGGGGTATATACATCCAAGTGTGTCACCTTAGGGTGCCCAAGTTCTTTTTGTGAAGAATAAAGATGGCACCTTAAGGCTATGTATTGATTTCATACAGCTAAATAAGGTTACATTAAAGATCAAATATTCTTTGCCAAGGATTGATGGCTTATTTGATTAGTTGAAAGGTGCAAGAATATTTTCCAAGATCGAATTGAGATCAAGATATCATCAAGTCAGGATAAAGGAAGAAGATAGAAACAAGACAACATTCAGAAAAATATACATGAATTATAAATTTATGGTAGTGCCATTTGGGCTATCAAATGTCCCATCTATTTTCATGTTCCTGATGAATGGAGTGTTCATAGAATACATGGACAAGTTTGTAATTTTGTTCTTGGATGATATACTCACTCTAATTCAGAAGAGGAACATGAACAACATTTAATAATGGTGATAATTTTTTTAAGAGAGGATAAGTTGTATGCCAAGCTAAGTATGTGCATATTTTATCAAAAGAAGATTCATTACTTGGGTCATATTATTTCAGTAGATGGGATAGTAGTTGATGCTGAGAAGATAGAGGCCATTAGAGGATGGCCATTGATATGAAATGTCACATAGGTCACATCATTCATGGGTCTTGCAGGGTATTACTGAAGATTCATAAATGACTTTTCAAAGATTGCAAAGCCAATCACTTATTTGCAAAAGAAGGGAGTGAAATTTGAATGGACCCCCATATGCGAAAAAAAAATTCAGCAGTTGAAAGACATATTGATAAGTGCACCAATATTGAAGATTGTAGATCTAGATGAATACTTTGTTGTGTGCATGAATGAGTGCAAGGAATGGCTCAGTGGAGTCCTCACACAAAAGGATCATGCGGTATGCTATGAGTCCAAAAAAATAAAAGAGCATGAGAGGAATTATGTTACCCACGATCTAGAATTAACATCCATTTTTCATGCACTAAAAATGTGGAGACACTACCTCATGGGGAGGAAATTCGAGCTAAGGGTGGATCATTGTGGTCTAAAACATATGTTTGGACAACACACATTAAATGCTAGACAAACTAGGTGGTTGGAATTCATTAGTGAATATGACTTTAAAATTAAACAAATCAAGGGAAAATAGAACCAAGTGGCTGATGCACTCAGTAGAAGAGCACATGAGATGCATTTTGCAACCATTAGAATGTATATGATTCATCTGAAATATAAAATTACTGCAACATCAAATTCAAATCAATATAAATGGAAATAAAAGAAACATTACAGTAAGGAAATTTACAACATAAATTTAAAGACTTTGAGTTGAAGAAAGATGGAATTCTCATATATAGAGGCAAGGTATATGTGTCAAATTTCAGTGATCTGAAAAATACAATGTGTCATATGTTGGGCACCCATGATATCATAAAACAATTGTAGTTGTGAGAAGCCAATAGTTTTTTCTAGGAATGAAGAAATAAATGGATAATTACATAGACATAATTCTAGAATGCCAGAAGGTGAAGACAAAACATAGACATCTGGCTGGGCTATTAAAACCATTTCCCATTACAAAATGGAAGTCGGAAGTAGTTATTGTGGATTTTATTACAAAGCTGTCCATAACAGTAAAGCAACATGATTCCATCATGGTGGTGATGCATAAATTAACTAACGCCACACATTTTATTCCAGTAAAGACTACACACAAGGAAACAAATATTGCAAAAATATACATGAAGAAAGTTGACATGATACATGGAGTGCTAAAGGAAATAGTTTTAGATGGAGATCCCAAATTCACATCCAATTTATGGAAAGGTTTGTTCAAAGGATTTGGTACAAATCTAAATCTCAATACATCGTATCACCCAGAGTCAGATGGGAAAATGGAGAGGACTAAAAGAATAATTGAGGACATGCTCAAAATGTATGTGATGGACCAACAATCAAAGTGGGAGGATTATACCCACTTAGAGGAATTTTCTTACAATAATAGGTATCGAGACTCATTGAAAATTAGCCAATTTGAGGCATTGTATGGTAGGGAGTGTAACACACCGATGAGCTAGGATAACCTAGAAAATAGAGAGATTATTGGGACATATCTATTGAAATAAATTGAAGAGAAAATGAAAAAGATCAGGAAAAATTTAAAGGGTGGCCAATATAGGTACAAAATTTATGCAGACAAGATTTTTTTTTTTAGATATTTTAAAGTGGGAGAACCATGTTTTTCTAAAAGTGAAAGAAAAAAGAAGTTCGATAAGATTGGGTAGCTTCCCAAAGTTGGTAGCAAGATATTGTGGACCGTTTGAAATATTAGAGAATATATGGCCAGTTGCATACATGCTAGCATTGTCTGCATCCATGAGAGTGCATAATGTATTTCATGTGTCATTATTAAATAAATATGTGCCTGACCCTAACCACATAATTGATTGGACTATGAGCCAAATGGAATAGGAAAGGGATTTCCAGGTGGAACCAGTACACATTCTATACCGGGAAGTCAAAGTGCTCATGAACAAATAAATAGGGTTGGTAAAGGTTCAATGGACTTGCTATGGTCCTAAAGATGCAACATGGGAGCATGGAGAAACTATGTGGGAGGAATACCCACAATTGTTTGTCAATTTTGAGGAAAACATAATATAAGAATGCAAGACTCCATTTTGAGCAGAAAGAGTTCCATAACCACATCTCAGAGTGCTGGCCAACCTATGCTAAGGGCCTTGATAAAAAAAAATGGTACAACCCGATGGAATGAGAACAATGAACGGGGTGCATTCCTTGGGCCAGGGAGTTGAGAGGAACGAGAGATAATGGTTGGAACTATTGCCAGAGTACAATGCACAATTGTAGGGGAGAAGAAATGTAACATCCCCAATATAATTCCTAGTTTAATTAATGCTTAATGTATATATAATGTATGGTTATGGACAAGCGATATAATATTCCAAATGTATTTATGAATTTAATAAATAAAATGTGATTCCAACTGCTAAGGGGACATGGAAAGATATGGGGATGATTAAGTTGGACAATTGGTTTGGACTATTGGTTGTCATTGATGTCAACCCTTGGAGAGTGATCTTGGATATTTATGTCAACCCTTGGAGAGGTCCATAGATGTTGGAAATTTGATTGACACTTGTATTATTGAGATTGATTGTGAGTTAGTTGGGTACATTTAATGTAGTCTACATGTAACCCTGATAGTGTGGTTATGGGACCCAAAGTTTCTTAAGGAATATAGACATGAAGGAAAATGAAATTGTATGTAAGACTATAATAGATGGATAGAACATTTTATTCCATTTTCGGTGATATGTGGAACACCATGTGGTTCCTCACGGTTAGGGAGATATGGCCTTCTAAAGTTGGAGGATCCAAAGAGTGGTCAAGAAGCCCCTAGTTGGTTACATGTCTTGGTGAAAGGGTAAAATGGTTGTAACAAGAAACCCCTAAAATAAGGAAAGATGTTACCTAGCACAAGTATGAATACACCTCAAGAGTCTCACATTTGTACACACATACTTACAGTTGAATATCTATCTTGTGAATGATATGGTCTAGTATTGTGATATTTTGGCTAGTTTGTGACGACATTTTTTTGAGGCAAAGAAAGTTTGAAGGGACGAAAGTTTCAGAGTTGAAGAAAACTAGTAACCTTAGTTTTTGGAGGTTGTATGCAAGATGCATAAGGATAGGTCATGTACATACGCAGGCTGTAGGAGGAGATGTTGTGTACCTGAGGAGAAGGTATGAAAAAGAATGAACAAATGAGTTGCGGAAAGGTTTGATGGTACAACACAGTTTCTACAAGATCTGATATGGTATGCTTCATGTTTTCATGAGTAAAGATATTTGTTTGAGGCTTGTATCTTGGATGGTATGGCACATGATTAAGGCATGTCTTGGAAGCCCTTGATAATACATGGTTAAGGTGATATTGATACGTGCTTGAGACATAATCTTGGTACTTGGTATATGGTTGTTATGGTTCATTGTTAGAGGCACATCTTTGTGATATTGGCATATACATGAGGCTTATCTTATTTTACATGGAATGGTTGAGAGGAACATGGTATATGGATGAGATACATGATATGGTATATGGTCTATAGTATATGATATACGATATGGTATTGGTGTTGATGTACATGATTGATGTGCATGGTTGGCACATGGTATGGTATAGGTGATGATGCACATTATTGATGTGCATGGTTTCTGCACGGTTTGGTATAGTTGATGTGCATGGTTGATGCACAATTTGCTACATATGTTGGTGCATGGTTGATGCACTTGTTATGGTACATGTTGATGTACATGGTTGATGCACATAGTTGATGTGAATGGTTGGAACTTGGTATGGTACATGGTTGATGGTACAGATTGTGGCATAGGTTGATGCATGGTATAGGTTGGTACTTGATTGAGACACATATCTTGTGATAGTATGTCGATGATGTTGGATAATGCTTGGTAGAGGCATGTGTTGGTGATGTTGGACATCTATTTGAGAGGTGTCCTTGGTATATGATCCATGTGAGAGGATATGGTTGAGTATCGATGATAGTGACAGGTTGGATACAGTGAAAGGTTGATTAGTGACAGATTGATGTGATAGGTTGGATACACTGACAACTTGACAGTGATATGTTGGATACAGTGATAGGTTATAGGTTGATGTGATAGAGGCAATGACAGTGACAATGGAAGTGATTGTGGTAGTGAAAGTTTGTCTACACTTATACTTCAGGGAAATAGGATGGGGAAAGAAAAGGGGGTTGTAGCCTCATTCTGGTTGGATCTAGAGATCATGGATTTGGAGCTTCGTTTAGGTTGGAGCCTGATAACTAGGTGGTTGTATCCACCTTTCAGTTGGAGCCACATAACCCAGGGGGTTGTAGCCTCCTTATGGTTGGAGCTAGAGATTTCAGGGAGTTTTATCTTCCTTCAGGTCGGAGCCTGTAAATAGGGGTTTGTATCCTCCTTCCAGTTGCAGCTGGAGAATTCGGAAGTTGATGCTTCCTATGAATGAATTCTTGATATATATATGAAAGTATTTTGTGGTTTTTTCCCATTTGGGTTTCCATGTAAATAATGGTGTACTATGTTCTTGATGTGATGTTGTTGTGATGCTTCTTATGTTTACATGCTTTTGATATATATACTAGATGCACTCATAGATGATATATTGATGATAAACTACTAAACATTGTTTATAAATTTAAAGAATATATATTGTGCTTAAAAATGGTATAATTGATCATTACTGATTCACCCCCCCATCTCAATAATCCAACATTTGTTATCATAGTAGGTCCTTCAGGAAGCTATTTAACCAATGAAAGGAGATCATGGATTACATTAATATTAGGGTACCTCAGTTTGACATCCATAACTATCCCTACTAGAGCCGATGAATGAATTGTTTTTTACAGGAAGAGGGATATGACATTTGGAACTCAGTTGTTACAGGATACAATGCTACAAAGAAACCAAATACTTCATCCAAGAAATAATTAAAGAATAAAAACAAAATAACAATCGATCTCATCATGGAAGGACTATGTGATTTAGCAAAGGACAAAGTGGGTAAATTCTCATCATCTAAAGAACTTTGGGATAAGTTACATGGTATCTATTTTTCTCCCATCACAGAGTTAGAGTTTACTAAAGAAGATACAAGTACAAAACATGAAGAAAGATTCTCATTATGTTAGACAAATTCAAAAGAAGAAGAGTGTCAAGTGACAAAATCCAACATAGGTGATTTCCTTTGCTTCAATTACGAAGAGCGCGAACATATTGAAATTGAATGCCCATATTTAAATATTGAAAGTGATGAGACAAAAAATCCCATTGAAATAGAAGACAATCCTGAGATTAAGAAGGAAAAGAATCATGAAATAGAATTCAGTCAATGAGAAAGAGAATTTGAAGATGAAATAATCACATTGAAGATCCAACTTGAAGAAGCAAAGCAAATAGAGGAAGTCATGAGGTACTAGATCATGAAGAAAGAAGAAGAGGTGGAGAATCTTGAAGAAGAAGTTGTCATTTAAGAGTAAACATTGTCAAACTCAACACAAATGTTGAAGAGAGAGAAACATCCACATCATCAGTTGAAGAGAAGCCCCACAGGCTTCCAGAGATAAATAATGAAGAGAGGCCAAATACTTATGAAGAATTCATTAAAGGTTCAATAAACAAGGGATAATGCAAGCCCTTGAAGAAGAACATTCCAAAAGTTTAAAAGAATCGAGAAGAAGACTACAGAAGAAGATCCTCCATGTTCAAGCCACAAAGAAGCCTCAATCATGATCATGATCAACCAAGGTAGGAATTCATAAGGACTACACCACAAAGAAGATCATTCACTCCCAAGTATGTAAATTTCTTTTATGGTCATTGTTTTTATTATACTAACTTTGGACAAAAGGTTGCATATGGAAGGGCTTATGAAAGAAATGTTCAAACAAGAAAAGATTATGTGGCCCCACTTGACATTGAATGTTAAAAGTGACATAAATATGGACACATAGCTCGTTATTGTAGAATCATGATGGATACTTCTTTGAGAAAGAACACTGATATCAGATATAAGAAGGATTGGAAAAGAAAAAAAGAACAAGCAAAGGAATATAAAATGAATGAAGGAAACCCATAAGTCATACTCTCAGAATTGGAAATAGTACATGATGAAGTCAAATCTATAGGGAAAAAGAAAGATGTCAGATATAGGAAGGTCTGGAGGAAAAATGAAAAATGTGAAGAATGGGTGAATAAATACCAAGTCCTAGAGATCGTAGGATTTACAGTAGTATGAGAAAGAAATGAAGAGCAGGTGAATAAAGAACACGTTCAAGATATTGTACTTTTAGGAATTGTAGTGCAAGATCAATCCACAGGAAGAAAGGAAGAAGTCATAGTTTATAAAGATGATGAGTCTACAGACAAAGAGGAAGATTACTCCACAACAGAGCATGTATTTTTCTGAGCCATCCATCTTGGAGACTCGTAATAAATATGTATGTTGAATAGATGGAGTCTATCCAGTAGATACTACAGATCAGAGAACCATCCTTCAAGCAGTATGAAGTGTTTGTAGAGACAGATTCAGAGAAGTCAAATAGAAGAAGTACAAAATAATAGATTGGTTGGTTGAGAAGTTGTGTTTCCACATAGGTATCAATTGACATGTAGAATTTCATGATTCTATTGCACATATGTATTTAGGAAGGGATACCTTCAATATAGTTTGTTCTAGACATGCATAGTTTGATGAGCCGATAGATCAAATCAATGGAGATATTTTGATTCAGTCTGATAAACAGGAACATGTGATGATCAATTGTAGCATATTCAAGTGAAACCTTCATTATAGTACAATGACAGATGGCTCAACATTGTGGATAGTTGAGTAGAAAAGTTATGAGTAGTTTGTGACATATGGACAAACATGGATTCGAGATATGCTTACCAAGTACATGAAACACGGGTCAAATGCATAACAACATATCTACAATTGGAATCAGTGGAATCAGTCAGAATCAGTTGGTCACATAAATGAAATTAGTGAAAGGCACAACATAACATAGAAAGAGAAAACATTGTTGAACAGAATGGTCAAGTGAACATGATAAGTAAATGAAGAAATCAATTTTTGAATGATTTATATATATATGTCATTGAAATTCAAGAGGAAGCATCAATGGGAAATAAACAACACTTGAAGATACGAAAGGAAACATATACTGGTATCCCTACATTGATCTACATATTACAGAAAAGTCAAGGGAAGAAAAATCATGAGAGAGAGATCCAGAAAACAAGATTAGTAGAATAAATATAGGGAGACATACCCACAAGGGGATCTATTATTTTTCCCATGGTTTTTTAGAGTGGGTATAGTATCAAGAGGAGACATATCGATAGGGGGAGATAACCTTTGGTCAAAGATGAAAATAAAGAACAAAGGAATCAATATAGGGGGAGCATCCACAAGAGGAGATACCCTTTTCCATTGATGTCAAAGGGGGAGAGATAGAAACATTGATAAGGAGTGATGATCACAAGAGGAGAATTAGCATGAGTGTTTCCATGTCTAAGTGTTTCCATCAGTACCAAAGGGGGAGATTGTTGCAAAATTGGTTTGGATAGTTGGTTGTCATTGATGTCAACCCTTAGAGAGTGATCTTGGAGATTGATGTCAACCCTTAGAGATTGATGTCAACCCTTGGAGAGGTCCAGATATGTTGGAAATTTCATTGACACTTGTATGATTGAGATTGATGGTGATTATTTGGGTACATTTTATGTAGTATACATGTAGCCCCGATGGTGTGGTTATGGGACTCAAAGTTTATTAAGGAATATGGACATTGTTATAACCTTGATTTTCACCAGACATACATACCTGCCATCAGGCCATCTCACTGGCCATTCTTGCCAAGCCAACATTGAACAACTCTTCTAAAAAACCACCCTTTTGAAGGCACACACACCCTGATCCACTATTAAACATGTATGCACGTTGGCTGACCCATTACAGCCCACGTATAATCACAAAAGCACAAAAATTAGAAAGTTTCAGACGTAATACAGATTTCTAGGTAATTTCCTAAACTATTTGACCACCCATAGCCGGTCATTCAACCAGATAACTACCCTCTTTCAACCTATAAAAGAAGAGGTAGGGGTCCTATTTGAAGAGAGAAAAATAAGAGCAAAGAAACTCTGCCCTTTTTTGTATTCCCCTTGCCCCAATATCTTGCAACCACCTTGTGTTTTTACTGAAGAGAAGGAGCATTTGTTGAAGTAGTTGGTGCACAGTTGAAGAGGATCCCAAGACCAAATTCGAGGAGCAGTGGCCGATATCACCATTGTAAGTTGCTTTTGTGAGGTTAATAAAAAGAAGTACTTTTCTCATCCTGCCATATGAGGTGTTCAATATTCATTTTTTTTATTATATTTTGTTAGAATCTCTAACCCATTAGTTCATATATAAGATGCATGTTTGGAGTTCTTTGTTTGTTTGTTTATGAATGCAGGTTGGCTTTGGGAGGAAGCTTGTAGTCGAGGAGCAACCGAACGCCAAAAGGATCGACATCAAATGCGGATGTTAAGGTAGAGTAAATTGATCCTTTTACCCTTGTATTTTTGTATGAATGTGGGGTATATGTTGGGATGATGATAAAAAGTAGGAGACTTTAGATGGTCATTTTCTGCATACATTATAGAACCCTTAGTGTTTGTTCGTAGGGGGATTTCCCACTCACATCATAATTGGCGAACCGATGGTGATGCCTTAGAACTTATATTTTTGGCCTTCCTGGTCAAATTGCATGGTTAATTCCTTAAAATCCATGAGAATGGGACCCAAAGTCCTTAGTCATTCTGCACCCAACACAATGTCACAACCACCCATGTCGATAGAAAACATATGATATTTCAGGTGGTAGTCACAAATTTGGAGACACACATTTTCACAACGCCCTCCACATTTCATGGACCCACCATTGGCAATCATGATTTGGAAATTATTGACTGGATGGATATAGAAATGAGTTTCTTGGGCAATGCGGAAATGAATAAAAGTATGGGTGCTTCCACTATCAACAAGAATGATGACCTTCCTATGATTGATGTAGCCAATTATCTTGAGGGTTTGGGGAGCAAAGAAGCCAGTAAGAGCATTTAGGGAAATGACGGGTTCGACCTTGAGAGGGTCTAAGGGAGGGGTTATGTCAGTGGGTTCAAGTGACACAGACCCAAGGGGAGATTCAACATCCTCTTTTGCAACATCCTCCAAGATGTCCTTAAAATTATTTTGTTCCTTAGACTTGTGTCCTGGAAAATATTGTCATCACAATTATAAAAAAGGCCTTTGAGTTGGTGTTCAACCATTTCATCCCTGATCAATTTTTGGATCTTTAGCGGAGTACAAGGAGGAGTGGGATTTATTGGTTTAGTGCGAGGAATAAAGGATGGTTTCTGATTTTTAGAAGAGGCAATATGTTGTTATTCCTTAGATCGTTTAGTAGCATCCACCCAAATCCAAGGCCGAGCCATGAGAACATGGGCATGAATCTCATCCTTAAGGCCACTGATAAAACATTCTCGGAAAAAAGCATCAGAAATTCCCTCTATACGAAAATCCAGTCGCTCAAAAGAAGCTATAAAGTCTTCCACTTTTCCAGATTGTTTCAACTTTGTCAAATGGCGTAAATGGTTGGTTTCAGTGTCAAAGCATTCATAAAGCTCTGCCACAAAGTGTGTCCAAGCAACATACCCTTGACGGGTTGTTTTTCTCCATTGCCACCATTGCCAACGTTCTTGATCTAGATGGATAACACCATACCGGAGTTTGGCCAAGTCATGTGTAATGTCGTACAAAGAGAAATAATGTTCCATTTGAGTTACCCAATCAGTGAGATCTAAGCCATCAAATTTGGTCACATCCACACACGAAAGGTGTAGGTCATGCTGAAAGTGATGGTACTGAAAATTATGGGAATGAGAGGAAGTTTCAGCTTTAGTATGCAAAGGTGGGTCAGATAAAGGGGGTTCTGCAGGGATATGCAGCTTGGTGTGGATCATCAAAGCGATAGATTCAAGCTGGGTAGTAATGTGTTGTTTGAGGTCTTCTTTGAGTTCCTCGATTGAGGTGGTGATGGAGGAATGCATGTTTTTATTGATGGTGGAAATATTGGCACTAAGTTGTCTCACTTATTGTTGGGTCTCTGTGAAATTAGATTGAAAGTTATTAAAGCGAGCTTCCAAGTCTTGGCTACGGGTATGGGCCATGATGACGAGGGAACTGAAAAGGGGCGGGTGGGGTCAAAAAATTTGCTAAAAAATGATAGGTATGAATGTGATAAGGGAGAAGAGATAAATACAATGGAATAGGTCTCAAATTATGGTGCAAATGCTTCGGTATGAAGAATACTATAGTGATGAAATTCCCAAATTCTTAATTAGGAAGAATTGTGTAGTGATTTGGAAACTCGAACACAGTTGTGCGGCAATAGATCTTGTCTGTTTTTTTTTTGTTTCTATCCCAAAAGGTTAGGTATTCAAGGGTTCTACATACAAGGGTTTTCCCTATGCTATAGCTCTCTGATATACGTGCAGGGTCCAACAGTAGTACTCAGCCCAATATCTCGGGGCACCAACTAAGGAGGCTAGACCGTGCCCTTATCCGTACTACCCGACTACCCAGGTACTAGAGAGTATCTTCTCAAGTGTTGTTCTTGGTGGCACTATAGTAGTCAGGCAGTCGATCAGTTTATCTAAAGAGGGCTTCAGGAAATCTAGGTCGATCTGTATACAGGTGATGTATGATGCGCTACCACTCGAAGGGGTACCAACAAGGGTTACAAAGGTGGCCAACAAACGTGATCTTAAGTACCACTTGTATTTCCTACGTGTATGAATACCTGACCATGGGTTTATGCACGTAACAATAGATCTATGTAGCTTAAAGACGTCAAAATACGTCTCTACCCTGAAGAAAATAACCCACAATTTTCTGCCAAGGAAAGTGCTCGGATACCACTTATAACATTCCATATATAAAAAGTATGCGGAATAGAAATAAAATGCTAGAAATGGAATATGAACAATAATATAACTTGAAAAACACCACAATAATACTGAAATGATACAGAATAACACCAGAAAGAGCACTTTGATTACTGAGAGCAATGTTCACTTGCCTCTTCGAGGGGGAAACCTCCAGTCGAGCAAATCTCTATTACAATAATATACAAGACAAAAATTCTCATACCCTCAACTCCTATTTATACTAAATATGTCTATCAAAAGAACCATCTAGGGGAATATCCTTCTAGAAGCGGAAGCTTCTATTATGTCTTCTTACATTCGACTTATTATTCCTTATCGCTAGGCCTTATTAATATTGACCTTTATTACATCAGAATTTATTATTCAACCTACGTGAGGGGTTAGGCCCCTAACATCTACCCTGTTCTCCCATATATTTAGAGACTTCTTCGACGTGTGTATATGCTGTGTTTTGTTCATTATAGCATAATGTATTTTTTGTCCTATTGTCGTTCGAGATTAGAGTGGGTGTTTGTTGGAGCCTTTTGTCATATACTATGGGTACTTCTTGGATTGAAAAACATGTTCTTGGATGTTTTTATTGGAATGGATTTGATGGACCAATAGTCTTTTGAATGTGCTTCATAATTTTGTATCTACCAATTATATGGAGCCAAGTCGGAGTTGTGTTTGACCGACAAGGGATATTATATTAAAATTTCTCCCTATGAATTTGGTTCGAAATAATATCTTTGTTTGTTGATTATCTGGTACAAACATCAAGCTTCTTAATCTTCATCCCTTGACTCCATCTAAGGTTTCCCTTCTTTATGGTCCAGGGGGATAATTATTTTTCTACCACTCCATTTTAGCTTGATTCTATCCCTTTCGAGGGAGATAGTGGCTTTCATTTGTTATCCCCATGGTCGACCGACAAGTGTTGGATAAGAAGGCATTCCTTCGAATAAGTTGATTACCTCGAAGTCGACTAAAGTCAATATAACCATAATTTGTGTTTCCACATTTCTAAGTATGCCGATAGGTTCTATTAATCTTTGGTAGGAAAGTTTGAGGTAGTTTAGTGTCGGTGATAATGAAGGTCGGCCCAACTATATCTGTGTCCTGAGGAAGAATATTTACTTGTGATCCAAAATCGACGACTACATGTTCAATCATTACCCCGTGGATTTCCAATTCAAACCATAAGTCGTAATCTATATGTTTGTATGATAGTCGTCTAAAATCTTTGGATGGTCTTTGTCCCTCTTTATATTCTCTTAGGATGTTAAGCAGATCCTTCAGTTGACCAACTCAGTTCTTTTTTTTCAGGAGTTGTAGAAATTCTTGTATTGTATCTTCATTTTGTTTTCCTTTGTTTTGATGTTCTTGATTAGTATTTTTAAAGAACTTGAGTGCTTCCCTCATGTTCTACTCCTCTTTGTCAGGATTTGTGAATGGATTGGAGTTCCCTATTTGTCGATTTTGTGATGGAGTTTTATTAATATCCCTTCTTGCTCCTGATCTTGTAACAATATGTATATTATTTTAGTTTAATACTTCTTGTTTCAGGACTTTGTAGAGTAATTTCACGGTCTTTTTGTTTATTATTTTATCAAGTACTATCGGAAAATCCTCGAGTGAGTGATCACCGACACTGCATATGTTGCAAAATTTATGTTGATTCGATATTTTATTGGATAGTTGGGGATGATGTGGTCTTCTTTCCAGCAGTTAAAATAGTAAGGTCGACCTCAACCTCGGCCACAACCATGACCTTGTAAATT
Source organism: Picea glauca (assembly GCA_000966675.3). NCBI lineage: Eukaryota > Viridiplantae > Streptophyta > Pinopsida > Pinales > Pinaceae > Picea > Picea glauca. The sequence continues at coordinate 10,412 of JZKD02S1862687.1, read as the reverse complement.
GCCTCGACCTCGACCATAGTATTCATTTCTTCTTCCATAGTCATTATTTTGGTCAGGTTCTTCTGTATGATAAAATGTCTGCACATTTGTTCTATTTCATGTGTTTAATTGACATTTGAATGTTCTATGGTTATGAGTTTCACAAATATGACACCATTTGGTGTTTTGTAAGTTATGCGAGAATTCTTGCATAGTATGGTTGGTCAGAGTTTCACTTATATTGCAATATCTCTCGGCTTACACTCGTCATGTGTTTGTTGCTCCTATCACTTGATAATTGAGACTATAAGTGTATTTTGTGTGACTTTATTTTAATTACACAATACACCAAATCTCATTTCTTCTTAGAGTCATTTTTTTGATAGTCTATTGTAGTTGTTCTGGTTTGTCCTCTAGCCTTTTTTCTACTGAATAAGATGTCGAGGATCCTTCGTCATCTAATTCGACGTGTTGTGCTTTCTGGAGTGCATCTTCTCACGTGTTTATCTCGTAGAGGCTCAATGGTGTTTTAATTCACTAGAGTAATCCAACTACATACCATTTTTCTAGTAAGTCTTGATCAATGGTCGATGAGATTTGGCTGAGGAGCTCTTTAAATATTTTTTCATATTCGTGCACCTACTCTACTGGTCTTCTCTTTATCTCTTTATCTCTTTATATTTTTAAATATTTTTTCATATTCGCAACCTCTTGGACTTTGAAGAATGATAGGAAGTTGTTCTTTATGTCTGATTTCGACCGATTTTGATTCTTTGTATAATTCATAAACGATGTAAGAGCATGGTGTCAAAGAGCTCCACCAAATTGTGCCATTTGCTTATCCTCATCTGTGATGTTTGTTGCATCCCAGAATTTTTCACATATGAACCAATGTATTTTTGGATCCTCATCTCCCTCATAAATGGGAATATGATTGAGTCCCATTGTTGTTTTATTTTTAAGAACAATAGACTTTTGTGATGTTTGATTGATCAAGAGTTTCGACTCGGATGTCAGAATTTTAGTTGGTTTTTGTTGTGTTGAATCATATGTCGGTCGATCTTCTGTCAGATAGTATTTGATAAGTGATTGTTCCTTCTTTGCTTTGGGATTTATTTCTTCAGTTTGACAACTTTGATCTTTATACTCGGCGATATTTCATTCCAACAAGTGTGTCGGTTCGTGGCTATAATCGACTAAATTATTGTGTTCCTTTGATATGAGATCTGGTAGGGGGTTCGGCGTCGTGAGATCCTTGATGTCGATGAGCATGTTATCGAATTATTTTAGGTTTATTTTTGGCCTGACTATGAGCGTATCGCATATATTATTCCTGTGCTCGGTGGTTCTATACCATAGCCTTATGGACTGTTCATCGATCTAAATCCTCTACTGGAGGAATTCTTTGATTCAAGGGCTACTTATTTGAAAATGAGGAGTGCATATTTTTGGTGAATGCAGCTATGTGAAACATTATCCAGCTTACAAACCTATGATATGTGGATCATTGCAGTTATGTGAGTCTTTCTCTCAGCTTACAAACCTGGGAGAAAGCCTCTAAGACTAAGAAGGGTACGTGGTTCATGCCTATGGCAGAGATAGGAACGTAGAGATGACCTCCTCCATTCAGAGAGATGAGAAGAACTCCAGATGATTATCCAATGGAAAAGGTGATCTATTGAGTTAGACGTGCATGTGGCTGAGCACAAGGTGAACGTGTGAAATCCTAAAGTGTTGGTTGCATCATCACATGAAAAGAAATGAAGATGATGTATTAGCCTCCTCTGAGCAGCAAAGTTGATGAGAAAACTCCATATTATTCTCCTATGTGAGGCAGTGGGAAATAAGATATATAAAGTGGACATTCCTGTGGACGAGCACAGGTGAACGTGTGAAGATATGGTTCTTCTGTGTAATGCAGTGAGCCAGAGATATGACATCCCTATGGATGTGCCCCTAGTGGATGAGCACTAGTGGGTGTATCAGATCCCTTTCTATATATATTGTTCAAGAGTCAGAACTTCCTATAACCCTAAATGTAATGTAAAGGGTACAGGTCAGCCCCACCTTAATGTGATTAATAAAAAATGTAAAATATAATTAATCTGGTTAATATTAATTATAATAATAATAATAATAATGTGAATTAGAGAGTTCGGACATGTTGAGCCAATAGATACTTATGTTGACAGGTTTAGGTTAGCATAAGTAAAGGTAAAATCCCCATAGTGGAAACATATCCTTCATGTGAGTTTGGAAATTTCAGCAAGTACATTTACTTGGGAAAAGTGCGTAGCTCTCTTGGGCACTAGTCTTCTAGGGTTTCAGCACCCTCTTGTGTGCTAGGTATTTCTTGGTGGAGAAGGTATTTCTCTTGAAGAATATAGAAAATGATTTGGTTGGGTTTTCTTCCCTTGTTGAGAACGGTTTCCCATGATACTTCTTGTGTTCTTGTGCATGGTGTTTCTTCTTGTGATCTTGGTTGTTGCAACATTATTGTCTGTGGTTAAGTTAAATGTTAAAAATGGAATGAAATTCATGATTAACCTAGCTTATTGAAAAATAAACATGGTGTCATAGCATAGGTCTTGAAGAACCCATTGCACAAGATACAATCTTTTACTAGTCATTCCTCCTCTTCTGCGGAACCGTATGGCCCTCCTAGCTGGATTTCCAGAAAATCCGTACAACCCTCTTCTCTTGAGTGTTTCAGCCCCTAAAACTTGGAATTTGAGGAAATTTTTGGCATGGGAGAGTACTGCCTTCTCCAGAACACCTCCAAATACTCTTATAATGAATTTTTGAGCATTTTGAAATTTTGGCCCTAGGGTTTCTAAGGTTTCGCAATTTTTTGCAGATTTCTATTTTTAGGGTTTCTGCAGCTCTTTGAAGAAGCCTTCAATATTACCTGTGTTCTTATAACTTTTAAGGCTTATTGTTGGAATTCATAAGCCCAAAAAAACCTAAGGTTGCTAGCCTAGCCTAGCCATTGGGTTTTCTAGCCCAGTTAACAAGGGTTTGTGAAGAATCTAAAATATGATGAACAAAGTTATTGATGAATGGAAGGAATATGATGAAAGGACAAGGAATCCAATCATCTACACAAACTCTTACATTGAAGGGGCATATTTAAAGTAGAAATATGACAAAAGGTGACATCGTGACTACCTTCTTCATGAAGATCTCAAAAAACAAAGATCAACCAGGTGCCATTGGAGAAATCATATCAACACCCTCAGGTATGCACTTGTATATTTATTATTTGTATCATTGTCATGAGGATAATTGTAGGAGGAAGGAACCTTTTGTCTAAAGTCATGGATCGAGAGGGATCTCAGTGCATTCAGAGGAAAAACACACTGGAAGTGAAGACTCCAGGTTTGATTGTTATAATTTCCATTCCTCTAACCTATATTTCTAAAGTTTTCTACAAGTAGGTGTTGTAGCCATGACAACATTCCTTAAATTGTTTTGATTCTAGAGATGTACTCATTATTCTTCTTTAGGAGATATTATTTTGTTGGTTCATTTTGTTTTCTTGTTCCAGATAGGATAACAAGAAAGGAAGATGCATATCCCTCAGAGGGATTCACTTGACTCAGAGGGAGTCAAAAATATTTGAGAAAGAGGAAGAATAGAACCATCATTGAGGCAATCAATGAAATAATTCATAATCAGAATCCTTTTATGATTCTATGGACAAAAGCATGCATGACACAGTATATGTTCAAAACAAGAGTCTTCACCAGACTTTGAAAAACATAACTCCCGAAGAAGTCTTCACCGGAATAAATCCTGAGATTGAACTCTTCAGGTCATTTGGGTGCCCAGTGTATTTTCATGTACCCGAAGAGAAGAAGTCCAAGATAGATCCTTTAGAAATAAAGGATACAGTGAATCTTAAAAGACATTCCAGATCGACATCCCTGGTCAAAGACATATTGAGACAATCAGAGATGTTGCCCTTGAAGAAGAGACTGTCTTTCAAAGATCCATAGAATCTCATATGAAGATTGACAGTAAGACAATACCTTCTCCCTCTTCAGCAGTTCAGCGGGAGACAAACATTATTTCAGTTGATCTAGTTGATCCAGTTGATATGTTTAGAGATATTGCAGTAGGGAATAAAAGGCTTGCCTAGACTCACTCTACAAGAGGTAGAGAAACATAAAATCCTCTCAAGGCACATCCTGAGAAAGAAAAAGATATTTTCAAGCTATCCTTCGGTCATGAGAAACTTCATTTATTATGAGCTTCTTGGTCTTAGAGAATCAACAAGATAACATGTATGGAAAATTGCCATAACAGAAGAGTACCAGTGTATCTTAAAGAATGATGTATAAGACATTATTTAGGGACCAGAAGGGAAGTTAGTGGTAAATTCCAAGTGGATCTATAAGATCAAGCATATAGCTAATGGAAGTGTTGAGAAATACAAAATGAAATATATAGCCAGAGGTTTCTCAAAAACAGATGGAGTTTTATATGATAAGACACTTGATCCAGTGAACCCAATACACGTTCATCTGTACTACCATCCATGAGTTGGAAACTATATCAGATAGATAGATTCTTGATGAGTTTGGATTTCAACAAGAGTGTTGTTGATCCAAACCTATATCATTACAATGTTGGTGACGAGGGCCTGATCCTGATGACTTATTCAGAAAGCCTTGTTGTTGGATACAATTAATCCTTGACTTCTGAATATGAGATGGAGAATCTAAGTATGATGCACTACTTCTTGGGACAAGAAGTATGACAGATGACCGATGAGATTTTCCTAAGTCAAGGAAAATATACAGTGAAAATATTAAATAAGTTCAGTATGACAGAATGAAAAATCCAATGTGATGGATTTAAAGAAGAAGATTGATGATGATTCATACGAGACTGATCCACAACTGATTGGATCACCGATGTATCTGGTTAACACTAGAATTGATTCATTACATGCAATGAATGTGCTTATTCATTTCATGAGTCAACCGAGATAGACTCATTAGACAACAACAAAACATGTATTGAGATATATATAAGATATGGCCTGAGATATGCCTCCAGTGTGAACTTGAGTGTGCAGGATATGCTGATTCAAATTGAGAGGAAAGTACAGTGAACCGGAAAATCACATCCGGTTGATGTTCTATCGTGAAGTTTTCCATGGTTTCCTAATGCAACAAGAAAAAAAACTCTATGGCCTTGATTACCACAGAGGCAGAGTCTATAGCATCAAGTGTGAGAAGCAATGTGGCTTCACAAGCTTCTAACAAATTTACTTGACCATGAGATGGATCCTATAATGATAACCAAGAGCCATGAGTAAAGCTCCTTGAGAACCTAGTGTTTCCTTATGGATCAAAATATGATGAGATGAAATATCCTTATATCATAGATATGATGCAGAGAAAAGTCATACACATGCAATACCTTCCTACACATGAGTAGATTGCAGATATCTTCACCAAATTAACTTTGTGAAGAATGGCTCGCTAGTTGAGAGGGAGTGTCGATAACTCCAGCCAAGAAAAAATTCAAAATACATCCATGTGAGACTTGGCATGATAAATAATGCCTCCCTAACTGAGAGGGAGTGTTGGTGAATGTAGCTATGTGAGACATTCTCCATCTTTAAAACTTGTGAGATGTGGATCATTACAACTATGTGAGTCTTTCTCCCATCTTACAAACCTGGGAGAAATCCCCCGAGAAGGGTATGTGGTTCCTACCTAAGACGGAGCTAGGAATGTAGAGATGACCTCCTCCATTCATAGATTTGAGAATAACTCTAGATGATTATCTAGTGGTAAAGGCGATCTGTTGAGTTAGACGTTCCTGTGGCCGAGCACAAGGTGAATGTGTGAAATCCCAAAGTCCTGGGTGCATCATCATGTGAACATAAATGAAGATGATGTATTAGCCTCTTCTGAGAAGCAAAGTTGACAAGAAAACTCTAGATGATTCTCCTGTGTGAGGCAGTGGGACAGAAGATCTATAGAGTGGATGTGTCTGTGGACGAGCACATGTGAACATGTGAAGATAGGGTTCTTATATGTAATGCAGTGAGCCAAATATATGACATCCCTATGGATGTTTCCCTAGTGGATGTATGAGATCCCTTGCTATATATATTGTTTAAGAGTTAGACCTTCCTGTAACCCTAATTGTAATGTAAAGGGTACAGGTCGACCCCACCTTAATGTGATTAATAATAAATGTAAAAGATAATTAATCTAGTTAATATTAATTATAATATAATAATTATAATGTGACTTAGAGAGGTCGGCCCTGTTGATCCAATAGACACTTATGTTGATAGGTTTAGGTTAGTATAAGTAAAGGTAAAATCCCCATAGTAGAAACATATCCTTCATGTGAGTTTGGAAATTTCAGCAAGTACATTTACTTGGGAAATGTGCGCACCTCTCTTGGGCGCTAGTATTTTAGGGTTTGATCACCCTCTTGTGTGCTAGGTATTTCTTGGTGGTGAAGGTGTCTCTCTTGAAGAATATAGCAAAGGATTTGGCTAGGTTTTCTTCGCTTGTTGAGAAGGGTTTCCCAGGGTACTTCTTGTGTTCTTGTGCATGGTGTTTCTTCTTGTGATCTTGATTGTTGCAAAATTATTGTCTATGGTTAAGTTAAATGTTAAAAATGGAATGAAATTCATGCTTAACCTAGATTATTGAAAAATCAACACATATTGCAGGTCCCAAGTCTTCATAATCCATGCTCTCGGGTTGGTCTTCAAGTTGATAGGAGCTCATACTAGCCTCTATCAACTATATTTCATTACTTCTTTCAGGGGTCACCATGACTATTTTTATTGCCATATCTGGTCGATTCCTGTCAAACTCATATTGTTCATGAGCTCTAGGATGATCCTCCCTAACTAATTTTCTATTCGAATTCTGATTGTTCCTCATATTATGGATCTCGTCTCTTTTAAATTTTATTTCCTCTCGAAGACATTCATGAGTCAGTCATAGGAACTCTGGTATGATCTTCCTTTTATTATGGCATCACACAGATCAGATGAACCCCTACTTCCACCTCGACTTACTTGGAGTCGGTGGTGATGGCCATATTTATTGGCTCAAAAAGTAGTCTCAGGCTTCTTTTGTATCCTTGCACTTTGCATCCAAGAAGTCTTACCACTTCTCGTCTTTTTATTCCAAGTTACTATTCATAAGTGGTATTCTTAGTCAATGTCAGTACTCATCAATGTTACCAACTCCTTTATCGAGCAGAAATTTATGGAGCAGCCTTAGGACGATGCACAAAAATCCTTTGTGCAAGTCAGTGTAGAAATTTTATTTTACTTTGTCGAGGGAAGTTCGATCCTCAATGGCTTGGTTTGTTATATAATCTTCGAAAATTCTCTCAACCCACTCGTATCATCCTCCATTTGTAATATTGAGCATTAAATTTTCGTCGGAAGTCAATTTACACATTATCGGATTCGTTAATGTACTCGAATATGGATTATGGGATAGCCTCCATAAATCATTTGTGAGTCTCTGAGAAAAATCATGATCTTTCTTCTGCTAGCATGAGATTGTTCCTTCTTGTGTAATTCTTGATATAGTTTTCAATTTTTTTCTCCCATCATTCGTATATGTCTTGTAAAGTTATCATCTATGTGATATTTTGCATGCCCAGGTTTAGAACTATTGGGAATGGAACCAATGTTGTAATCTAGGGGAAATTAGGAAATGCTACAAGTAGTTCATCACATAAGAAAGAAAATCATAGAGGTTACATACACAGATGTAAATACATAAAAAAAAGTAGTTAGATCCAAAGAGACAACACTTTATTATATATATGTTTCTATACAACACAAAAGAGACACTTATCTTGATACATGATCATCTATTTATACATACATGTTCAATTGCCAAGCAGTTGTAACTACTTAACTTCCTTGGTCGGTCAACTTAAAAAATACTTCGACCAACTTGTAATTACAAATTTGACAGTCAAAAGACTAATTCTTATTCGTTTGTCAGGTCTAGATGACATAGTCAACTAGCCCTTACAACAGGATGCTAGGAAAGGAAATGGATCTGTTAATATTGTATTGATTATTGTTCCATAGTTGAGTATAAAAAGAGGGTGGGATATTGTAGAAAAATAGAGGATACAAAAGATCTTGAATAATCCATATAGGTCATAATGTCCATGGAAACTCCATAGTGAATTTTATTTCTTTGTATTTCCATTTCATAACCAAGAAGAAAATAGCAAGGCATAGTCCTCACCTTTTTGTTGGGTTTTTCTTGTATTGGGTTTTCCTAAGTATATTTGGGGATTTTGTTGGAAATTGAAAGATCTAGGAATTGATGTAATAAATATTATGATGGAATATTATATTCACAATCCAAGGGATGAGTCAAAGGAGATATTTTCAAAACTAGAATCATAATTCACTAAAATCTGTCACAACTTGGCCATCCTCATAAAATCTATAGAGACAAATTTTGAGCCTTTTAGGAGTATGTTAGATACAATTAAAAAGTTGGATCAAATAGGAAATATAGAGACACTGAATACCTAAAAAAGGATTTGAAAAATGAGACAAAGAAAGAGAGACTAAGTTCTAACAACGCTTCTTCCCAATATATATTTAAATTGGAAGAAAAAGTGGACATTAAACCCTAACAAGGTGAGGTTTATGTTGTTAAGTTGAATCAATGGTTGCAAAAGTTAGAAGTCTATTTTTGTGTCCAAAACATAGGAGAAGATAAAAATATATCATTATCCCAACTAAAGTTAGAGTTCCATGTGAAATGTTGTTGGGAACTTCACACAAAAACACTTAGGCTAGAGGGTGATCCCTCAGTGACTAAGTGAGAGGTGTTTAAAGCCCTCAAAAAGTCGTATCTCTACCCTATTAGGTATGAACAAGACTGATGAATACATTTGCATTACTTCTGACATAAGGAAGGGGAAATTGTACAAGATTACACCACTGATTTCAAAGAACAGTCCATTATGTTGGGTATATCTACCAAGAACCTATATGTACTCCTCAAGTATTTGGGAGGTATCCATATTGATTTAAGGAGGCAAGTGATTCTCTTTAAACCTAGGACAATTGATGAGGCTTGTGTGAAAGAAAAATATCTAGAGAATATGGATAATAAGAAAGGAAAACCAAGTGGTTCCAACTAGGAAGACCACCAAGATTATTTCAAGGAGGGAAATAAGAAGTGGAAAGGAAAGGATAAGAAGAAAATAACCATTACACATCAATGGAAGGATCCAAAAAACCATTGTAACCATTGTAATATTAATTCCAATAAGACCCGTGAGAAGGATGCCAAGAATAAAAATATGTAGATGAAAATATTGTTTGCAGTTCAATATAGAAGGAGTTGAATCTGAGTAATCTCCATCATAAGGAAGAGAAAGAGGTGACTAAAATATTACATATAAAGATCCAATTAAATAAGAGAAAGGTGTATTCTCTATTTGATTTTGATTCATAGGCCAACCTCATAGAAACAGATCTAGTTAGCAAGCTTGGGTTGTAAGTTCATGCTCATCCTCACCCATACCTGTTGGGATAGGTGAATAAGGATGCAAATTTCAAGGTCACTAATTAGTGTAAGATCAAATTTTCTATAAGTGCAAACTATATTGATGAAGTGTAGGTAGATGTAGTACCACTCAATGTGTGTGGTGTAGTCTAGAAGCCCCTACATGTATATGAAGGATGCAATATTCATGAGGAAAGTAAACTAGTACTGCCTAATCCAGTGGGAATTATTTAATCATCAATTCAAACAAAGGTAAATCCAAGATCTCTCCGATAAGTGTTAACCAAGCCAAGAAACCAATTATCTCTAGTAGGAATTTCTTATTTATCTTCTTAAGAGAGAATCAACAAGGAAATTAATTGCTAAAGGTAAAGGTATATTTGGATGGATGTACTAAAGAGTAGAAACACCAATTGGATAATATTTTGAAGGCATGCAAAGAAGTGTTCTAAGAGACTAAAAGGTTACCGCCTAAGAGGTAAGTGGACCATGAGATAAATTATTTCTTGACCTTATCCCATTTCCAAACATTGGATTGTACATACATTCCATCCTGTGGAGAAGATAATCCACCAGGAGGGTGTTGAGGAAGCAGACATACTGCTGAGAGGGATGAAATTTCAAGTTAGTTTCACCTGGCGTTATGATCCTCATGGGATCATCTCTGATATGAGGCTCAAAAATAAGACTGGCCCATATACTCATGAGCCYWGRCCCGAAGTGGAAAAATTTGCCAATCRGACTGAATGGGAGCCCAACACTCTGGAAGACGCGGGCCCTGTTATCATGGTGGAGCGGCAACAGCCTTCATCAAGTGCACTTCCTGCGACCACGCCTCAGGCCCTCAAAGAGAAGAGGCCCCGACAGGAGTCATCACCTCCCGTGATCGAA
>JZKD02S1862686.1:1396603-1410168 GCA_000966675.3 Picea glauca | reverse complement strand
ACGTTCATGGGGGAAAGTCCATCTGCTTTTTATAATGGTATGCAAAATTATGGTACTCAGTCAATGCCTTGGGTCTCTAATAATTTTTCTGATGGTATGTTTGATATGTCTTCGCACTTTCCATCCTCTGTATCACCTCCTTATGCGAATACAAGTTTTGGGTCTGGGGGCATGATGCCTCCTTCTTATCCCTCTCCATTTGCTGGGAGTCATATCTTTCAAACACCTCTTACGGCAGGAGGTTGGAATCTTCCTTCCTATGAATCCACTATGCAAGAAGTAAGTGCCCAACTATGTGATCATTCTACTTATTACACTCCGTCCACCTATCCTTCTTCCGCCATGTCGGTTCCTACGAACAATTTTCCCATGGCGGACCTCCGTCTGTCCTCTAGTGTTTCATCCGGGGGGAGTTATTTTTATAGTATGGGAAACCCCCCTCACGAAGTTCCTTCGCCTGGGGGCAACATATATCCTCACATGAGTAACCCTTATCATGTCTCTTTCTCTTCGCAAGTGGCTTGCTCAGTGTCGATGCCCTTACAACCCTTCATGAATCAGTATGGAGGAGGATACTATCCTACTGGACAGGGACAGGGTGTAAACCATGATCCTTCCTGTTCTGCAATTTCTCAGAACCAATCTTTCCTTGGAACTTGGAATCAAATTCCGCAACCAATTACCACCGCAAGTCCAGACATTGTGTGTCATACTGACATTATATCACCAACCTATGCTAGTCATGTTGGAGATTGGTCGACAACCTCTGTGAGTCATGTTGAAGACCTGCAACCAGCCGCTGCAAGTCATGCTGGGAGAACAAATCTAGTCACTGCATTTCATATTGGAATTATATCACCAACCTATGCTAGCCATGTTGGATATTGGTTGAAAACCTCTATGAGTCATGTTAAAAACCTGCAACCAGCCTCTGCAAGTCATGCTGGAGGCACATGTTTGGTCACTGCTAGTCACACTACACATCCATCACCAACCTCTGGTAGTCATGTTGGGGATTCATCACCAACCCCTACCAGTTATGTTGGAGATGCGCTACTAGCCTCTGTAAGTCATGGTGGGAGCATGTCACTAGCCACTACAAGTCATGCTGGAGGCATTCATATGATTGAGAAGCATAGACATCTCAGACATAAGCCTAGATTCCTTTGCAGGACTTGTGAAGGAAGTCACCTTACTCGTTTGTGTCATGTTACTACCAAGATACTAGAAGTGTGGGGCTCACCTGAGGGCCCTTTAGGTTTTGAGGCATCTATGGTTTCACAACACTTTGTTGCTTCTTTGGTTGATACAACAGTCATGCCAATGAAATCTTCGGATGACACCCCTTTTCCTTTATGGGTTGATGCGTCCTTTGCTCTTGTTGTCTCACATCCCATTCCACCTGTGATCGTGTCGATGCAATCTTCGATCGATACCTTTCCTATGTTTGGGGGTGATGTGCCTCTTGACCTTGTTGTCTCACATCTTGTTCAACTAACGGTCATGTTGATGCAATCTTCGATCGAAAACACTCTTGTTTTTTTGGGTGATGCACCTCTTGACCTTGTGGTCTCACATCCTATTCAACCTATGGTTGAGGAAGTGGTCGTGTCGATGCAATCTTTGATCGATCTCAGTCTTCTCTTGGAGAGTGACAAGTCTAAGGAAGCAATCATGCCAATGCAATTTTTGGTCGATCACGCTCTTCTAGTTCAGGTTCTATACCTTCTCTGCCATGTCCTTAGCTTTTATAGTACTTCACCTTCTGAAGGAGATATATTTTTACTCTTCCTGAGTTCTCTCCCTCCAAGTATTGACGAGGTTCCCTTTGATTGGGATGGTCTTGTGTGGTATCCAATGCCTCCGCCTATGTATTTTCCAGGAAGAGACATTATCCAATATGCCATGGAGATGATACCCTCCGTTAGCACTTTGCCCTCCTCGACTTGGAGAGCTTTGGGTCTTCCCGAGCTTGTGTCGGTTCATCACAAGATACTGACATTCCACAGAAGGTCTGCACATGAGCCTTGGCCTCCCCCATGACTTGCCTCTTAGAATCTCCCAAACGAGTCTTAATTAAGCTCTTTTCTGACTTGTCTAAAAATTGAAAAGATTGTCGAGTGATTTGTCCCTTTCACACTTGTTAAAATTGGATATGAAAGATCATGAGTCTTAGTTAAGCTCTTTTTCGACTCGCTATAAAAATGGAAAAGATCGCCGAGTGAACTTGTCTTTTTCACACTCGTAAATTGGATTTGAAAAGACGTCTATTTGGCACAAGTTTACCCATTTTTCACACTAAGTAGACTAAAATATATAAAAAATGACATTTTTTGGTGTTAAATTGTGATTGCATCTCATGCCCTTGCTTGTAGTATTGAGACTTTAGCCGGTTCTTGCTTTACATTATAAACCATGGCCCAAGCAGTTTGCATCCTCAACCAAGAAGAGCCTTGTTTATATCCTTCACAATTTGACACCCTATACCCTGGAGGGAACATCACCCCGAGTGTCCATCTCCCGCATGCATTTCCTTGCATTGAGCATAGGTACGTTCCACTGCTGGAACTAGTTTTTCTTACTTGTGACACTCATTCCCTCCTCTGTATCATAGCATTCACTTGTTATGAAAAAACAAAAAAAGACAGGCAGGAAGGGAGTACTATATTGTAATTGGGAGCAGTCATGTCACCTTTGAACAGAGCACAAAGTTATTGAGTCCTTGTGTCATCATAATTTTGGGTTTAGCATGGCCTTAGGAAGCTGTTCTCATTACATAATTTTCTCTACCAACTGGTTAATCTTCCAGTCACTATAGAGAACATTATGGATGCCTCCTGCATCTAGTTTTGATGCAGACCCCCTACCTCAGCAGGGTCTACTGACCTCTCAGTCTCTGGATCGTTCTTCTTCTGAGCCGAAATAGATCTTCGGGCTCCTATTGGAACCCTTTGAACAAATCCACAGGTCCCTTTAATTCCCTGGCATAGGCTTTGAGAAAACCTATGCACGCGTTCAGTCTTCAACGCTCTTCTCTGTTCTACAACAACACCTTTTGGGTTTCTGGTTTTCAGGACTCCTGGATGAGAGATCTCCCAGGATGCTTATCTCTCCAACTCCTAGTTGCTGAAACACCGAAAACTACCCGCGACCACGGTCCTCTCTTCGGGATTTCGAAATTCGTGATTTTGTGATTCCGTGAGTCGGAACTCCCTGTCTCACGACTCCTTTGCTCTTGAACCCCCAGTTGCTGAAATGTCGAAAAGGGATTAATGGCTCAGTTCGTGCTCATCCTCCGAAGACTTTCAGGGTTTCAGGATTTCACGAGTCGGGACTCCATGTCTCCCGACTCCTGGCCTCTCAAACAACTGGGTTCCGAAGTGTCGAAATGATGGTCCATAACAAAGCGCTATCGGCTTTTGCAATTCGGGAAACCGTGATGCAAGCATTCCCCCTGTTCCCTCTATCTTTTGAATCCCCAGTTCCTGAAATGCCAAAATCTCCCCCTCTGAGAGATCAATGGTCCAATCCTCCTAGAACAGAAATCTTTCAGGCCTTTTCCCGAAACCTTGACCGCTTTCCACGTGTCCTCCTATGGACGGTCATGATGCTTCTACAAGGGTTAAACCTCGTTATCCTCTTTCCGGATCCGATGGCCATCGGTCCTTTACGCGAGATCTGATGGTCACGATCTGATATTTTGTGCACCTCCTATGTGCACTCCTCCTGTGCATGTATCCGTGATCCAACAACTCTCGGGCCAATGCACTCTAGATCCAACAACTGGTGCGATTTCATGAACCAGGAGTTGGCTATGTAGCAACTCCAAAATCCCTTGCCGCTCCAATCCTCGAACTCTGAATTCCCAAAATAATCTGATGGCTATAAACCTCCCTCAATCCAACAGTCCTAGCCTTTTCGGAGCTTCGTGAATCGGAAGTTCATGATGTAGTGACTCCAATCCAAACTCTTAACTCTGAAATGTCAAAATGCCGAACTCCTGAGCTTTGTCGACTGTGAAACCTCAAAGGGTTTTTCGACCTTCTGCTCCTTTCTTCTGTTGCTCTGTGCGCAAAGACACTATTCCTTCTGAGCTTTGGGACTTAGAATAAGTCCACCCTCGCACACTCCTTGTTCTACTGAGTACTTCGCTAAACTCAGATATAAAGTATTTCTTGTAAATAAATGATTCACGCCCTCCTAGAGTTCTTCGTCTCGATGCACACCTTGCAGAGCCTACAGAATGTTCAACAACTCTGTGAGTGCCTTCTCTTCGACACTTCCCTTTCCTCTGAACCCAAAATGGAGTTCTCTGGTGCACTCAATGCACTCGCTCAATGCCCTCCTGGTAGAGCTTTACAGAACCTTCAGTAGTTCTATTTCTTCTCTCTGCCTTCCTTTGCACAGTTCCTCCTCCAGAGTATTCAGTAACTCTGAGGCTTCCTTTGAGTCTATGAATCCTCCCGGTGTGCACTCATTGCACATTCTTTCTGACTCCACAGAGCTCAGATGCGCATTCCTTGCGCTGGGTACAAAACTTCCAATGTTGTGTTGTGCACTCCTTGCACAACCCAAAGAACCCAGATGGATATCACAACTCAATCAGATAGACAAAGTCTATCTATCCCTGCAGATAAAAATCTAACATACATTTACAACATTCATTCATGAAACATAAATACATGAACAACCATATGCAGGAAAAACTATTTTTATATTAATCCTTGTGTCTCTATATAGATGATTTACAAAGGCTGGATTGTAACAAGTCTCAACTCTCTCTCAAGACCTCTCTGCTCTGGTCTCTCCTCCTAACTCTACTCTCATTTCTCTCCTAACTTCACTCTATTACAAAATGAGGGCTCTCTCGAGCTTATCCTCCACCTCACTGTCTCTGAGCTATCACTATCACTGAGCGGCTCCTACGGCTACATTCATAAATGGATGTCGCACACTTGACTGATCTGGACTTAGCTGCAGGTAACCATTAAAGTCAATCTCAACCACTAGCTGTACAAATGCGTGGTCTAGCATTAAAAGCCTTACAATTGAAATTTCAAATTTCAAAATTGATAGGGCTATGCCTCTCCCTTTCTCCATTAATGCGTGCTGGATGTGCTTGTTGGCTGGCACACTGCTGACGTGGAGCGATTCTCCTACATCATACTCAGCTGGAAAAATCATGATCTTCTGATCATGATCTCCTCTTCTCCAGTGTTGAAATCCACCTGGATCCCAACCTTTCCCTTGGAGTTGTCCATCTGTGCCTCTCCAGCTATGCTACTTCTTCTTCCCTGCTGCTCTTGTAGGCTCCCTTCTGCTCAACTTCTCATTCCTGACCGCTTCTGCTGATATGATCATTAGCTTTCTGATCTCCTCAATTATCTCGTCCAGCTGCTCCAGTGGATGGTTCTTTGTATGCATTCTTCTCTGCTATACTTCTGTCTTCTCAATGGGAAGATCAACTCGATATCCCATGCTATCTTTATTTCTCTTTGTGGCACTAAATGGTCACTCTGCTGCAGACTCTAGCTCTGCAGTCTCGTTACTGAGATGTTGCTCATCTTCTTCCTGTGGCAGTTCTGCTACTACCATTTCTCTTGCTGGCATACTTCCAGCTTCTTCCAGCTTCTCCTGGGGATGGTATGCTCCACTACCTTCTTCCAACTTATCCTGTTGGATTTGCAAGATTTTCACCATCACCCTTCTCTCCAGGGCTTCCAATTCTTGATACAGATCAACAAAATCCATGTTGTCTGCTTCTTCTTCTGCTGCAGGCTTTAGTGTTGCAGTCATCTTAGTTTCAGCTTCCTGGATGAAAATTTTGAGACGTTCTTTTGAATGCTCCTCCTTTGCTTCTTGGGAAAACAACAGTGTCTTCTCCACTTCTTTCTCTTCTTTGAAAGTCTCTGTTGGATGTCTTTCTTCTATTGCTGCATCTGTAACACATGCTTTTGCCTCAACTGGATTGCCTCGTAGGAATACCCGAATTCCCCCAATCATCAAAATGCTCTTCTGAACCTCATATGTCAACACTCCTTGCTGATCTGAACTCTCCTTAGAGTTCATGAGACTTTCAGACAGTCTCATCTCCTTTTCCTTGCCCACCTGGCAATTTGAGATTTTTCTCCTGCCCACCTGGAAGTCTATGAGATCCAGTGATCTCATCTCATTGCCCACCTAACAGTCTATGAGATCCAGTGATCTCATCTCATTGCCCACCTGGCAATCTGAAATTTCAACACTGCTCCCCTGGCAGTATGCGAGGCCTTCTTATGATCTCTTCCCATTGCCCACCTGGCAACTCGAAAGTTCACTTCTGCCCACCTGGCAGTTTATGAGATCAATCGATCCCATCTTCGTCAGCACCCCTTGCTGACCCGAACTCATTCCTGAGTTCATGAGACTTTCATGCAGTCTCATTTTCTCTCCCTTGCCCACTTGGAAATATGGGATTTCTTCCTTTCCCACCTAGAAGTTTACGAGATCTTCATATAATCTCATACCATTACCCTCCTGTCAATATGAACTTCCATGGTTATCCTCCTGACAGTCTATGAGATCCTCCAATGATCTCATTTCATTGCCCACCTGGCAATTGGAAATTTTTTCTCTACCCTCCTGACAGTTTATGAGACCTGAAACTGATCTCTCTTCCTCATCATTGAGGGTTTCTCCAACTTGTGTCTCACAAATACAAACCAGCTCTGTGTCACTGAGGCTTTCAGCATACCTCATCCACTTCCTCAACTTCTGTTGTTGTTTCTTGGCTAACAACTTTTGAACATGCCATTTGGCTTTCCTGTTCAGAGGCCATTCGTACCTCCAGTGTACCTTTGACTCTTGTTGCATCTTCAATGTCAGTTGTTCCATTCTCACCCTTATCTCAGCGAGTTCCTTGTCAATCTCTGCTTTACTCCTCTGCTAGAGGTCTCCTCTTCCACCACGCTCATAGCCTTCAATAGCCATTTCCATCTTCTATTTTCCCTCCTAGAAAACTTATGGATCACTCTGTGCCTGAGAGCATCTCCATGTCCTCCTACAACTCACTTGGT
Source organism: Picea glauca (assembly GCA_000966675.3). Taxonomy (NCBI): domain Eukaryota; kingdom Viridiplantae; phylum Streptophyta; class Pinopsida; order Pinales; family Pinaceae; genus Picea; species Picea glauca. Next base: position 1,403,113 of record JZKD02S1862686.1, on the reverse strand, counting down.
TGTCTATCATTTGATGCACACCTTGCAATAATCACCACAAAGCATTAACACCCTGTCTCCTTTCACCCGTTGTATACCAATGAATCTCTGCTTTTGATTCCACTTGCTATTACCAAAATTTCTCCCACCGTCTCTCCTTTGTCTGTGAACAAAGTAACAGTCTCCCCTTTCTCTTTTGTCTGAAATCTACAGACAAAAATATTAGCTCTGATACCACATGATGGTGTGTATTAGAGTATTTCTTTATCTACTCTGCCTCCCTCTGCCTATAGTCTATAGACAGAAATTGGCTCTAATACCACTTGATGGTATCAGACTGTATCTTCTCACAGTCCTCCTCTTGTCTGTGACATGCAAACATAAAATCTGTTGGCTCTGATACCATATGATGTAGACCCCCTACCTCAGCAGGGTCCACTAACCTCTCAGTCTTTGGATTGTTCTTCTTCTAAGCCGAAATAGCTCTTCGGGCTCCTGTTGGAACACTTTGAACAAATGCACAGGTCCCTTTAATTCCCTAGCACGGGCTTTGAAAAAACCTATGCATGCGCTCAGTCTTCGATGCTCTTCTCTATTCTGAACCAACACCTTTCAGGTTTCAGGTTTTCAGGACTCCTACATGAGAGCTCTCCCAGGATGCGTCTCTCTCCAACTCCTAGTCGTCGAAATGCCGAAAACTACCCGCGACCACAGTCCTCTCTTCAGGATTTCGAAATTCACGATTTTGCAATTCTGCAAGTCGAGACTCCCTGTCTCACGACTCCTTCGCTCTTGAACCCACGATTGCCGAAATCATGAAAAGGGATTAACGGATCGGCTCATGCTCTTCCTCCGAAGAATTTCGCGGTTTTGCAATTTCGCGAGTCAGGACTCCACTTCTCCCGACTCCTGGCCTCTCGAACACACGGGTTCCAAAGTGCTGAAATGATGGTCCACGATAAAGCGCTACTGAATTTCACGATTCGGGAAACCGCGATGCAAGCGTTCCCCCTGTTCTCTTTGTCTTTCGAATCCCCGGTTCCCGAAATGTCGAAATCTCTCCCTCTCAGAGATCAACGGTCCAGTCCTCCTGGAACCAAAATCTTTCGAGCCTTTTCCCGAAACCTTGACCTCTTTCCACGTGTCCTCCTGTTGATGGTCACGATACTTCTATGAGGGTTAAAACTCATTCTTCTCTTTCCGGATCCGATGGCTATCGGTCCTTTACGCGAGATCTGATGGTCACGATATGATCTTTTGTGCACCGCCTATGTGCACTCCTCCTGTGCACATATCCGTGATCCACCGGCTCTCGGGTCACTATGCTCCAGATCCAACGACTGGCACGATTTCATGAACCAGGAGTTCGCTATGTAGCAACTCCAAAATCCCTTGCCGCTCCAATCCCTAAACTCTGAATTCCTGAAATGATCTGATGGCTATACACCTCCCTCAATCCAACGGTCCTGGCCTTTTCGGGGCTTCGTGAATCAGAATTTCACGATGCAGTGACTCCAAAATCACTGTTGTTCCAAACTTCGAACTCTGAAATGCCGAAATTCCAAACTTCCGAGCTTTGTCGACTATGAAACCTCAAAGGGTTTTTCGACCTTCTGCTCCTTTCTTCTGTTGCTCTGTGTGAAAAGGCACTATTCCTTCCGAGCTTCGGGACTTAGAATAAGTCCACTCTCGCACACTCCTTGTGCTACTGAGTACTTCGCTAAACTCAGATCCAAAGTATTTCTTGTAAAAAAATGATTCACGCCCTCCTGGATTTCTTCGGCTCGATGCACACCTTGCAGAGCCTACAGAGTGTTCAACAACTCTATCGGTGCCTTCTCTTCGACACTTCCCTTTCCTCTGAACCCAAAATGGATTTCTCTGGTGCACTCAATGCACTCGCTCAATGCCCTCCTGGTAGAGCTTTACAGAACCTTCAGTAGTTTTGTTTCTTCTCTGTGCCTTCCTTTGCACAGTTCCTCCTCCAGGGTATTCAGTAACTCTGAGGCTTCCTTTGAGTTTGTGAATCCTCCTGGTGTGCACTCCTTGCACGTTCTTTCTAACTCCGCAGAGCTCAAATGCACATTCCTTGCGCTGGCTACAAAACTTCCAATGTTCTGTTGTGCACTCCTTGCACAACCCAAAGAACCCAGATGGATATCACAACTCAATCAGATAAACAAATTCTATCTATCCCTGCAGATGAAAATCTAACATACATCTACAACATTCATTCATGAAACATAAATACATGAACAACCATATGCAGGAAAAACTACTTTTCTATTAATCCTTGTGTCTCTATATAGATGATTTACAAAGGCTAGATTGTAACAAGTCTCAGCTCTGTCTCGAGACCTCTCTTCTCTAGTCTCTCCTTCTAACTCTACTCTCATTTCTCTCCTAACTTCACTCTATTACAAAATGAGGGCTCTCTCGAGCTTATCCTCCACCTCATTGTCTCTGAGCTATCACTATCACTGAGTGGCTCCTACAGCTACATTCATAAATGGATGTCGCAGACCTAACTGATCTAGACTTAGCTCTAGGTAACCATTAAAGGAAACCTCAATCACTACCTGTACAAATGCGTGGTCTGGCATTAAAATCCTTACAACATTTATTGAAATTTCAAATTTCAAAATTGAGAGGGTTGTGCCTCTCCCTTTTTCCATTAATGCATGTTGGATGTGCTTGTTGGCTGGAACGCTACTGATGTGGAGTGATGCTCCTGCATCAAGTTGTCTCATCATTAATTCTATTCTTTCGGAGTCCACCGTATGTCTCATGCTCTTGTTCAAAATAAGTCTATCAATCCGTGTCGGCCACTCCTCAGAAATCTTGACTATGCATGTCGGCCATACCCTTAGTTTGTCTCATAATCACATGATACTTTGGTCTTATGATGCACCATGACCCTACTTTCATCATTGGTAGGTCACCTTGAACCCAACAATCAACATTTCAGCATGGCTCATTGATTGGGTGGTTTCCCTTGTGTTCGACGGCAAGACATATATTCACACTTTGGAATTCATGCAGTGTCTTGGATGCCACTAGCCTTATTGGTGGTTTCCTCACCTTTTTCAACAGTTTTCATCATTGGTTGTTATTCAGAGGGTCTTTTTCATGTATCACTTGCATTTGGCACACGCAAAAGATGCGCAGAGTCGTTGGTTCATGAACATGTTCTTCGTCCGATCTCCACCAAATCATGAAGCTCCTTCTTTGTTCCTCATGCTAACTGATGAGAGATGCCTTAATGCTCTCCTTTCAGCGGGTTTCTTTCCATCAACTTTAGCTCATGTATTCTAGATACGAGACCTAGAGTTTTATGAGTACCTTGAGGCTTGCAGTCATTAGTGGCAGGATCTCTTGCCATTGACAGATGGGAATACATCAATGTCTCTTGATCATTGGAGCTCTCAAGTGTTCGACACCAGCTCTTTTATTCACATTTGTAGAGATGTACTCGGTTCATTGATACCGACTTTCATCATTGGTAGGCTGTCTCACGTTTGTTAACGGTATACCTCAATGACCGGTAATCAAATGATGTCTCATAGTGTTTGACTCAACTCATTTATTCACATGATGTAGACTTGCACCATTGGCAGATTGTATTGAAGACTTAAAGACATCACTTTGTGGACACAACTTTCCTGAGTTGTTGCTTCCATTTCATTGGACCAGTACCTATTTGACTTCAACGATCATGGAAGATCAGATTGTACTCCATGGTATACAGATATCTTCAGATTGATTTTGAGACTGGTTTCACTAGGCCTTGTTCGTGACTATGAAAACTATTGACATGTAACCGCATTTATACTTGCCTACTCATGGCCATGAAGACTTGTTGGTATATTTTCCACATGGATTTTCATTGTATTCTTGGCAGCCATGTATGCAATGTCAATACTAATGTAATGAGTGGTTGAGTTCATCTAGTTGGTTCTCTACCACTCCACTTCTGGGTTATTTATAATGTATTTCGGCCATCGCAGATACTCCTCTAATCTCACACATTAGGGGGCATATGTGATAGAAAGATTTGCCTCACCATTGCTATTTTTCACAGAGGGCCTTTTTCCATTTCCCTATGTATACTTATTAAACCCTTTTTGATAAATCCAGAGCCAAAAATATACATATATGCTCCCTAACTGCTTTGTAATATGTGTATATGCTCGATGCTCCACTACATCTCGCATATATCGGGATTTGTGCCAAAAAATACAAAATGAGGTCGGGTTTCCATGTCATGACAAAAGATCTCTGATCTTTGGCCTTCCGTATATTGGAAACGTTCCAACTCGACCCTTCAGGTGCATTCTGGAGGCTATAAGAGCACAATTTCGAGCTATGGAAAAAGAGGAGAAAACATTCAACTTTGAGAGCAAAGTTACTATGGAGAACTTACTTCATATTGAGTCTGCATCCCTTTGTCCCTCAAGTCTGAACGTAGTGTTCAGCCCCCAAGCTCTTTCCTTATTGTCAAGAGGACCTCATTACCTCTTTGCTATGAGCTTGCCTTCGGTGGAGGATTGAAGTGGTGGAGACCCAGTTGGAAGGAACTTGGTTTCTTGGTTTCGAACTGTGCCGACATAGAAGTCTGTAATGTTGATACTTCTATTGATCAATTATTAATAAAAATACTCCTTTCCCATCCTATCGATATCTTGAAAATATATGATTATTATCCATGGGCATGTTTGTAATGTTTATTAATAGATTGTGTTATCTGATGTGCTAACTCATTTTATATATTGTCACTATATACTTGCATCGCTTGTTTGTTGAGAACTTCTTGTAGGTGTACAACTTTGGGTCAAAGTGCTCAACGGTGGAACAACTTCAAACGATTAAATCAAGGTAGGCTTCTTCCTCATATTGCACATTAGTTTATATAGCACATGTTGGAATTGAGTTGATTTCTGCAGTCATAGTTGTCTGTTGTGGTTTACCCTTGGCCATAGAGAGGTTTTCCCTTGTAACACAAGTTCATGACTACTCTCTATTTTGCAGGTCAATTTTTTTATATCTTGATTGAAGCCCACAAAGATTATGCGTAGACGACCTTCTTGAGCTTTTTATGATTACTGCCTCGATTTCCGAGTTACACTGAGTATATTTCAGTGAGTTTTAGAGGGCATGTATTATCATTTGAGCATCGTTCCATCTGATGTTCATTCTCAGTGTTTGTAGGTATCAAATCGTTAAGAAAAGGGGGTACACCGACCACATCCAAAGGGTTGACTTTGAAAATTGTCTATTGTATTTCCTTACTGTGTGACCCGAAGATTCACTAGCAAGCTACCTGAGTTTAAAGAGGACCCTTTTAACTTAACGATGCATACCCTTTGACCACCCTTTGAAGTGTGTCTTGCTCCTGAACATTCTGGCCATCAGAATGACTCTTAAAACAACAAAACGTTTCCCTTGAAACTGTTGGGTGTCACCTTCTTTATCTGTTGGGTGTCACCTTCTTTATCTGATGTCTCAACTGTCATTTCCATTGTCTAATTAGCAGAGGTGGCAAAGGTTACCAGGTCAATTACACATGAGTTTGTGAGCATCGTTTTGCATGATCCTTGTTCTGCTGCAACTCATACAGCAAAGCGATTGGTCAAAAGCCCAACGACCACACTCAAAAAGCCTAACGTTTCATCCTTGATCGTTGTCCAAACTCTCAGTACATGAATGTCTAAAATGAAAAATTTATAGTGTGAAAGAATAAGTTTAATGTCACTTTTCCTTGACAATGTTTGAGGTACCTGGATTCCGCATACTTCACAGAGTCACTCAGACCGTAAGTGATCCTCAACGTCCTCATTTGGATGCCTAACGTTACCTACCTTGTTTTCCATCCAAATCTTCCTCTAGGACTGTCAAAATATGTAGGGGTGATACAATATACCAATTCTGAGTAAGTGTATGCTGATTTTATGACTTTGCATATTTCAAAGAATTGAATCGATACTCTTAAGTGTCTGGATGCTATAGTCTAAACTACTGTCGGTGGAAGGATATTCACTATTTGAGATGCCAAAACTGTCACCTTAAATTGATTTATTATTGATGACTCAAAACCCAAGCATATGATACAATCTGAGTGATACATTGTTGATTAAGGTTGGTTGTCATTGATGTCAACCCTTGAAGAAAGTCCCGTAGCATAAAGGTTTGGGTAATGGACCCAATATTGTTTGATGTAAATATGACTCATTATTGTTTTGTCATGGTTGATAAGAAATAAATATGGATGAACTCCAAAGTGGTTCCCTTATGGTGAAAGCCCTCACGAGAAGGCGCTTTGCGGAGTAAGAGAACCCATGCTTAATTGTGGAATAATGAGATGAAGGAAAGTGAATTTGTCAGAGAAAATATCCTAGATGGATAGTGCTTGTCATTTAATTTCCGATGGTATGTGGAACGTCACATAATTCCTCACGGTTAGAGAGTTATGGCCATGAGAAGTTGGAGACCCCAAGTTTGGGTAATGGACCCAAGTTTGTTTGATGGGTAATG
>JZKD02S1862686.1:1227970-1239240 GCA_000966675.3 Picea glauca | reverse complement strand
CACTTCACTTTATTATTTACCTTTTAAAATCTCTTAAACCACTTTGATTTCTTTGACCTTTTGGGGCTTCTAGATGACATATGAGGGTCCTCCAACTTCGTAAGGCCATAACTCTAAAACCGTGAGGAGTTATGTGACGTTCTACATACCACCAGAAATGAAATGACATTTAATATCCATATAGAATAGTATTATCTGAAAATATATCATAACTCATACCGTTACCCATGAAACAAACTTGGGGTCTCCAACTTCTCATGGCCATAACTCTCTAACCGTGAGGAATTATGTGACGTTCCACATACCATCGGAAATTAAATGACAAGAACTATCCATCTAGGATATTTTCTCTGACAAATTCATTTTCCTTCATCTCATTATTCCACAATTAATCATGGGTTCTCTTACTCCGCAAAGCGTCTTCCCGTGAAGGGCTTTCACCATAAGGGGACCACTTTGGAGTTCATCCATATTTATTTCTTATCAACCATGAAAAAACAATAATGAGTCATATTTACATCAAACAATATTGGGTCCATTACCCAAACCTTTATGCTATGGGACTTTTCTCAAGGGTTGACATCAATGACAACCAACCTTAATCAACAATGTATCACTCAGATTGTATCATATGCTTGGGTTTTGAGTCATCAATAATAAATCAATTTAAGGTGACAGTTTTGGCATCTCAAACAGTGAATATCCTTCCACCAATAGTAGTTTAGACTAGAGCATCTAGACACTTAAGAGTATCGATTCAATTCTTTGAAATATGCAAAGTCATAAAATCATCATACACTTACTCAAAATTGGTATACTGTATCACCCCTACATATTTTGGCAGTCCTGGAGGAAGATTTGGATGGAAAATAAGGTAGGTAACGTTAGGCATCCAAATGAGGACGTTGGGGATCACTTACGGTCTGAGTGTCTCTGTGAAGTATGCGGAATCCAAGTACCTCAAACGTTGTCAAGGAAAAGTGACATTAAACTTATTCTTTCACACTATAAATTTTGCATTTTAGACATTCATGTACTGAGAGTTTGGACAACGATCAAGGATGAAATGTTAGGGATTTTGAGTGTGGTCGTTGGGCTTTTGACCAATCACTTTTTTGTCTGAGCTGCAGCAGAACAAGGATCATGCAAAACGATGCTCACAAAATCATGTGTAATTTTCCTGGTAACCTTTGTCACCTCTGCTAATTAGACAATGGAAATGACAGTTGAGACATCAGATAAAGAAGGTGACACCCAGCAGTTTCAAGGGAAACATTTTGTTGTTTTAAGAGTCGTTCTGATGGCCATAATGTTCAGGAGAAAGAAACACTTCAAAGGATGGTCAAAGGGTATGCACCATTAAGTTAAAAGGGGCCTCTTTAAACTCAGGCAGCTCGCTAGTGAATCTGCAGGTCACACAGTAAGGAAATACAATAGACAATTTTCAACGTCAACCCTTTGGATGTGGTCGTTGTACCCCCTTTTCTTAACGATTTGATACCTATAAACACTAAGAATGAACATCAGATGGAACGATGCTCAAATGATAATACATCCCCTCTAAAACTCAATGAAATATACTCAGTGTAACTCGGAAATCGAGGCAGTAATCATAAAAAGCTCAAGAAGGTCGTCTATGCATAATCTTTGTGGGCTTCAATCAAGATATAAAAAAATTGACCTACAAAATAGAGAGTAGTCATGAACTTGTGTTACAAGGGAAAACCTCTCTATGGCCAAGGGTAAACCACAACAGACAACTATGACTGCAGAAATCAACTCAATTCCAACATGTGCTATATAAACTAATGTGCAATATGAGGAAGAAGCCTACCTCGATTTAATCGTTTGATGTCGTTCCACCGTTGAGCACTTTGACCCAAAGTTGTACACCTACAAGAAGTTCTCAACAAACAAGCGATGCAAGTATATAGTGACAATATATAAAATGAGTTAGCACATCAGATAGCACAATCTATTAATAAACATTACAAACATGCCCATGGATAATAATCATATATTTGCAAGATATCGATAGGATGGGAAAGGAGTATTTTTATTAATAATTGATCAATAGAAGTATCAACATTATAGACTTCTATGTCGGCACGGTTCGAAACCAAGAAACCAAGTTCCTTCCAACTGGGTCTCCACCACTTCAATCCTCCACCGTAGGCAAGCTCATAGAAAAGAGGTAATGAGGTCCTCTTAACAATAAGGAAAGAGCTTGGGGGCTGAACACTACGTTCAAACTTGAGGGACAAAGGGATGCAGACTCAATATGAAGTAATTTCTCCATAGTAACTTTTCTCTCAAAGTTGAATGTTTTCTCCTCTTTTTCCATAGCTTGAAATTGTGCTCTTATAGCCTCCAAAATGCAACTGAAGGATCGAGTCGGAATGTTTCCAGTATACGGAAGGCCAAAGATCAGAGATCTTTTGTCATGACATGGAAACCCAACCTCATTTTGTATTTTTTGGCACAAATACCGATATATGCGAGTTGTAGTGGAGCATCGAGCATATACACATATTACAAAGCAGTTAGGGAGCGTATATGTGGAAAAATATATATTTTTGGCTCTGGATTTATCAAAAAGGGGTTAATAAGTCTACATAGGGAAATGGAAAAAGGCCCTCTGTGCAAAATAGCAATGGTGAGGAAAATCTTGCTATCACAGATGCCCCCTAATGTGTGAGATTAGAGGAGTATCTGCGATGGCCGAAATACATTATAAATAACCCAGAAGTGGAGTGGTAGAGAACCAGTTGGACGAACTCAACCACTCATTACATTATGTATTGACTTTGCATACATGGCTGCCAAGAATACAATGAAAATCCATGTGGAAAATATACCAACAAGTCTTCATGGCCATGAGTAGGCAAGTATAAATGCGGTTACATGTCAATAGTTGTCATAGTCATGAACAAGGCACAGTGAAACCAGTCTCAAAATCAATCTGAATATATCTGTATACCATGGAGTACAATCTGATCTTCCATGATCGTTGAAGTCAAATAGGTACTGGTCCAATGAAATGGAAGCAACAGCTCAGGAAAGTTGTGTCCACAAAGTGATGTCTTTAAGTCTTCAATACAATCCGCCAATGGTGCAAGTCTACATCATGTGAATAAATGAGTTGAGTCGAAGACGATGAGACATCATTTGATTACCGGTCATTGAGGTATACCGTTAACAAATGTGAGACAACCTACCAATGATGAAAGTCGGTATCAATGAACCGAGTACATCTCTACAAATGTGAATAAAAGAGCTGGTGTCGAACACTTGAGAGATCCGATGATCAAGAGACATTGATGTATTCCCATCTGTCAATGGCAAGAGATCCTGCCACTAATGACTGCAAGCCTCAAGGTACTCATAAAACTCTAGGTCTCATATCCAGAATACATGAGCTAAAGTCGATGGAAAGAAACCCACTAAAAGGAGAGAATTAAGGCATCTCTCATCAGTTAGCACGAGGAACAAAGCAAGAGCTTCATGATTTGGTGGAGATCGGACGAAGAACATGTTCATGAACCAACGAATCTGCGCATATTTCGCATGTGCCAAATGCAAGTGATACATGAAAAAGACCCTCTGAATAACATCCAATGATTAAAACTGTTGAAAAAGGTGAGGAAACCACCAATAAGGCTAGTGGCATCCAAGACACTGCATGAATTCCAAAGTGTGAATATATGTCTTGTCGTCGAACACAAGGGAAACCACCCAATCAATGAGTCATGATGAAATGTTGATTGTTGGGTTCAAGGTGACCTACCAATGATGAAAGTAGGGCCATGGTGCATCATAAGACCAAAGTATCATGTGATTATGAGACAAACTAAGGGTATGGCCGACATGCATAGTCAAGATTTCTGAGGAGTGGTCGACACAGATTGATAGACTTCTTTTGAACAAGAGCATGAGACATACGGTGGACTCCGGAAGCATAGAATTAATGATGAGACAACTTGATGCAGGAGCATCGCTCCACATCAGTAGCATGCCAGCCAGTAAGCACATCCAACGCGCATTAATGGAGAAAGGGAGAGGTGAAACCCTCTCAATTTTGAAATTTGAAATTTCAATAAATGTTGTAAGGATTTTAATGCCAGACCATGCATTTGTACAGGTAGTGGTTGAGGTTGTCTTTAATGGTTACCTGGAGCTAAGTCTAGATCAGTCAGGTCTGGGACATCCATTTATGAATGTAGCCGTAGGAGCCGCTCAGTGATAGCGATAGCTCAGAGACGATGAGGCGGAGGATAAGCTCGAGAGAGCCCTCATTTTGTAATAGAGTGAAGTTAGGAGAGAAATGAGAGTAGAGTTAGAAGGAGAGACTAGAGCAGAGAGGTCTCGAGAGAGAGATGAGACTTGTTACAATCCAACCTTTGTAAATCATCTATATAGAGACACAAGGATTAATAGAAAAGCAGTTTTTCCTGCATATGGTTGTTCATGTATTTATGTTTCATGAATGAATGTTGTAGATGTATGTTAGATTTTCATCTGTAGGGATAGATAGAATTTGTTTATCTGATTGAGTTGTGATATTCATCTGGGTTCTTTGGGCTGTGCAAGGAGTGCACAACAGAACATTGGAAGTTTTGTAGCCAGCGCAAGGAATGCGCATTTGAGCTCTGTAGAGTTAGAAAGAACGTGCAAGGAGTGCACACCAAGAGGATTCACAAACTCAAAGGAAGCCTTAGAGTTACTAAATACTCTGGAGGAGGAACTATGCAAAGGAAGGCACAGAGAAGAAATAAAACTACTGAAGGTTTTGTAAATCTCTACCAGGAGGGCATTGAACGAGTGCATTAAGTGCACCAGAGAACTCCATTTTGGGTTCAGAGGAAAGGGAAGTGTCGAAGAGAAGGCACTGACAGAGTTGTTGAACACTTTGTAGGCTTTGCAAGGTGTGCATCGAGGCGAAGAACACTAGGAGGGCGTGAATCATTTTTTTACAAGAAATACTTTGGATCTGAGTTTAGCGAAGTACTCAGTAGCACAAGGAGTGTGCAAGAGTGGACTTATTCTAAGTCCCGAAGCTTAGAAGGAATAGTGCCTTTGCACATAGAGCAACAGAAGAAAGGAGCAGAAGGTTGAAAAACCCTTTGAGTTTTCATAGTCGACAAAGCTCGGGAGTTTGGCATTTCGGTAGTTCAGAGTTCGAAGTTTGGAACAATAGTGATTTTGGAGTCACTGCATCGTGAACTTCCGATTCACGAAGCTCCGAAAAGGCCAGGACCGTTGGATTGAGGGAGGTGTATAGCCATCAGATCATTTCGGGAATTCAGAGTTTGGGGATTGGAGCGGCAAGGGATTTTGGAGTTGCTACATAGTGAACTCCTGGTTTGTGAAATCGCGCCAGTGGTTGGATCTGGAGCATAGTGACCCGAGAGCCGGTGGATCACGGATATGTGCACAGGAGGAGTGCACATAGGCGGTGCACAAAAGATCAGATCGTGACCATCAGATCTCGCATAAAGGACTGATATCCATCAGATCCGGAAAGAGGAGAACGAGTTTTAACCCTCATAGAAGCATCGTGACCATCCACAGGAGGACACATGGAAAGCGGTCAAGGTTTCAGGAAAAGGCTCGAAAGATTTTTGTTCTAGGAGGACTGGACCATTGATCTCTCAAAGGGAGAGATTTCGACATTTCAGGAACTGGGGATTCAAAAGACAAAGAGAATAGGAGGAACGCTTGCATCGCGGTTTCCCGAATTGCGAAAGTCGGTAGCACTTTATCGTGGACCATCATTTCAGCACTTTGGAACCCGTGTGTTTGAGAGGCCAGGAGTCGGGAAACGTGGAGTCCTGACTTGTGAAATCGCGAAACACCGAAATTCTTCGTAGGAAGAGCACGAGCCAATCCGTTAAGCCCTTTTCAACATTTCGGCAACCGTGGGTTCAAGAGCGAAGGAGTCGTGAGACAGGGAGTCTCGACTTGCAGAATTGTGAAATCGTGAATTTTGAAATCCCGAAGAGAGGACCGTGGTTGCAGGTAGTTTTCGGCGTTTCGACGACTAGGAGTTGGAGAGAGAAGCATCCTGGGAGAGCTCTCATGCAGGAGTCCTGAAAACCTGAAACCTGAAAGGTGTTGGTTCAGAATAGAGAAGAGCATCGAAGACTGAGCGCATGCATAGGTTTTTTCAAAGCCTGTGCCAGGGAATTAAAGGGACCTGTGGATTTGTTCAAAGTGTTCCAACAGGAGCCCGAAGAGATATTTCAGCTCAGAAGAAGAACAATCCAAAGACCGAGAGGTCAGTGGACCCTACTGAGGTAGGGGGTCTACATCATATGGTATCAGAGCCAACAGATTTTCTATTTGCATATCACAAACAAGAGGAGGACTGTGAGAAGATACAGTCTGATACCATCAAGTGGTATTAGAGCCAATTTTTTTTTATAGACTACAGGCAGAGGGAGGCAGAGTAGATAAATAAAATACTCTGATACACACCATCATGTGGTATCAGAGCTGATATTTTTTTCTGTAGATTTCAGACAAAAGAGAAAGAGGAGACCGTTACTTTGTTCACAGACAAAGGAGAGATGGTGGGAGAAATTATGGTAATAGCAAGTGGAATCAGAAGCAGAGATTCATCGGTATACAACGAGTGAAAGGAGACAGGGTGTTAATGCTCTGTGGTGATTATTGCAAGGTGTGGAGCAAATGATAGACAACCAAGCGAGTTGTAGGATGACATGGAGATGCTCTCAGGCGTAGAGTGATCCATAAGTTTTCTAGGAGGGAAAATAGAAGATGGAAATGGCTACTGAAGGCTATGAGCATGGTGGAAGAGGAGACCTCTAGTAGAGGAGTAAAGCAGAGATTGACAAGGAACTCGTTGAGATAAGGGCGAGAATGGAACAACTGACATTGAAGATGCAACAGGAGTCAAAGGTACATTGGAGGTACGAATGGCCTCTGAACAGGAAAGCCAAATGGTATGTTCAAAAGTTGTTAGCCAAGAAACAACAACAGAAGTTGAGGAAGTGGCTGAGGTATGATGAAAGCCTCAGTGACACAGAGTTGGTTTGTATTTGTGAGCCAGAAGTTGGAGAAACCCTCAATGATGAGGAAGAGAGATCAGTTTCAGGTCTCATAAACTGTCAGGAGGGTAGAGATAAATTTTCCAATTTCCAGGTGGGCAATGAAATGAGATCATTAGAGGATCTCATAGACTGTCAAGAGGATAACCATGGAAATTCATATTGACAGGAGGGAAATGGTATGAGATTATATGAAGATCTCGTAAACTGCCAGGTGGGCAAGGAAGAAATCCCATATTTCCAAGTGGGCAAGGGAGAGCAAATGAAACTGCATGAAAGTCTCATGAACTCAGGAATGAGTTCGGGTCAGCAAGGGGTGCTGACGAAGATGGGATCAATTGATCTCATAAACTGCCAGGTGGGCAGAAGTGAACTTTTGAGTTGCCAGGTGGGCAATGGGAAGAGATCAAAAGAAGGTCTCGCATACTCCCAGGGGAGCAGTGCTGAAAGTTCAGATTACCAGGTGGGCAATGAGATGAGATCACTGGATCTCATAGACTGCTAGGTGGGCAATGAGATGAGATCACTGGATCTCATAGACTGTCAGGTGGGTAAGAGAAAAATCTCAAATTGCCAGGTGGGCAGGGAAAAGGAGATGAGACTGTCTGAAAGTCTCATGAACTCTAAGGAGAGTTCAGATCAGCAAGGAGTGTTGACAGATGAGGTTTAGAAGAGCATTCTGATGATTGGGGGAATTCGGGTATTCCTACGAGGTAGTCCAGTTGAAGTAAAAGCATGTGTTGCAGATGCAACAATAGAAGAAAGACAGCCAATAAAGACTTTCAAAGAAGAGAAAGAAGTGGAGAAGACACTGATGTTTTCCCAAGAAGCAGAGGAGGAGCATTCAAAAGAACGTCTCAAAATTTTCATCCAGGAAGCTGAAACTGAGATGACTGCAGCACTAACGCCTGCAGCAGAAGAAGAAGCAGACAACATGGATTTTGTTGATCTGTATCAAGAATTGGAAGCCTTGGAGAGAAGGGTGATGGTGCAAATCTTGCACATCCAACAGGATAAGTTGGAAGAAGGTAGTGGAGCATACCAGCCCCAGGAGAAGATGGAAGAAGATGGAAGTATGCCAGCAAGAGAAATGGCAGTAGCAGAACTGCCATAGGAAGAACATGAGCAACAGCTCAGTAACGAGACTGCAGAGCTAGAGTCTGCAGCAGAGTGACCACTTAGTGCCACAAAGAGAAATAAAGATAGCATGGGAGATCGAGTTGATCTACCCATTGAGAAGACAGAAGTATAGCAGAGAAGACTGCATACAAAGAACCAGCCACTCGAGCAGCTGGACGAGATAATTGAGGAGATCAGAAAGCTGATGATCATATCATAAAAAGTGGTCAGCAATGAGAATTTGAGTAGAAGGGATCCTACAAGAGCAGTAGGGAAGAAGAAGTAGCATAGTTGGAGAGGAGTAGATGGACAACTCCAAGGGAAAGGTTGGGATGCAGGTGGATTTCAACACTGGAGAAGAGGAGCTCATGATTAGGAGATCATGATTTTTCCAGCTGAGGAGTATGATGCAGGAGCATTTCTCCACATCAGCAGTGTGCCAGCCAGCAAGCACATCCAGCATGCATTAATGGAGAAAGGGAGAGGCATAGCCCTCTCAATTTTGAAATTTGAAATTTCAATTGTAAGGCTTTTAATGCTAGACCACGCATTTGTACAGGTAGTGGTTGAGATTACCTTTAATGGTTACCTGCAGCTAAGTCCATATTAGTCAGGTGTGCAACATCCATTTATGAATGTAGCTGTAGGATCCGCTCAGTGATAGCGATAGCTCAGAGACAGTGAGGTGGAGGATAAGCTCGAGAGATCCCTCATTTTGTAATAGAGTGAAGTTAGGAGAGAAATGAGAGTAGAGTTAGGAGGAGAGACCAGAGCAGAGAGGTCTCGAGAGAGAGCTGAGACTTGTTACAATCCAGCCTTTGTAAATCATCTATATAGAGACACAAGGATTAATAGAAAAACAGTTTTTCCTGCATATGGTTGTTCATGTATTTATGTTTCATGAATGAATGTTGTAAATGTATGTTAGATTTTCATCTACAGGGATAGATAGAATTTTTCTATCTGATTGAGTTGTGATATCCATCTGGGTTCTTTGGGTTGTGCAAGGAGTGCACAACAGAACATTGTAAGTTTTGTAGCCAGCGCAAGAAATGCGCATCTGAGCTCTGCGAAGTCAGAAATAACATGCAATGAGTGCACACCGGGAGGATTCATAGACTCAAAGGAAGCCTTAGAGTTACTGAATACTCTGGAGGAGGAACTGTGCAAAGGAAGGAACCGAGAAGAAATAGAACTACTAAAGGTTCTGTAAAGCTCTACCAAGAGGGCATTGAGCGAGTGCATTGAGTGCACCAGAGAACTCCATTTTGGGTTCAGAGGAAAGGGAAGTGTCGAAGAGAAGGCACTCACAGAGTTGTTGAACATTCTGTAGGCTCTGCAAGGTGTGCATCGAGCCGAAGAACTCCAGGAGGGCGTGAATCATTTATTTACAAGAAATACTTTAGATCTGAGTTTAGCGAAGTACTCAGTAGCACAAGGAGTGTGCGAGGGTGGACTTATTCTAATTCCCAAAGCTCAGAACGAATAGTGTCTTTGCGCACAGAGAAATAGAAGAAAAGAGCAGAAGGTCAAAAAACCCTTTGAGGTTTCACAGTCGACAAAGCTTAGGAGTTCGGTATTTCGACATTTCAGAATTTGGAGTTTGGAACAACGGTGATTTTGGAGTCACTGCATCGTGAACTTCTGATTCACGAAGCTCCGAAAAGGCCAGGACCGTTGGATTGAGGGAGGTTTATAGCCATCAGATTATTTTGGGAATTCGGAGTTCGGGGATTGGAGCGGCAAGGGATTTTGGAGTCGCTACATAGCCAACTCCTAGTTCATGAAATCGCACCAGTTGTTGGATCTGGAGTGCATTGGCCCGAGAGCCGCTGGATCACGGATACATGCACATGAGGAGTGCACATAGGAGGTGCACAAAAGATCAGATCGTGACCGTCAAATCTCGCGTAAAGGACCGATCGCCATTGGATCCAGAAAGAGGAGAACGAGGTTTAACCCTCGTAGAAGAATCGTGACCATCCACAGGCGGACACGTGGAAAGCGGTCAAGGTTTCGGGAAAAGGCCTGAAAGATGTCGGTTCTAGGAGGACTGGACCGTTGATCTCTCAGAGGGAGAGATTTTGGCATTTTAGGAACCGGGGATTCAAAAGACAGAGAGAATAGGGGGAATGCTTGCATCACGATTTCCCGAATTGCAAAAGCCGATAGCGCTTTGTCATGGACCATCATTTCGGCACTTCGGAACCCAGTTGTTTGAGAGGCCAGGAGTCGGGAGATGTGGAGTCCCGACTCGTGAAATCGTGAAACCCTGAAAGTATTCAGAGGAATAGCACGAACCAAGCCATTAAGCCCTTTTCGACATTTCAGCAACTAGGGGTTCAAGAGCGAAGGAGTCGTGAGACAGGGAGTCCCGACTCGTGGAATCACAAAATCACAAATTTTGAAATCCCGAAGAGAGGACCGTGGTCGCGGGTAGTTTTTGGTGTTTCAGCAACCGAGAGTTGGAGAGATAAGAAGCCTGGGAGATCTCTCATGCAGGAGTCCTGAAAACCCGAAACCTGAAAGGTGTTGTTGTAGAACAGAGAAGAGCGTTGAAGACTAAGAGCGTGCATAGGTTTTCTCAAAGCCTATGCCATGGAATTAAAGGGACCTGTGGATTTGTTCAAAGGGTTCCAACAGGAGCCCGAAGAGATATTTCGGCTCAGAAGAATAACGATCCAGAGACCAAGAGGTCAGTGGACCCTGCTGAGGTAGGGGGTCTGCATCACAACTAGATGCAGGAGGCATCCATAATGTTCTCTATAGTGACTGGAAGATTAACCAGTTGGTAGAGAAAATTATGTAACGAGATCAGCTTCTTAAGGCCATGCTAAACCCAAAATTATGATGACGCAAGGACTCAATAACTTTGTGCTATGTTCAAAGGTGACATGACTGCTGCCAATTACAATATAGTGCTCCCTTCCTACACGTCTTTTTTTTTTTTTCATAACAAGTGAATTCTATGATACAGAGGAGGGAACGAGTGTCACAAGTAAGAAAAACTAGTTCCAGTAGTGGAACGTACCTATGCTCAATGCAAGGAAATGCATGTGGGAGATGGACACTCAGGGTGAT
>JZKD02S1862686.1:1181943-1204900 GCA_000966675.3 Picea glauca | reverse complement strand
ATTATTCCACAATTAAGCATGGGTTCTCTTACTCCACAAAGCGTCTTTCCGTGAGGGCTTTCACCATAAGGGGACCACTTTGGAGTTCATCCATATTTACTTCTTATCAACCATGTCAAAACAATAATGAGTCATATTTACATCAAACACTATTGGTTCCATTACCCAAACCTTTGTGCTATGGGTCTTTCTTCAAGGGTTAACATCAATGACAACCAACCTTAATCAACAATATGTCCCTTAACACATTTTAATATGTGGTGTGGTTTATTGTTTGCAAAATTTCACAAAATTTAGAAATTAATTAGATGAAGTAAGAACCTCATAAGTTCACATATTTTATCTTCATCAAATTTCTTTAAAATATTTTTGTAATCTACTTTCACACATTCCAATTTCAAACATTGTTGTTTCACCATTTGAAGCACCAACTTGAAGGACCTAAAGATTATTTTTTAATCCCAAGTATGTTCTTCATCATGTTCCCACAAAACGAACTTGGTAAATTAGAAAGGGTGAAAAGTTTGTGTTATCACAAGATTGGTTTATGCCTCAGTGTTGCATAAGTGGCGCTATCTACAGGCACTACCTAATATTTCACAGAGAACATAATCTGCATTTCATTATTCATTTTGGCAAATGAATACAATTGTTATGGGATTTTTATTTGTTTTGGGGAAAATTGAAATTATATTGAGTTATTCCCAATATCCAAGTTCAAGCATCAAAGCACCCACATATTTATGCTATCGAATTGCATGCAGAAACACAATCAGATGCTACCTACAGGCGCTGCGTAATATTCTGGCAGAGGCTAAATTGTGCAGAGTTATTCTACAAGTTTTGAGTCACTAATTTAAAACTTAGGTTATGAGAACTTGAGGATGTATTTTTGAAAACTGGAGGAGGTTTTTGTTCATAACATTCCAAATAAAAAAAACCTCTCTCAGTTTTTCAAAATGTGTTTTGGTTTTAGAGATATTGGATATAGAAGTAGGAGCTGCGTACTCTGCACAGTGGCGTTGCGTACTAATTTCCTATAGCGGTCACGGTTTTGATATTCGCCTTGTTGGGAGGTTGCCACATGTCAAGGAGAGTTCGAATGGATTCTCAAGGATCAGTTAGATATCAAGGGACACCTGCACCTAAGATTTAGCTCCAACAAAGGCCTCATGCATGAGGTGGAAACAATTTATTAATGACTTCCAACAAATTATTGAAAATCAGTAGTTTGTTGGATTTTTGTCTCTTTGATTGTTGCCACCTATCTCCTAGGCTTAGAATACAATGGAAGGGATGGGATTCGACCTCCTAAGTTTATTTGGATGTTATTTTCTATTTAAAGAAGGAGATATCTCTTGGAGAGGATGATTGATGAGCCAAGAGAGGCTAGAGGGAGTAGGAATAGGTAGTTTCATGTATTTGTTCATTTGTAAGCCTATGGGCATTTTATGATTGTAAGCATTACTACTATAGGAGACTCATGAGAGCTATGATTTTAGATTGTAAACCTGTGTCTATGTTTCTTCTTATTTGAATATATTGCAGATTTGAGGATCAAAGGATGTCAATGATTTATGGATCCCTAAGCAGTAGAGGATCTGTTGTATTTTGCCCATCGGTCATTGTTTATATTCAAGTATCTGTTGATTCATTAAATTGAGAGGATATTTTTTTAGTGAACATTCTATCTTATGTTTCCCTTCTTCATTCTTCCACCTATCAACATATAATCTTGTTTTCTGTTGAGCAGCTTTTGTGCCTTAGATGAGTGGGATGTTTGTGACTCCATTGCCCATTGGTGTAGCCTACTGATCTGCAGTTTGCTTCCCTCTCTCTTTCTTTATCCATATTGATGATCCACCTATTCAAAACCAAAGTTATCTTTTACATTCTGATGGGTGCCAAGCTTACACTTTAGCAGTCAAAGTGTGACTTTCAGTGCTAACAGTTTGAAATACCTCCTTCATCACACCATTAAGTAAATCTACCGATTCATGAACCTAGTAGAGCCCCCTAAAATTAAACAACATAATCACCTAACCGGATTAATTCCTCCATTTGAGGTAAAAAATAATTCCTAGTCTAGGTTATGGTTGTGAAAATAGGCATCTAAACAACTCCACGTAGTCATTTCTCATCAGAAACATAGTGGTTTTCCAAGGGAGTTTAAAATTTTTTACTTCAAGTCTGCAAAATCCTAGACAAGGAGATACACATGGGGTCATATGTTAAGGTTAGGTTGTTGTTTCCAGACTCCTTAAGCCACTCAACTCTCGTTTCACTACGACCCTTAACTGATGAAGGATAAGATTCCTTTTTCTACATTTGAAAAGGGTAATTTAGTGGCCAAAATTTAGGATTTCTAAATAGGTGGAAATTGTGGGTTGCATTTGTACCTGAGACATATAACATTGGCAATGTTGTTGGTTCCATTAGGAGATTCCCCCAATTCCTTTCACTATAACTAACTCTTTCATACCTTCACTTGTTGTCTTTGATGGATTCAGACCCTGTTCATTGAGAGCTTTTGGAATGTCCAATGACATTTGAGTGGAAGGTCATTAGAGTCGTAGGACACATGATTTTATTCTTTGAAACCATCATGTGAAAAATATCTACATCAAAAACACATATTGTGATTTACAAACATCCCTAGTATTGTTGTTTCTCCAACTAGACCATCAACAACTTCCTCACACTCACCCTTGAGTGGAACACTATTAGGATTAGTGGTTGTAGGATCATCCTTGATAATCTCCTTACCCTTAGAATGTCCTTTTGGAAACTCAACCACGTCAAGTTCAGGTGCTCACCAATCATCCCCAGTGTCAGGATAAGATGTACTACCACCACCACTACCTCCACCACCACTCCATACTCCTAACTTACCATATATGGCTCATCTAAATCTCCTTGATTTGATTAAACTAACTAATGACCCAATCTTTCACAACCTTGCTTTCCCACCCATGCCAACCAAGCTTCCCTCTGATATTCAAAAAATTGAGGGATGACCAGTCGAAGATCCAACTAACCATGTCATGACCTTTCATCTATGGTGTTCATTTACCAGATCACTGATGATATTATATGTCTTACATTATTTCAAAGAACCCTCACCAATCCATTGACCAATTGGTATATCAACAAGATAGTAGGTTCACATACCAACTTTGTATCATTAGCAATGATTTTTTAACCTTCTTCTAGTTATCAGTGCATCACAACACAAGAATGGAAATCCTCAGATTTTTAGTGTGACCTCATCTACCCATATTGCAGATCATATCCACAAGTGGCATCGATGGCATATCTTGTGTAAGATAGAGGTCAAAGACAAAATCCTCTTTGGTTTTGTTTTGGAATCCCTCTTTCCATTGATTGTCAAAGACATAGCCACTACCATGCCTCACATAGAGTATGAGGTTATTCTCAAGGCAGAACATTTTGACCTCATTTATGCATAGTTAGATTATTTATATATGGTAAGTTCTTATGCTCCATGTCCTCGCCTTTTTGAACATGATACTCTCATCACATATCATGCAAAATATGGGGTGATTGGATCCAAGACATAAAGAAAAAAGACTCTATTCCCAAGTTCCCAATGGTATACAAAAAGAACAAAAGGACAAATTGGGAAGAATGAAGATTTGGATGAAGAAATATTCTTTTTGTATTTATATTGTAAAATATGTCCATTCATTCTATTTTGAACGAGGAATTTTTTTAAAGCTAATTAGACAAATAGAATTAGAAGACCAAAATTTGTAAAGGTGGAAAGCCAAGAGTTGAGTAACTAGAAGGACAAAGGTCATTAGGATTTTCTAAAAGAGAGACCTTTTCACTCTTGAAAAAGGTCCCTATTTTGACTTTGTAAGCTATCTTGTATGTTGAATAGAGTGATATTATTATCTTGTGTGGCATACTCTTGTGAAGTTGTCAATGGTTGTAAGCTATCTTTTCCATTCACCATTTCCTTGGTTATGTGTGAGTTTAGATGTAGTATTACATAAATGTTGTGGTAAATAGATATTCTCTTAATAACATGTTCACACTTTCTTATCATACACTATGATAACTCATTGGATGTGTCTCTCGTGATATGCAAACTGTCTTTGGTTAAGAGAAAGCTTGGTTTATCGTGCAAAGGATAGAGGTATAATATTTTCTATACATTTTGCATTTCTTTCCTTGCTTTATGTTTAATGCTTTTGATGTGAAACGTGTCTTATTATTGTTAGTTGAAGTTGTTTTCATGCATGTATAAATAATCCGTAGTTGGCTCATGTTTATATACTCTTTCAAATTTGTTGATGGTTGTAGGTTATCTTCACCATTCACTGTTTCCTTGGTTGCTTGTGGAGATGAATGTTGTGTCTTCTCAGTGTTGTGTCATAAGGGCATTATTTTGATTAACATATTGATTATCACTTATGATATTATGTTGTGATAAGAATTTGTATTTATTGTTGATGGTAGAGGTAGGATATCCTTATACTCTCTATACCTTCCTCATATTTCATATCAAATTGGTTCTATTTAATACATGTTGCTACTAGGATATGATATGCAGTTCAATAGATTAAATAAAAATAGATTAATTACGCATTGCACATGCATTTTCACCTTAGTTGCATTGCATTTATCACATTTAGAAACCACAGGTTGAACTGGGCATTAGTAAAAGATCATAAAGAGAACCAACATAAGCTAGGTCACAATTGTAGGGTTTTCCATTTCAATGGAGGAAGGTATAATTGGCCCCTTGCACAGGGTGAACCTCTTTTGTTAATTCAAAATATTTTTGTACATCAATAATGCCCAAAGGACCATTAGAGTTAATGATAGGATATATATGATGGTTGATTAATGTAACGTGGACTAGGTATACTATGACAATTATTAATAAGACCCACCATGTAGTTAGCATTCAATAAATGTAGTATTCCTAGTCATTAAAGTAGGGCCCACTGGTGGTTATGGTTAGGGTTTGCTAGGTAGTTATAAATAAGGATGGATTGTTTCTTATGGGGCATGAGTGGAATTGTTATTGTAATAATTCTCTTAGGATAAGATATGGATTTTATCTTTCCATAAGGATTACTAACCCTACCTTAAGGTTATTTCGATTTAATGAAAGTATTGTATCCTTTCTAGAATTTCATGCATATATGCTTCTTGATACATCTTAAGCATTTTCTTGGGCAAAGGGGAAGTGATTGTTTTTGTTTTTTTTAGGTAGATTTTATTGCAACACATTTTTTCTCAGGACATTCATCGTATTGCAATTACACCAGTGCCATCAGGAGTAGATTGATTTCGTCATTTTTGAATTGGGGTCATAATAATGATTTTGTGAAGTATCATGGAAGTTACAACCATTTCAAGTTATGGCATAAAAACCCTTGCAAAAAATTCTTACAATGCAATTTTATCTATGTTTATGAAGCATATTTCATTCACATTAGTTCTACTAGAAGCAAATTTGTAGTTCCATTTCCAAATTGGGGTCATATTTAACAATTTTGAGAAATATTGAGGAAGTTACAACCATTAAAATCATTGCCTCAAAACCCTAGAAGAACCAAAGAATGGAAATGTTGAGAATAATTAAGGAGAAGGGAACCAAAGGATGGAATTGTGGAGAGATATTAAGGAGGGAATGTGATAGAATTAACATTGAGATATAATATACAAAAGAAATATTTACATAGTGTGATTTAGAAGAGGCTTGTGATACATAATATATTGATGTTTTCTAGTTATCATTCATCTAGTCTTTGTTGAATCTAATCCTATATATGAAGCAAAAATCATTGAGGGAAACCATAAAAAGGTTGTGATTCAAAACTTTCAATTTGAATATTCTTAAGTGGTTGTGTTCCCTCTAGATACACAACCAACCTTTTGCATCTATGTGAATGATAATTTTACTATGGGTGGCCCTAATATCTTGGTGGAATGATATTAGGATCCATGTGACCTTGGTGAGCATCTTGAGAAAAGCACTAAGCCGTTCACAGATTTCATGTGTCACTAGTTGGGAGACAATGTGAACACTTGTACATGTGCCCTTGGATTATGGATGAACTTATTTCACTTATTCATTGTAAGAATTGAGGATAGCACCCATATATAAGACATGGGTTGATGGAAACACTTTTCGAAGGGAGATGGAATGCTAGGATCCCCCTAGTGATCTAATAAGGGCCTAAGGACCCATTATATTTAATGATATGATACGTGTCTAATTAGTGTGATGTGTACTAGGTCCACTATGTTAGTTATTAAATAAGACCCATCGAGTAGTTAACAATTAATAAATGTAATATGGCCTAGTCATTAATGTAGTGGCCACTAGTGATTATCGGTATGGTTTACTAGGTAGTTATAAATAAGGATGGAGCCTTATTTATTGGGAATGAATGTAATTGTTATTATAATTACTCTCTTAGGAGAAGATATGGAATTTATCCTTTGTAAGGATTATCATATTGTACATCCCTACCTTAAGAATATTCTAACTTAATGAACATATTGGAACCTTTCCATAATTTCATGGAAATGTGTTTTTTTATACATCTTAAGAACTAAAGATCTTAATACATATTCTCTTCCACAATTGACCCAAGACATTGCAATCATGGATGCAAATTACAAAGATAGGATGGAAAAACACAAACTTTATAGGATGGATCTTCGTTATAGTTGAAGATCATTGTCTTCAATATAGAAAAGTTAAGCATTATGTATAATCATGGATGATGCAGAAAGACTCGTAAAAATACACATAATTTCCACTATGAATGAGGTTGATGAAGCATTTGTTATAGGGAATAAAATTAAATGTACACCTCTTTTGGAAATCATGTAATTTCACCCAACATTGATTTGATGAATGACGCTAGAAATGGAATGGCATAAGAGGAAATTTGAGGCAAATATGGTTTGCATATCTAGACAAAATTGTATACATTTGATGCTTGACATGGAGAAAGAACAAAACTATGTAATTTGTAGAATAATTTTTCCTTGATCGAATTACAAGGAAATTTTATGCCCTAGTTGAATTTTGTACCGAGGAAACAAAATATAATGTCATTCTTTTATAAAAAATGGAGATAACTCTTTCAAAATGAGATTTATCTACAAACGGACATAAGGCATAAACAACAATTTTTTTCTCTAGAAGTTTGATATAGAGTTGACATTAAAAAGAGAGTTATTTGAGCAATTGGGGTGCTTCTGTCATCTAATATATGAGTTATAAATTTTGGGAATATATGTGTGGAGTAAGCCATTAAGTATGACCCATGTTTTAGGAGCATTAGTCATAATGACCCATTTTATCATGTCATCTTTAATAGTCCACTTAGCACTCATTGCACTGGGTGAAGCTAATAAGGGTGAATAAGTGGGATTGAAACTAGTGAAGCGAATTGCATGAAATCAATCATTACCTCATAAGCTTGCACCCAATAACCAAGACTTGTCGAGAGGTCACCCATCCCAAGATTCCTTTGGCTTAAGTGCACTTAACTATGGAGTTTTTCTAATAGTCAAGCCCTGTCAGTTTGTTACTCCATTTACAAAACCTTAGCAAGTATTGTGCATTATGAATTATTCATTTAAAGCTCTCTTGATTATGTATTTTAAGTGATTGGGGGGCTTCTACAATCCAGTTTATGAGATGCAATTTTTTGAAATATCTGCATAGAGTAAGCCATTGAGCATGACACATGTCTCATAAGCATTAGTCAAAATAATCAAAATTCTTATGATACTAAATTGTCCACTTAGCACTCCTCGTATTGAGTGATTCTCATAGGGGTGAAGAAGTGGAATTGAAACTAGTGAAGTGAATCATATGAAATCAATCATCACCTCCAGGAATTGCACCTGATAACCAGACTTTCTGGTAGGTCACCCATCTCAAGACTCCTTTGGCTCAAATGTGCTTAAATTTGGCATTTTTCCAATAGTAAAGGTCACTTATCTTAATACCCCAATTGTAAAACCTTAGCAAGTATTGTGCCTTATGAACTATTCATTTAGAGCTCCCTTAAATCTTTATTTTAGGCAATTGGAGGGCTTCCATAATCCAATATGAGATATCATTTTTGAGAATATTTTCATAGAGTAAGTCATTAAGCATGACCTATGTCTCATGAAAATTACTCACAATGACAAAATTTCTCATGATATTGAATATTCCACGTAGGACTCATTACACATGTGATGCTCAAAGGGTTGAATAAGTTGGATTGAAACTAGTGAATTAAATTGCATGGCATCAATCATCACCTTTGAATCTTGCACCTAGTAACCAAAAATCTCCAATAGGTCACTCATCCCAAGACTCCTCTAGCTCAAGTGTATTTAACTATGGAGTTTTTCCAACAATAAGCCCACTTAACTTGTTACTTGATTTATAAAACCTTAACAAATATTGTGCCTTACGAGCTATTCATTTAGAGATCCTTTGACTTTTTATTTTAAGAAATTACAGGAGTCCATAATCCAATATATGACATTTCATTTCAAGACAAAGTTTTTATTTTTAAGTGTGCCTTACACATAGAAAAAAACCATAGATAAAGAGAGGAAAAAAAATTGAGAGAGATTTTTTTTTTAGAAGTTTAGAATTATTCATTCTTTCTGAAAATGGAAACTCACATAGTGTGTGAAACAAGAGTAGAAAATTGTTAAATGAAAATGGATTAATATTTTGATTATTTAGAAGATTATAGTTATACAACATAATGATAATTTTGTGGTGATTAATTGTTTTGATGGACAACTTCTGAATTTAAACTCCAAAAGAAGGAAATTGGTAGGGATGCATAGTTGGTTGATTGACTAGGGAATTTAGTTGTATTCTACCTCTATAGTAAAAAGAGGGTTATGGAAGTACCAAAGTAATATATTATCTAGGGGAATCATTTGGGGTATCTATATTCGTAGAGTGGGTGATGTGAATCAAATTGAGCACCTACAAAAGTCTTAGAACTGGAGTAGTGGTGCATTGTTGAATATTGACGTGAAGATTGAACAAGCATGTTATTGTAGTCCGGGGGTTAAAGGAAAGCATTCAAGAAGAGACCTACATTATAACAAGAATATTAGGAACACACATGTAGCTCAAGAAAAAAGATAAGTATGCGGGAAGGTTAACCAACCGAGTTTGTATTCATTTTTTTAGAGTATTTATACATTGGAGAGATGGTTGGAGAAATTGAACCTACTCCAACTAATCATTTGTTAGGTGCACTTATCTTTTATTACATATATTCATATATCCTTTACTTGAATTTACTCACTTTATTACATATATTCATGTATTCTTATGTTAATGTATGATGTGTGATGACTATTACAAGGGCCTAAGAGGCCTCCCAACATCTCCCCCACACCCAAATCCTTGCTTGTCTCGAGCAAGTGTACAACAACATCATGGGTCTCTACTCTTACAGAAGTATCCTTATTGTGCATCAACCATGAATATCAATATGCATAGGTAAATTAGCTACAACAATCGCCAACTGTATATGAAGATACATGTATACAAGGTTATACAATGACCTATTACTCTTTATCCTCCTTCTTCAATCTGGTAAGTGCCCTTGCAATTAGGGAGTCTTCATTTCGCTCCACCTTGCACATGCACAAAACCCTACAATGGAGCCACATGCTTTTACCAAGCTACCATTTATCTTATTTCTAGCTTTTGAGGTCATAACCCAAGAACTATTATGCAGCTCTTATACCAAGGGTATCAATCAATTCAATATTTCGTGTGCCATCATCTTGTGTTTTAAGCTCGTGTGTGTGTGTGTGTGTGTGTGTGTGTGTGTGTGTGTGTGTGCATGCCATGAGATATCTCTTTCTTGAATTCCTTCAACCGTTACAAAAATTTCTTGAACAATTCTCATCATCAATGCTCTCTATAAGTGCTCAGATACACTGTTGCAAAATTCTCAATCAGTGCTTAATATTTCAATCAAGTGCTCAATGTGACTACTCCAATGTATGTATGTTCATTTCTTAGTCGAAATACTACTCTATTACTGGCTATGCTTCTTTATGCTTTCAAGAATCTGGGAATGTACGACGTTTGCATTTTACATTACATGAAGGACAACTTTCTATGACTCAATTTTGCATGACCGTGACTTGAATTAATCGACTAGGACATGACTCAATAGAATCTACTATGATTCTAAAACTCAAGTATACAAAAACTCTTTACCAATACTGGACTTTTACAAAAATTAACTAAATATTGTTCGTTGGATATCAACTAACGTCGGTGAGGAACCGATCTCATCAGCTAGAAACCAACTTACATTACATTGGTGGAGAAGATCGCCTACCTTAGGAACTCACGTTTAACCCCCTCCTTTTGTTTGAATATATTTTTGACTCAATTGACTCAATTATTTACTTGACTCAAGATGGTTCACTTGTTTCATTTTTATTTTTTCAACTTCTATAGACTTGTCTATAAATTCTATTGACTCAAATTATCCTTCATGTATCTTTTTCTTTTATACCATAAGAATATTTTATGAGATCTTGACATATATTCATGTACATTAGGAACTCTTATTAACAAATATAAGGGAGACCTATATCAACATGTGATAAATTCTCACATACTCTTCTACAAAACAACGTTCAAATTCTCGAGCTCAAAGTTTTGTTTAGACTAACGACATTTTTTTTTATTTTAAAAACTCACTTAGTCTTTACAATATACTCCATACAAATACTCAAATGGTTGAAGAGAGGGATCATAGCAATGCCTTGTGAAATTCAATAGAAATGGATCCCAAATATTGTTAATCGTACATATGCATGGAGTCTGGATAGATAAAAATATGAATCCATGTATTGCCCAGGGGGTGAAAGGTTGTTGGATGTTCTAGGAATGTTTGAGGGATGAGACCACTGAGACAACAATACGTCCATCAAAAACTGAATTTGACTCGGATGGTGTTTGGAATGAGAAGCACCTAGACATTCCCAGGAAAATATTGATGAAGGTCCCCAATCCAGGAGGTCCCCACTCATTGCATTTAATAAACCACACATTGCATTTAATAAACAAATTATATAGATTTGCATTATTTGAATGAAACCATGTGATTTTATATATATTTGACAATTTGGTCATCTTTGACGTTGGTCAACATATATTTATGTGTCACCTTTTGTAGTCATTTCGAGCGCACAAGGGTCTTGTAGGGAGAGGATAGATTTATTATTGTGACAGTGAAAAATTATTCTGCAGGAGCTCATGGATGTTGTAGATTGTAGAGAGAGAGGGTCCATATGAAGTTGAGTGTGTTCATAGGTAGAACATGAAAACGCTGAGAGTGGGTACTATTGGAGTTGACATGTATTAATATATCAATTTCAACATCATATTATGTTGCCTAAACTTGATGATTTCACATGTTATTTCCATTAGTTTTTTTTCCCCTTGGAAATAGCAGTTGCTTTGTTATTCAATTTTGAATCAAGGGTAACTTTCTAATACATATAGGCTCTAAGTCATTACAACAAACTCATTATGAGCTTTATTCATGTCATTATCTCCATTAGCTAGAAGTGACACTTAGGATCATTTTAATTGTAAAGAGAATAAAAGAACACACATTAAATGAATCTGGAGTGATAACGAGCATGCATTAGATGAAAAACCATGAAAATATTTAATGTACTTGTTATAGCAAGATTTTCCCCACCATTGTTATCTTTCACATAGGGCCTTTTTCCATTTCCCTATGTAGACTTGTCGTCCCTTTTTGATGAATCCAGAGCCAAAAATACACATTTTTCCACATATATGTGCCCTATATGCTATACATCATGTGTATACGTAGGCTGCTCCACTACAGCCCACATACATCAGGATTTGTGCCGGAAAATACAAAATGGAGTCGATTTTCCATGTCACAACAAGAGATCTCTGATCCTTGGCCTTCCACATACTGGAAACGTTCTGAATCGGCCCTTCAGTTTCATTTTGAAGACTATAAAATCACAGTTCCAAGCTATGGAAAGGAGGAGAAAGCATTCAACTTTGAGAGCAAAGTTACTTTTGAGAAATTACTTCATATTGAGTCTGCATCCCTTTGTCCCTCAAGTCTGAACACAGTGTTCAGCTCCCAACCTCTTTCCCTATTGTTGAGAGAACCTCATTGTCTCTCTCCTATGAGCTTGCCTTTGGTGGAGGATTGAAGTGGTGGAGGCCCAGTTGGAAGGAACTTGGTTCCTTGGTTTCGAACCGTGCAGACACAAAAGTCTGTAATGTTGTCACTTCTGTTGATCAATTATTAATAGAAATACTCCTTTCTCGTCCTATTGGTGTCGTGCAAATATATGATTATTATCCATGGGCATGTTTGTAATGTTTATTAATGGATTATGTTATCTAATGTGCTAACCCCTTTATTCTATCACCATGTACTTGCTATGCTTGTTTGTTGAGAACTTGTTGCAGGTATAAAGCTTTGGGTCGAAGTGCTCAATGGTGGAACATCATCGAATGTTGGATCGAGGTAGGCCTCTTTCTTATATTGCACATTAGTTTATATAGCATACAATGGAATTGAGTTGATTTCTGTAGTCATACCTGTCTTTTTTGGTTTACCCTTGGCCATAGAGAGTTTTTCCCTCATAATAGTACTTATTGTTACAACATGTTCCACAGTTTTTTATTAACATTTTAGCACAAATTGTCTCCATAAATTTCATAGAAAAAATCATGTAGCCTTTTTTTTCCAACGTATACACTTGACCTACGAATTTTGGTGCTCATTTCTACAAGGTGAAAACGATTTGCGTGACAAATAACTAGTATGACAAGCCCCTTGGTGTATGGACAACAATGTTGAAGTCAATATAATATATTTTTCTCATGCTTACACCAACTCTAAAATCCACTCGTAAAAACATCGAGCTCTTTGATTATTAGTCCCTGTCGAAGGCGTAGAGGGACTATAGCGATCAAAAATTCGTTGACTTTATATTAGTTTGTCGTTTGACTACAAATTTTTTCATACTTTCTAATGTTCGAACTACAAAAATAAAAGCATTATTTTTTATATAATAAAAAAACCCATATATGTCATGATCTGTTTGGATGATAGATTTGAGGTCTTATTGCCAGCTTCGCTATTCCCAATGAATTATATGTTTCCATATCCAAAGTTTTATCATGTACGGTGATTTTTTTAGTTTTAACTATTCATATTGAAATGTTTAGATATCCAAAGTTTATAGTGATTGATAATTCGTTGACTTTATATTGGTTTTTTGTTTGACTACAAATTTTTGCATAATTTATATTGTTCGAACTACATAACTAAGAACATTATTTCTTTATTTATTTTTATTATAAAAAAACCCATATATGTCATGATCTCGTTAGATAATAGATTCGAGGTCTTATTTCCATCTTTTTTATTGCCAAAGAATTATATGTTTCCATATCCAAGATTTTTATATGTTGCTAGTCAATTGTTTTTAGCATAGTCCCCAGTGTTCGAACTATTGTTATTATTATTATTATTGCTATTATTTTTTATTATTTTAATTACTATTATTATGTTTGATTTTTATTTATTGTTGCGTACTTCGAGAGTCTTTGTCATTGTTGTGTACGTAAACATGCCTTCCAAACTGCATTCTTTCTTAAATGTTTGCACATGGCGATGCCCTTCGATGGTTCTGACAGTCTTAAGTGTTTACCTAATAGGCCTCGCAGGCTTAAATGTTTATTCTACATATGTGTTACAATACAATTTCGTTCCATTTTTTAATAGTGTTGTTTTCAGTGAAATTGTGAAATATTGTTCTTCATCGACATTACTGGTTCAATGGTTGATGCTTGTTCATTGGTTCATTCGATGTTGCTTGTTGTTGTTTGATTCAACTTTGCAAAGTTGAGGTCCTGCAATTGCAGTTGAACCTCTTCGTGGTTGTTCATTGGTTTGTTTTTCTTCAACTTTGCAAGCTGTTGGACCTGTTGTTGCGGTTTGCAATTTTTGGGGCTGCGCTTTTGTCATCCCATGTTGACGGGTAAGTTTTTGTGCCATCATTTTGTTTTTGTCCCTTTTTTTTTGCTTGTTTTTTTGCACCTTGCAAGCAAGAATTTTCAATGGTAGGAGTCCCTGCCATGAAATTCTATTGTAGAACATATTTCTGTGTGGTTGTTGTGACCAAAATCTTTTCCTTGTTCTTGAACGTCAATGTTCTATAGAGAACCCTCCTTTGTCACAACCATGGTGACATATACAAAAGAAAACCGGATTTTCTCCTCTTATTTTATGTTCCTGGAAACCATGCGTTTTCATATGCCAACTTCCACGTCCTGGATATTGTGCCATAACTGTTTCCAAAATTGCAATGCAAAGGGGTTTAGAAAACGAATTCAGAGATCTCATAAGGGGGAACCATCTGCCAGGGTCTAGTGACAGGGAATGCTTTTATTCTCTGAGTCAAAAACTTTGTCCACCTGTTTCCTTTGCCATGTCCTTTCTATCTTTTAGAACATCTTCTACCTCTGAGAAGCTTGTAGGATGCACACCATGAATAGGTTCAAAAATGATATACCTTGAATACTCGGTCTTTGTGCTTAGCAAATTTATAGTGTTATTTATTTGTGTTGTTTCTTCTGTTTGGTTCACTGTTCACTATATGTTTGTTTTCTTGTCATCTGTTGTGGCGAATAGGGTGGATTGAATTTGAAAATAAGAAGGTTGAAGGATACATACCGGGATTGGTACACAGTTTTGCGCTTGTAGTTTTCTATTTGTCTTTTTTTTTGTTTTTTGTTTTATTTTTTTTCCCTTTTCTTTATTTTCATATAAACTGAAAATAGCTAAGAAACAACTTGAAAACCAAAGTTTAAGAGATGAAACAAGTAATATATGTTGAGTTGTATGAAATAGATACAGATTCCATTATACATGACAACATCAATAAGGTGTTGCATAGCAATGGGATTTTTAGATTGGATGCATTCTCGTATACTATAGGAGATTGCCTTTTCGATACATTTTTAGGTTCTACTGCACTTTTTTTATTCCTCGACCGACTTGGGCAATGGATTGATAGATTATTTCTTGGGCTATTTAAAAAATGGTGACATTGAGGCATTGGAGTCGTATGAATATGAATTGGCATATGATTTTCTTTGATAGTTGCATGGAATACATGATGTCACTACGTATTTTTCAAAGATGCGGTTGTCTACATCAACAATTCTTCTTACACATGAGAGGGGACTTTGGGGAGATACATTTTGTATACGGTGGTTGTCTAAGTGGCTCAATATATCAATTGGAATATGGTTATTGACAAGAAAAACAAGATATCTACTATTCAACAAAACTGCATCTAGAAATCCATACTGCATCTTGTTCCATGATGCCAATCCTATCAATGGTAATTATGAACCACTAATGTATAGAAAATTGTCCATATGAAATCTTGAAGGACCTCATATTTACTTGTCCCTCATTTTCAAAGACCTTGAATCACAATGGAAACAGATTATGCATCGCATAGATTTCCATGGCTTGCAAATAGCAACAACTGTTGTATCTAACTGTGGAGATAGTTTGTTCAATGCAACTTGTTGTTTGATAGAAACATAGTTTGATGTGCAGTCACTACGGATTTACACTGTACAATCCTTTTTCCATGAAATTATAGGTGACAACGAATAGGCTTTTATCTACTTGCATCAACACCTTTCACCATATCTCCTAGAAAATATGTCGGCAATTGGAAGTTGACAAGAATACCTTGTAAACATGGCACTGACATATGAAAAAGTAAATGTGGAGGGTGGAAGATTCTGTTTGCAATGACTATCTATCATATTCAGAGTAAATATCCAGGTCTGGTTGGCCCTGCTAGATGGCACTGTCCATTCCTGGTCTATTGATTCAAATTATGATCAAACAATTGACATCATCTCGTTGAAAACATATATGACACATATCCATTATCAAACTTTGATGGGACATATCACTGTTTCAGGGTCCACTGTCCATGCCACCCAAACCACATTGAATCTGCATACGTGTAACATGCTATTTAATGAGAATGAAACTCCTCCCAGTTGTGATGAGGCCATACAGGGACTTAAACAAAAAAATGTAGACTAAGTTATCACAACTTGAAAAAGGTCATACGTGAGAGAAAAAAATACATTGGTAGTATAGGAAATACTGTCGGTTCAGGGTCTAGTGTCAATTCCAGCCAAACGACATTGAATTTGCATAAGTGTCGCATGCTATTTAATCATAATGAAATTCATCCCAGTTTCCATGAGGTCATCCTGGCCTTGAACAAGAAACATAGACTAAGTTATCACAACTTGAAAAAGGTCATACACGCGAGAAAAAAATACTTCCTTCTAGTGAGAAAATGACATATCACAATCTAAAAAAAATTGTGCGTGCACAACACAACAAAAGTAGGTATGGTCGCATATCCCACAATGGTCATGGCACTGTCCGAGAGGAAAAAATCACATTTTGTGGGCTAGAACCAACACCGTGCACTAGTACCAATGAAAACCAACAAACACTTTCTACCCATACTTCCCCATAGAAGAAAGATGTAAGACAAACCTACATGAAACAAATCAAAGACACTCCTTCCATTGCATGTGCAATTTGTGATCAATTGAATTTCACAAAAAATAGTAAGTCTTTCACGCTTGATTTGGAAGAAGAATACCTCCGCTTGACACTAAGTGATAAAACATTTTTCAGTGGAAAAAATTGTCTTCCATACAAACGGTCGCTTGAAAATGGAAAACTGCCACATTTTGCAATGCCTGACCAAATAAGATGTAATACACCACTACCATATGTAAGTGAACTTACAAAACTTGAAGAGAGACTTGTGTCTCTCTGAATTTCATTTGCACAAATCAGACCCCGGGGCTATAAACGACCTCAAATGGGCTTAACATGATCAATTATTAATGTGTCTGTCCAACTAGATGTTGTGCAAAAACCCTTGCCATAATTCATTAGTGATACAATGATAATTGTTGTGGCTCTAAAAATACGCTTGCAATACAAAAATTCATATCAGACAGGCAAAGTGCCTGTACATGTTGTTATGAAAGAATTAAAATAATTATGTTCTAGAGCCCTGTACAAAGCACAAAACATTTGTATAAATGAGAAATGGAACATTGTTCTTGGAGAAGAGGATGGAATCTCTGCACAGACTCTCGAAACTTTTAGTGAATTTGATACAAGTGATGAATCGGAGAATGAAACACCCACTGAGAAATTGGTGCATGGATTCACTGATTCACAGTGCATTCGTGACTTGCAAGACAAGATTGTCGAAATTGCACCTGCTGAGGGGCAATGTCCACTTGGAATATTCAAGGACAATTTTGCTGAGGAGATGAACTTCCCAACACTCTTTTATGGAGATCCATGTCCCACTGACATTACAGAACGATTCAATTACCATAAAATAGTTCGATGGGAGCTGCTACATTCAAGCGGTGACTTCTCCTGTCACATAACAAATTTGTTTTTCAAAACAATGCGCATAATAATAGAGCAAGTGTTGTCTTGCATGTGGGTGTGAATAATAAAAGGCCAGTTACAAGGAAGAAATTTGTTGTCCAAGGATGTCAAGTACAAAGTAAACTTAGAAAAAATCATGAAATCTGATATTGGATACATAGATTTCAAAAACATTCGCATCTCTCCTGACTATTTTCAACAAAACAAGAAAAATATTTTTGCAATGATCCAACAATTGGGCCCGCCAACATTTTTCATCACATTTACAAGTGCAAAGAATTGTTGGGATCCATTGGTGGTTGTGGTATCTGAATTGCATAGGAACAAGAAATGTAAAAAACAAACTGATACACTGGAAAATAATGACATTGAATACCTCATAAGAAAAGACCCAGTGACATGTACTCGATACTATAGACATAGAATAAATGCTTTGAGACAATTGATATTCCATGATGAAACATTTTTCGGAAAAATATCGGACTATTTTTTTGTGAGTGAATTCCATAATAGGGGGAATGAACATGACAACACACTGTTGTGGATAGAGGGTGCACCGGTCTATGGAGCTGACAACAATTCACAGATCGAGCAGTTTGTGGACAAATACATAACATGCAACATAGATCATTTGGATCCAAAACTTTCCAAAGTTCATAGACATTATCATACAAAAAGTTGTAGAAAACGAAAAAACTCGCATTGCAGATACAACTTCCCCGTTCCGCCAATGAGAGCAACAAGAATCATAGAGCCACTTATTTTAGAGGAAAATGTTGTCATTGAGAAATCTAAATCCTTGTTGTCATTTCTAGAACAACGAGAGTTTGATGAGTTGATGAGCTTCGATGACTTCTTGTCGGAGCTAAATATAACAGAAGATGAGTACATCCAAGCCATACAATGTATGCTTAAACAACCAACAATTTTTCTTTAACAAAAACTTTCCCATATCCGGAACAACAGTTTCTCCAAGGACATGTCAGTTATGTGGAATGAAAATAAAGATGCGCAGTATGTCCTCAATGCATATGTTGCAGCATCGTCCTATACCTTGTATATGACACAGGTTGACAAATCTATGACAAGTGCATTCAAAATAATATGCAAAGAACATTAAATAAGTCATATTGATGTCATACAAATGATATGTATGCTTAGAAATATGTTACTTAATATTCAATAAATGCCTGCTCAATAAGCAGTCCACATTGCACTTTCCCTGCCCCTCAATTGTAGTTCAAGAAAATGTGTCTTCATAAACACATCTCCACTTGAGAAACACACATTTTTTCTTAAACCACCGTGTTTGCTATAAAAAGACCCTAACAATTCAGAAGACGTGTTATGTCACTCTATTATTGATTATTACCTCCAGTGTCCATCTCCTATTAAGCATATCTACTTAGAAAAATTCGTATCGCATTACAAAAAAAATGGTGTGCCCATATCAAAAAGAAAAAAAATCTCTGTGATATGATTTGTCAAATAAAATAAACATAATGATTATGAAAACTATTGTAGATAAAAACTATTGTTATACGTTCCATTCGATGAAAATGAAAACACATTAAAACATAACTTCCCTACATGGGAAGTTGCGTATGTTGCCTCTAAGACTATAGTGCAAACCAATGAAGCTAGATTTACTTACATTGAAAAATGTATCAATCTTGGTTTTCAAGTTGTTAACTCCCAAAGTAAAACCGTTCTTTCGATTAAACTTTGTAGAGGATATCTTAGCTATTGGTCGCATGCTTAAGCTAGTTTTGTGTTTTCATAGTTAAAGAAAATCTTTGGTATTTGGTTTTGTCAAGAGATTGGAAAAACAACAGCTTTCGGTGGTTTGGGCGAGCCCCTGGCGTGCTCATTAACCACCGAAAGCGTTCAGTTTCGTCAGCAAAATGGTCGATTTAAAATGCAAGCAACCGCCGAAAGGGTTTGATCGGGCAAAAAGAAAGCTTGTGCTTTCGCATGAGCCACATGTCAAAAAGTTGCAATGATGAAAATTTCAAACCGCCGAAAAGCTCGCGTTAGAGGACATGATAATCGTTCGTGGGTTTCGACCGAAAGGTTCCAAACTCCTGCACATTATCCATTTCACGTCATTTCCAAATCTACGCTAAGCGGTGACAGTCAGTTACGGTCGCACGGAGCTTCATTCCTTCCCAGCGACAGATACATTCATGATTAATTGGCAGGTCATTTGTTCAGTTTAAAACTCCAAACGTCATATGGARCCCGGAGATCGCTGAGGATATCTGTAAACACGCGATTTTCCAGCAAATCGTGATTTTCAAATCTCAGTCCCTCCTTTCAAGCGATTGGCATGTGGTCTCCGAATTCAAACAGGCAGTTCGAGTCGAGTAAAGTGGATTGGGCTATCGGGTAAGCCTGTAAGCCTTTCTCTGTCAAAATTTTATGAATTCTTTTGCCCTGAAAGGTCCAAATTTCGGTTTTCCCTGTCTGACTGTCATGTAGCTGTGGGTCGGTATTTCAACACATTTTTAAGTCTGTAAACCCTGCTCTGTAAAAAATTCATAAATATATTTCCCCCGAAATTTTGAAGATTCGGTTGTCCCTGTGAGTCTGTAATTTGGATGTGTGCTGATTTTCTAGTACAGTCGAAAACCCTATGACCTGTCGAACCATTCTACAGTCTGCTTTCAAGTAACATTGACCATATCCTTAGCTCCTAGAGCCTCTGTTCCCCGAATACCTGGGTGATTATAGTTCCAGACACAGTTCTCTTTCAGTTATGTCAAGATCCGGTCCTGCATTGAGGTCAGAGGCAGATGGTATGTGGTACTTTGAGGAACATCTCGAAGTTGCAGAATGCTTCAAACAGGCTGGCATTTTCTCATATTGTGAGAAATTAACGACCTTTCATCAACATATCGCTGAGGCATTTTCCCTCTCATATGATGGCAGAGTTTCCAAAATTGGCAGAGAAGAATTTATCATAGATGAGGCCTCCATTGCTGAGTATACAGGATTGTCTAGGACAGGTAGTTGTTGGTTCAAAACATCTGCGCCTTCAAACGTTGAGTTNTCTTAGCTATTGGTCGCATGCTTAAGCTAGTTTTGTGTTTTCATAGTTCAAGAAAATCTTTGGTATTTGGTTTTGTCAAGAGATTGGAAAAACAACAGCTTTCGGTGGTTTGGGCAAGCCCCCGGCGTGCTCATTAACCACCGAAAGCATTCAGTTTCGTCAGAAAAGTGGTCAATTTAAAATGCAAGCAATCGCCAAAAGGGTTTGATCGGGAAAAAAGAAAGATCGTGCTTTCGCACGAGCCACATGTCAAAACGTTGCAATGATGAAAATTTCAAACCGCCAAAAAGCTCGCGTTAGAGGACATGATAATCGTTCGTGGGTTTCGACCGAAAGGTTTCAAACTCCTGCGCATTATCCATTGCACGTCATTTCCAAATCTACGCCAAGCAGTGACAGTCAGTTACGGTCGCACGGAGCTTCATTCCTTCCCAGCGACAGATACATTCATGATTAATTGGCAGGTCATTTGTTCAGTTTAAAACTCCAAACGTCATATGGAGCCCGGAGATCGCTGAGGATATCTGTAAACACGCGATTTTCCAGCAAATCATGATTTTCAAATCTCATTCCCTCCTTTCAGGCGATTGGCATATGGTCTCCGAATTCAAATAGGCAGTTTGAGTCGAGTAAAGCGGATTGGGCTATCGGGTAAGCCTGTAAGCCTTTCTCTGTCAAAATTTTATGAATTCATTTGCCCCGAAAGGTCCAAATTTCATCTTTCCCTGTCTGAATGTCATGTAGCTATGGGTTGGTATTTCAACACATTTTTAAGTCTGTAAACCCTGCTCTGTAAAAACTTCATAAATATATTTCCCCCGAAATTTTGAAGATTCGGTTATCCCTGTCAGTCTGTAATTTAAATGTGTGTTGATTTTCTAGTACAGTCGAAAACCCTATGACCTGTCGAACCATTCTACAGTCTGTTTGCAAGTAACATTGACCATATCCTTAGCTCCTAGAACCTCTGTTCCCCGAATACCTGGGTGGTTATAGTTCCATACACAGTTCTCTTTCAGTTATGTCAAGATCCGGTCCTGCATTGAGGTCAGAGGAAAATGGTATGTGGTACTTTGAGGAACATCCCGAAGTTGCAGAATGCTTCAAACAGGCTGGCATTTTCTCATATTGTGAGAAATTAACGACCTTTCATCAACAAATCGCTGAGGCATTTGCCCTCTCATATGATGGCAGAGTTGCCAAAATTGGCAGAGAAGAATTTATCATAGATGAGGCCTCCATTGCTGAGTATACACGATTGTCTAGGACAGGTAGTTGTTGGTTCAAAACATTTGCGCCTTCAAACGTTGAGTTCAGATCCTATCTATTGCCAATCCATAAAACTCTAACATGGAAAAAAGACATTCCCTTATCCTACCTGGAGCCAAAATGGCAAACTCTTCTGAAGNTAAAACTCCAAACGTCATATGGAGCCCGGAGATCGCTGAGGATATCTGTAAACACGCGATTTTCCAGCAAATCGTGATTTTCAAATCTCAGTCCCTCCTTTCAGGCGATTGGCATATGGTCTCCGAATTCAAACAGGCAGTTCGAGTCGAGTAAAGCGGATTGGGCTATCGGGTAAGCTTGTAAGCCTTTCTCTGTCAAAATTTTATGAATTCATTTGCCCCGAAAGGTCCAAATTTTGGCTTTCCCTGTCTGACTGTCATGTAGCTGTGGGTCGGTATTTCAACACATTTTTAAGTCTATAAACCCTGATCTGTAAAAACTTCATAAATATATTTCCCCCGAAATTTTGAAGATTCGGTTGTCCCTGTCAGTCTGTAATTTGAATGTGTGCTGATTTTCTAGTACAGTCGAAAACCCTATGACCTGTCGAACCATTCTACAGTCTGTTTGCAAGTAACATTGACCATATCCTTAGCTCCTAGAACCTTTGTTCCCCGAATACCTGGGTGTTTATAGTTCCAGACACAGTTCTCTTTCAGTTATGTCAAGATCTGGTCCTGCATTGAGGTCAGAGGCAGATGGTATGTGGTACTTTGAGGAACATCCCGAAGTTGCAGAATTCTTCAAACAGGCTGGCATTTTCTCATATTGTGAGAAATTAACGACCTTTCATCAACAGATCGCTGAGGCATTTGCCCTATCATATGATGGCAGAGTTGCCAAAATTGGCAGAGAAGAATTTATCATAGATGAGGCCTCCATTGCTGAGTATACAAGATTGTCTAGGACAGGTAGTTGCTGGTTCAAAACATCTGCGCATTCAAACGTTGAGTTCAGATCCTATCTATTGCCAATCCATAAAACTCTAACATGGAAAAAAGACATTCCCTTATCCTACCTGGAGCCAAAATGG
>JZKD02S1862686.1:1150415-1181933 GCA_000966675.3 Picea glauca | reverse complement strand
AAACCTCCAGAGAGGAAAACAAAAAGGTCCAGAAACAAGAACCCTCCTACTAATCACAGAAGAAGAAAGGGAATTTCTATGTCCAGGGATGCTATTAAGGCAGCACCCAGCAAACAGAAAGAAACTAGAAAGAAATTAAAGCTTGAAGAAAGAAACCCTGCCACAACAAAAAATCCACTCAACTTACCCTACAGTGACTCGGATCAGGAGCAGGAAATGTCAAAGTTACAGGATACCTTACAGCCTAAACATGATGTAGAACTGAAGACAGACATACGTCCAACAATGCCTCCAGAAACACAGAGGCAACCAAAGGCAGAGGCTTCATCTAGCAAGCCTCAGAAAGGCAAGACCAGGAAAATAAATAAGCTCTTGAGAGAAATTTATGAAATGGAGGTACTTGAGAGGGTAATTAAAAAATAAAACACAGATCTAACAGAAAAG
The DNA here is from genome assembly GCA_000966675.3 of Picea glauca. Lineage (NCBI taxonomy): Eukaryota > Viridiplantae > Streptophyta > Pinopsida > Pinales > Pinaceae > Picea > Picea glauca. Next base: position 1,181,489 of record JZKD02S1862686.1, on the reverse strand, counting down.
GTTGCTGAGCTGTTCAAGGAAAATGAAACTCTTAAGGAAAAGCATGATTCCATCAAAGGGAGAAACAAAGAACTGATCAGGGAAAACATGAAATTGTATAGGCAATTAAGAGAATTAAGATTCAAGATGAAAAAATTTGAATATTCAGAAGAGGAGCAAACAGGGTTAGATACATTAGCCAATCTGGCCACTACCATCATAGAGGTGACAGATTCTCCAGCAAAGCCAACACAGATTCGAAAGTCTGCACAGATAAAAGCCACAGCATCTAAGAAAGCATGAACGATGAAGGAAGTTTCAGAATGGTCATTTTTGCAATTTTGAAGAATTTTCAAAGTGCAACTTTTGGTGGTTTAGGCGAGACATACTGAGCTCATTAACCACCAAAACAGGAGCTTTCGGTGGATGTTGTACACAGAAATTGCTCCAGTCAACCACCGAAAGCCTGTCAACCCAGATTTTGCATAAGTTTTTGCACAGGTCAAAGATTTTGGATACAAAATGAGTTGGAACCTTTTCCACTACGTGTCTTATGAATTATCTCACTCACTCCAGCATCTATTTTTGGTCTATAATGAAGAAAAGAACGATTTCAAAGGTAAATGGGTAATTTCCTTTGAACTGAAAAACAGGGTATCCTGCCAGCTCAGCTAACTCGACTTGGCTTCAGTAGAAGAAGAGTATTTTAGCCTTGGAAGGCTGTCTCCACATCATCAACAGTCAACAAGAGAAAAATTAGAGATCTACCACTTTTTGAGGAAATATTCCTTGTATCTTGCAAACAGTTTTCATTTTCTATTTTTAGTAGATCTGATCCATGTTTTTAGGATGAGAAGTTGTTTTGTAATCTTATAAATATTAGAACAAAACATGAACCTAGGGTTCGATTCTGGACTGAGGAATGCTCTTTTGTACTCAGACTTTCTATGCTAATACAGATCACAGGTTCCTTTCAGCTTTGATTGTCAGCTTTTCACCTTTTCTTCTGCATTATTATCTGTGTTGTCATGCTTTGAATGGCTGTTATCCCATTGTTTAGCTCATAACTTGATAATAAGTCTTTCAATTGTCTCTTAGACCCTGCTTTGCACTGGTTTAGTGATAATTTGTTCTCCACCCACTTTAAAGCCACTTGTTGATTAATCAATTCTTGAGAGCACTGTCTATTTTTTTATCATTTTCATGTTTGAATGATTTAAGCTGCATTGAGTTGTCCCATTGATCTACCTTCATAAAATACAAAAAACCTTCATTTCTTAAGTTACCAAGCACCTCTAGTTTGCAACCACAGAGGGTTTCTTGGAGTGATAACACAAGTCACAAAACATCCTTTCCTTATTGAAAATAATGAATACCATAGAATCAGATGTCTATTGAATCGAGAACAACAAACAGTTCTAAAGGACATTGCACTTAAAAAATGATTGAGCATGCACACTCATGTGCACTTGTTCCTTACAGGCGAAGCAGGAAAAGGCAAGACATTCACAACGAAAGAACTGTTCCAAATGCTTATACGAATATATGATTCAAATAATTCCTCTGATCCTATGAAACCAAAGGGCCTAATAGTTTCATACATAGGAAAATATGCATATAATGTAGGTGGAACAATAGTCCACTTTGCATTTTTGATGCCTTTTAACAAGTCACAGTTTCTTCCACTTAGCAAGGAAATGTTAGTTACCTTGTCTAAGCTTTATGATGAACTACAAATTGTATTTATAGATGAGGAATCTTTGATTGGAAGTCGCTTCTTGTTTTCCATTGACAACTAACTAAGAAGCACAAAACATGTGCACACGAAATACTTTGGAAACATTGACATGATATTTTGTGGGGATCTTTACCAGGCATAGCCCATCCAAGATACTTTGATATTTGAACAAACTACGGTTAACATGAAAAAAATGACGCATGACTTTTGGAGGGACAATATTAAATGATTTTAATTTCATACTACAATGCGCCAGACAGATGAAACATTTATTGCAATTATAAATATAATACAAACAAACAACCAAACACATGATGACTTAACATATATCAATTCGAGGTGCTTGCGACCTGAACCAATAGACCCAACCTTACCTTACCTATTCTACACAAATAGGGATGTTGCAATGCATAACAAGTACATGTTATTGTTCATGCCTGGCAATGATATCATCATCAATTCAATTGACTTGTAAGGAGACAACCATGGAAATGTGCCATGTCATGAACATACAACCACTTTACCTTTGCAGCTTGTCCTGAAATTAAACATGTTGATTGAAATATATGCCCGAAACTATGATTCACAAGATGGATTTGTCAATGGTGCAGATGGAATACTCAAAGGCTATACCAAAACAGAAAAAATTGACGTCCTCTGGATTCAGTTCCATGAACCGCATATAGGAAACCGACAAGAAAACAAGTTGGCTTATCTATATAATTCAAACACTGTAAGTGATTCGACACCTATCTTGCGAATATCAAATCCAGTATCAACATCAACAAAGAAAGGTCGACTGAAGATTCGAAAACAGTTTCCAATTAAACTTGCATGTGCATGTACAGTCCATAGATCCCAAGGACTAACACTTGATAGTGTTGCATTTCAGCCTGCTGGAATTCGAATACATGGAATTGTATACACAACATTGTCCCGTGTCAGAAGTATAGACTCCTTGTATTTACTGAGTCCTCTTACAAAAGATCATTTCAAATTCAAACATAAAGTTTATATTGAAATGCAACGCCTCAGGACTACCTCAAAATGGCATCTGTAGTATGATTACCAATCCATACAAACAAACTCATCTGTATCAATGCTCTCACTTAACACACACAACTTACATACACACATGGATGATATACTTAATGACTATGACACAATGCAATCTGATATTCTATGCTTGCAGGAAACATACATGGCATTATGCATGCAAAACAAACAATTTCCAAATCACAATTTCATATCAAGTTACATTACACATGGGGTGATGATATTGGTAAAAAAACATGTAACAATTTTGGAGCATATACATTTCGAAGTAAAGAATGTTGAGATAGTGCTTGCAAAAGTATTTTTCCATGGAACAGAAATTGCAATAATGAATCTCTGTGTTGCTCCCCATGCAACATTCTCTAACATACTAAATGTTATTTCCAATGCATTATACCATTTGCATCTGAACGAAACCATTGTGATTGTAGGAGACTTCAATATTGACATTCTACAAAATAATGCCAGAACAAAAGAATTGGAAAACTACATGTGCAAATACAGTCTCCGCTTTCTTTTGAACAAAACAAACCATGTACAAAATGCACTTATTGACCATGTATGGTCGAATGTGCCCATTTCTCAATACAACATCTTTATCTTAGACACATACTGGTCTGATCACGATACAGTTGTTATTGCACTTGAATTATGAGATAATACATAAAACATATTGCAAAGTCATATTTCTATGTTTCAAAGCATATATGTCTAGTTTGTTGCATAAAACCAAATTATCCAACTTCTTATTTTTCCTTGGTTTGTACACATACTAGTCTGATCACCATACAATTGGTATTGCACTTGAATTATGAAATATACATCAAACATATTGCAGAATCATATTTCTATGCTTCAAAGCATATATGTCTATCTTGTTGTAGAAAATTGAGATATCCAACTTCCTAGTTTTCCCTGGTTTGTAATTGATTTTGGTCACAATATTCTTTTACAACATACACACACACACACACAAACTTGGATGAACAAAAAAAAAGGTACATTCTTCTAACACTATATGTTACTCTATTCCTTTTATTCTATTTTATTTAGTCTATGTACATAGTACTTTCTTTTTTCTTTACATATCAACTTATGTTCATGCCCGTTTTGTTTTGTGTTTTTTTTCATAGAAACAAATAAGAAAACTAGACACCACAAAGAACTCCTAACCAAAAATGTAGAAGAATCCATGAAAATGTGCATATTTCTACCCGTGTTCCATATCCAATAGTTTTTCATTTACTCTGTCTATATTTGTTGCACTGGTTTGCAGCTCTGTTTTGTTTCCTCCTTGGATACTCCATATCTTCCTGTACATTAACTTGTCTTCATGTCAATTCTATTTTCTATGCTTCTATCTTGAATTAAATAAATTTTTACTCCATCTTTTTTTTCATGTGTTCCTACGTAGCAGCTTGTTTTCATGTCCATTGTATTCTTTGTATTGCTACATTGAAACAAGAACACAATAATTGGGCACAGGGTTGGAGCCTTGTGTGGTAGGTCTGAAAAAGTTGAAGTGCAATGTGTTGCAGCAAATACAACGTGTATGCCTGAGACTAAGAGGTATGGTTACAAAAAAATCTGATCTGCATACATTGTGCAAGTTCTCCAATATAGTTTTAAGAAATTATCTATTTCATTTGTTTGATAAGTGGAGACAAAAAATTATTTTCAAAAATTATTCACTAATGTAATTTATTCTATTTGTACAGAAACATGGAATGAGTAAGCGGTCGGTCAGACTTGTGATAAATTATAGCATTATATAAATTACTATAAATCTTGGTAAAATGTTATAATATTCTATAAATTACTAAATCTCATGTTGCGGTTGGTCGGACTCGTGATACATAGGCATGACTATAAATGTGAATCCGCGAGTCCACCAACCCGTGCACCGTGTCACATCTATCTTATACTATATTTATATTTTATTTACTCTATATACATATTCCTTGCTTTTTTCTTTACATGTCAACTTATGTTCATATCCATTTTCTTTTTGTACTTTTTTTTCAGAGAAACAAACAGGAAAACTAAACACGACAAAGAACTCTCAACCAGAAATGTAGAAGAATCCATGCAAAGGTGCATATTTCTACCCGTGTTCCATATCCAATAGTTTTTCGTTTACTCTGTCTGTATTTTTTGAACTGGTTTGCATCTCTGGTTTTTTTCCTCCTTGGATACTCCATATCTTCCTATACATTAACTTGTCTTCGTGTCAATTCTATTTTCTGTGCTGCTATCTTGAAATAAATAAATTTGTACTCCATCTTTTTTTTCATGTGTTACTATGTAGCAACTTTCTTTCATGTCCATTGTATTCTATGTACTGTGAGGCATACAGTTCTTTCCTCCCTTTCTTTTTCCTCTTCTATACATAGATGATTTTAGGGGCTAAATTTTGCTCATGGGCTAATTTTCCATAGTTTTTCCAAAAATGAGATTCGCTATTTTAAAAATGATTCGCCCAAATTCTATAGGATAAAATTATTTTACCTTAAAAATTGCCAAAATTTTATAAAAACTATATAAGAGCCTTAGAAATTTGAATATTTTTACAAAAATATCGCCAAACATTTATAGTTGGCATATGAAGGATAAGTAAGATTTGCCAAGGTTTCTACATTTTAAAATAAATTTCCATCCTTAAAATCATCCCTTCTTCTATACTTATATGTTCTCCCTTTTTTTCTTCCCCTCTATTATCCGTTTCTAATTCTATACTTAGTCCCATGTCTATGCTCGCGGGTTCCCAGGATGACAGAGTGACAGATTCCATGTCCATCTATATCTTTACATCTTGAGTCCGACCGACCGTCATTCGTTTTCATAGTTGGAAATTTTTATGGTCATGGGTTCCTGCATAGGCGCCATCGAACTCTCATGCCCCATGTTTGTGGTATACATATTGCACCTAAAACTTCGGTGATCTACAATTTGACTCCAGACTCGAAGCTTGCGACTTGTTTTTCCCAGCATCTGTTGATATTTTTCCCAGTTTGTTTCCACACTTAGCCAATTTTATGGTCGTGGGTTCCCCCCAATGCATTATCAAACTCCCATGCCCTGTGTTCGGATATACATCTTGCACCCAAAACTCCAGTTATCTACAATTAGACCCCAGACTCCTCAAATTCGCAAGCCTCACTCTTTATCGAACTCACAAATTGTATATCCATCTATATCTTGACATCATGAGTCCGACCGACCACTTTTGTTTCCTTAGCCAATCTTATGGCTGCGGGTTCCCGGGTGTGCGTTATCAAACTCTCATTCCCTGTGTTCCGAGTATACATATTGCATCCAAAACTTGGGTAATCTACAATTCCACCATGGAATACCAGGTTCAAAAAAGTACCAAAGCATATTTAATTCTCCTCCATCCCCGCCATGTTCACCCCTTCCCAATGCACATTAATTATGATTTTACTAGTGACAACTCACCACGGATGTTCGAAAAGATTGGCATTAATAAGTGGAAAGCTCGAGGAAATCTCCCATTAAAATGCATTTGTGGGAGAATATTATGGAATCTGATTAGTTTCTTTATGTCAATCTTGAATTCGCAAAAAAAAGGTTGGCTGTTTTGGTTTTTTTAAGGCGTCATCAGCAAGAATGCAATATTTTGCTAGCCCAATGTCATCTACAAAGGTGTTCACATGATGCTCCTCTTTAGTATTGTGCATATACTACAGGTTCACATATTTGAGAGTATGCTTGCATATGAAAATGTTGCTCCACCCTTCCAATTTGAACATAGTTTTCATTTGGGCCACAAAGAATAGTAATAAAACAAAATAATATGAAAAGTGTTCAAGTAAATATAAACAAATTAACTTCTAACTTGAACCTGCTTTTGTCAAGATCCAAGTATATTACATAGTTGTCAATGTTTTCCCTTCTTTTCAATAGTTTCTCGATTTCCCTGCCATCTTCGTAAACTTTCCCAATGCAAATTGATGACGCTTTTATTAGCTTTGAAAAGATTGGAATTAAAAGGAAAAATGGTCGAGGACATCTCCCATTAAAACACATTGAACCAAGATTTACCAGAGAGAATATTATGATGTTGCAACATCCATTTTAAATACAATGAGGAGAAAAGGTAGGTTCTCATCACCTTATGGTTGTAACTCAACAACATTTCTGTGGAGATACCCTGAATATTTTCGGGCATGAGGACCAGAGTTTTTAGTGGTCCATAGATTATGACTACTCATCCACTTATGCCCAGATGAAAGTTATCTTGACATATGAAATTGCAACGGTAGATTGTATCCCTGATTTTTTTTACTTTAAGGACTTGGTCACGTGTTGCGCCTAGAACTATATTCCGAACCAGTGGATTGTCCAGATGAGAAACCATTTCCAAATCTCCGTATCACCTCAAGTATTTCAAAATATGTTAACACTTCCCGACACAACACCTACTTTCAAGGGAGAGAATTTCAAACAGTTCTTAAAGAAGCATGGTAATGAATTGGACCTCTTATCGAATTTCTTATAGGACCCAATGCCCGCTCCCTAGGACATGGCCATATTACAGGTTAGTGCATGTAAAAACCTTTTTCGGAAAATTGCATGGATTTTCATGAGGACAACGAGAAAAGAAAGTGAAGTCGGAATATATCAGATGATTCTGCATATTTTATATCTTATGGTCAAGGAACAAGCCATCTTCCATTGCCACAAGTTGATTTCCATTCAAATCTCTTCCCAGTTATTGCAATACAGGAGGGAGAAGAAATTTTTTATGCCATCTCATTTAATTTTCATCGTGTCGAATTAATATCCATTTCCTAGACTATCTATGTGTAATAAGTTGAAATCTGAATTTGACCCATTAACATTCTTGTGCCATAAATTATGGAGACACGACACTTGCCAACATTTTTATAAGGTCTTTAATGATTTTGTTTCATTTTTTAAAGCATTGATATTTGGAAAGTATTTTCCCCGGTTTTCTGGTCAGCCGACAATCTTCCTGGATAGGAAGGGCACACTAGAAGAAATGGAGAACTATAATGTTATAAGGATTTTTGGGTCTAAGAAAAATCCTTGCTTCCTTCCATGTCACATATCTGGTACAATGTTTTTTGCTGGAATAACAAGGGAGTACATATACTAGTTGCATTTTTCCATGAAAAAAAGAAAGGACAATTCATCTCTCTGCCTTGGAAAGTCCAGGATTTCATGGTCAGGAACCACTTCAATAGTTCTTTCACTGACACTATCCTGAGTGAACTCTGTACTAGTACCAATGATTCACACAAGAATAACCAAAAAGGCCCGGGTGAAAAAAGTGCCCAATCCTCGACTGCCACACCCAATACCACAACATCTCATAGCAGTACTCCAACGACCTACCCAAGTAACAAAGTCACACACAGTTCTTCAGGCGAAAGAGGAGATAATATCCCTCCCTCTGGAAAAATTGAAAGTTGTCACAAACTTCCCACGGAAAAAAACCGAAAAACAATAGTCCAAGAACATGAGGGACCGAGGGGAGAAATTGATATCTACAATCTCTCCCTCAAAGATATGGAACTAGAAATTGACATTGACAAAATGTTCCCTGACGATGACCACCTAGAGAGTACTAATCTGCAAAATCATGGGATGGAAATAATTGGCATAGATACATTGGATGAAGAAGAGTCTTTTGCATTTCAGAGCATTGTTTTTGACAGCGAATCAAAAAAAATGATTATTGAAAACAAAGATGTGAAGAATAAGAAAGGGAAATATCGTTCAGAGATCTACCTATGCAACATGCACCCTTCCCAGATATCCAATATTCACCGAGCAACTGGAGATTCTCTAGACAACTCTATTAGTGTCCTTGAAACAAAAAACCTTGTGTTGAAGAAGCAAATCAAAGAATTGGAGGCAACTCTAATGCCTCTTCCATTGTTTGCTACTCCTTTGGTAATGGTTGGGTCCACCGCACCTGCACCAAAGTTAAAAGGATCAGCAAGCCTTCTCACATCGGCCTGAGGCTATGTGGAAAATAATATAAAGAGAATAATGGAATTAATAACAGAATCTTGGGAGATGTGAAATAATATGGTCTCTTTTGGAACAAGAGCGCATGCTTTTCGTGAGTATCTGAAAGCAGATCTCAAGAATAGGCAAGGTTTTTACCTCGATGTAGTTTTACCATTTGGTGTTAAAGTTACCAGTATGAAGGAATTCAGAAGAAGACATGAGGATCTCCCTTCCCTGGATCAAATAGACCAGCTAAATGCATGCTAGAAAGAAAATGTAAGGAACTTGAATGGTATCGTTCAAGAATGTAGCCAGACCATATCTAGAAGAGACAAACTATTCAAGAAGCTAACTAAGATAGATCTAGCTGCCAGCACCAATGAAGTCCAGGACCCGAAATTGATATTCAAATCTTTGTTTTTAACCAAGAAAGCATTTGATGATCAAGTTCATATCTATAAAAGACTGTCATTTGAAAATTTCTATGGCATTCTTGAATATGGTGAAGATGATGTGAAAACTTGTCTAATCGGTTATGCGATTACAAACCAATATATTCAAGAAGAATTTCACAACTTGTCTATTGACCTAAGGGACTTGGAAAGTGAATTCTTCAATATAAAATTCTAGCATGAAATGAATGTGGCGCCCGTGAGGAGCTACATCAAAGAATGGTTGAAAAAGGTTGTTGACCAGATTACCAATGAAGGTCAAAGATGAGGAAAGCCATACAAGGACATCAACGAGGAAATGACAAGGCATGGGACACCATCATAGTAAGTTGATATTGATTACATTCTTTTGTCTTCATCCACTTACTCTAACAAAACTTTAACCCATATCTAACAATTTTCTCTTTCCTCTTGCCAAGTTTTGTTGTTTTCCATCGTCGACTTTCTTCTTTCTACAAACTTAATTCTTGTACATGTTTTCTTTGTAGTCCGTGACAATCCCAATCTGAGTCATTCTTGAAAACACATTTTTATTTCACAGAATATGTACTGAACTATATATTTTTTTACAAATTCGAACACAACTTTTTTGGGGAAATATTCTCAAATGTATTTTGTGACCCAGTTTATCCGAATATAAATATTTGAGGTTGTTCTATGCTGATATTCAATGCTTGGTGTTGTTATTTGAAATTTGTATTTCTTCTTAAAATTAACTCATTCCCCTGTACTTGTTCCTGTTCTATATTGTGCATATATTGCAGCTTTCTATATTTCAAAATATTCTTCGATATACAAAATGTAAAGTCGTATATTTTTTTCTCTATTCCTTGTAGGTTTGGGAAAAAATTCCAAGCCCAAAAAACCATTCAAATTCGAACATGGTTTACATTTGGACCACAAATAATCTATTAAGATACATTAATATGGATACATTTCAAATAAACATAAACAAAATCCCTTTAAACTTGAACCTGACTTTCTCGAGCTCCTGGGTTGCCCACAGGTTGATCAGTTAGAGGACTATCAAATCCTCATTTTCGTATATATATTCACATCAGGAACCCGACCAACGATCATTCCTTTCAACACTTGGCCACATATCTCACCATGGTGTCCCAACTTAGCGCTATCGCATTCTTATCCCGCGTGTTCTGTGATATACATCTTGTACCCAACACTTCCGTTATATACATTTTTCACCCAACAATTTTGTGATAAAAGATAAAGTATAGAAGATGGAAAAGAAGGGTTAATATATTCACATCTATGATAGATATTCCATTTGCTCGCAAGATATTTTCTGCATGTTTATGGAGAAGTTATATACTTATTGCATATACTTGGAAATAAGTGCAAAGGTGGCGGGCACAAAAAACAACGACTAGGAATTGGAAATTGTCTGAACCCGCCAACCTAACAATCTGCGAAAGAGATTGCAATAAATACCCATGGAAATCAGTCGGGTGAGCTTCAAAATTGGTTGACAAGGGTTCCCGAGGAGACGTGAGGCCCCAACAGTGAAATTGTATTGATCAGAGATTTTGAGTGAAAACTGTGTAACATGGAAGAGGGGCTAATGTAGTAGTTTGGAAGTCAATTTGTATATCGCAGAAGTTGGGGGCTATTTGTAAATCAAGGAACACTGGAAGTGCACTCTGCCTGTCCGGGAATCCACAAGAAAAAAATTTGAGTAAGTGTGGAATTGGAGACACAAAGAGATTCCAAGAAATGGCGAACTATGGAAAGTAGATGCATGTGATTCAAAATGGGGTCACAATAGTTCCCCTGGGAGACGTGAGGACCCAAAGGTCAAATTGCAGGTCTCAAAACTTTTGTATGCAAACTGTGTATCAAGAAAGATGGTATGATGTGGAAGTGTGGCAGTAAATTAGAAATTGGGAATTTCCTGAACCCGTGAACTTGATGATCCGCCAAAGATATGTCAAGAAATGGTAAACTGTGGAAAGTGGTCGGACAAGCTTCAAAATAGGGTGGAAAGGGTTCTCGAGGAGACGTAAGGCCCCAACTGTCAAATTGTATATATCATAACATTTCAGTGCAAAATGTGTAACACGAAGAGGGTATTCTTGTCATCCTCAATTCAAATTCATTCTGCTTTTACTAGTGACAACTCAGTGCACAGGTTTTCTTATTGGAATTAACAAACAAAAAACGTATTCAAAATTGATTTATGGGAACCCGACCATCCCCGAGGTTGGCGCTATTATAAATCTTTCACCCAAAAGTTGCATCATCTACAGTTCTTCCATATACATCTTGTACCCAAAACTTCCCTGGTCTACAATTCGTCCACATTTTGGAACATGGTTTGCATTTGGACCACAAATAATCTATTAAGATACATTAATATAAATGCAATTTAAATAAATATATCTAAACTTGAACCTGAATTTTTTCGAACTCGTGGATTGGTCCTATATCGTCACATCATGAGCCCGACCAACCGCAGTTCCTTTCAACACTTAGCCAATTACCTCTCCATGGGGTCACAACTTAGCGCTATTGAATTTTTATGCCCCCTGTTCCATGATATACGTATTCAATAATGATTTACGGGAGTTCGAATGACCCCCAGGTTGGTGCTATTATAAATCTTGCACCCAAAACTTTTGTCATCTACAAGTGCACGATATACATCTTGCACCCAAAAACTTACGTACTCTACAATTCATCGCGACTTAGCGCTATCGATTTCTTATGCCCCCTATTCTGTGATATACATGTTTCACACAACACTTTCATGATATACATTTTGCACCAAACACTTCCATCATTTACAACTCGACCCCTTTTACAGAGCCTGCCTACTCGAGAATCCGCAATTAGAAAAGTGGCTAGGCATCGAATGGATAGCGATCAATCGGAGTCAGGATATAAAATCATGAGCACAAATGTGAACTAATGTGTCCACTAACACGCGTATTATGACATTTTTGGAAAACCGACTAAATAACGAGAAAGAGAGAGTAGAGGGGAAAAAGAAACGAGAATTTGGTTGAGTATAGAAGAGGGAAAAGAAGGTCCAATATATTCAAATATAAAATAGATATTCCATTTCCTAGCAACATCTTTTCTGTATGTTTCTAGAGAATTTGTATACATATTTCATATACTTGGAAAGAAGCCTAAAGGTAGTGGGCACAGGAAACAACAACTAGAAATTGGAAATTTCCTGAACCCGCGAACTTGACAATCGATGAAAGAGATGTCAAGAAATGGTTAACTACGAAAAGCGGTTGGATGGGCTTCAAAATAGGGTGACAAGGGTTCCCGAGGAGACGTAAGGCCCCAACTGTCAAATTGTATATATTGGAACATTTCAGTACAAAATGTGTAACACGTATTCCTGCCATCCTCAATTTGTGATATACATTTTGCACCAAACACTTCCGTCATTTACAATTCAACCCCTTTTATAGAGCCCGCCTAGCCGGGAATCCGCGATTAGAAAAGTGGCTAGGCATCGAATGGATAGCGGTCGGTCAGAGTCACGATATAAAATCACGAGCACAAATGTGAACTGATGTGTCCGCCAACGTGCGTATTGGGACATTTTCAGAAAATTGGCTAAGTAACGAGAAAGAGAGAGTAGAGGGGAAAAAGAAACGAGAATTTGGTTGAGTATAGAAGAGGGAAAAGAAGGTCCAATATATTCAAATATGCAATATATATTCCATTTCCTAGAAATATATTTTCTGTATGTTTCTGGAGAAGTTGTATACATATTGTATATACTTGGAAAGAAGCCTGAAGGTAGCGGGCATAGGAAACAACAACTAGAAATTGGAAATTTCCTGAACCCGCGAACTCGACGATCAATGAAAGAGATGTCAAGAAATGGTCAACTGTGGAAAGTGGTCAGATGGGCTTCAAAATAGGGCGACAAGGGTTCCCGAGGAGACGTAAGTCCCCAACTGTCAAATTGTATATATCGAAACATTTCAGTACAAAATGTGTAACATGTATTCCTGCCATCCTCAATTCAAATTCATTCTTCTTTTACTAGTGACAACTCAGTGCACAGGTTCTCTTATTGGCATTAACAAGCAAAAAATGTATTCAACAGTGATTTACGGGAGTTCAACCGACCCTCGGGTTGGCGCTATTATAAATCTTGCACCCAAAAATTGAGTCATCTATAGTTCTTCCATATACATCTTGCACCCAAAACTTCTGTGGTCTACAATTCGTCCACATATTGGAACATGGTTTACATTTGGACCACAAATTATCTATTAAGATACATTAATATAAATACAATTTAAATAAATATATTTAAACTTGAACTTGACTTTTTTCTAACTTCTTGATTGGTCCTATATCGTCACATCATGAGCCCAAACGACCGCAATTCCTTTCAACACTTAGCCAATTATCTCTCCGCGGGGTCACGACTTACCACTATCAAATTTTTATGCCCCATGTTCCGTGATATACGTGTTGGTTCACTTATTGGAATTTATAAGCAACAAATGCATTCGACAACCATTTACGAGAGTCTGACCGACCCTCGGGTTGGCCCTATTATAAATCTTGCACCCAAAATTTTTGTCATCTACAAGTGCGTCATATACATCTTGTACCCAAAACTTACGTACTCTACAATTCGTCGTGACTTAGCATTATCGAATTCTTATGCCTCCCATTCTATGATATACATGTTGCACACAACACTTCTGTGATATACATTTTTCACCCAACACTTTTGTCATTTACAATTCGACCCTAGTTCACAAAACTTTCAAACCATTTATAACTCTCTTCATTCCCCGCTGCATTTCTGCCCTTCTCAATGCACATTCGTTATGATTTTACTATTGAAAACTCAACATACAAGTTCACTCATTGACATTAATAAGAAAAAAATGCATTCACTTATATGGGAGTCCAACTCATTGCCGTTGCTTTTCATACCTAGTTGTCGGGTTTTCGTAACCGAACTTTCCTTCCCCCTTTTACGTGATATACATATTACACCCAAAACTTCGGTGATCTACAATTCCATAGTTATCTAACTTTATAGAAACCGATATCCAAGTTGGCGCTATTATAGATCTTACACCCAGAACTTCTGCCATCTACAATTCACATGTATTATGCTTTTACTAGTGACAACTCAACACACATGTTCGAAAGAGATTGGCACTGCTTTGATTACTCACAACTCGCCATACAAGTTTTCTTAACAATATTACTCCACTCTCCCCATTTTCCAAAATTAACCTTATAAGCTACTTGGCAGGGAATACGCTACCACACAACACTTGTTATACAATACGTTCCAATATACTTAGTGCACCATCCTTTAAATGTTTGATATTGTACACCAAAAAACCATCTTGCACCAAATTCTTCTTAGTACAAAAATCCAATTCAAACAATTGGTTTTACTATGCAAAATCATGATTGTTCTTTCATTCCTCAAAGACATAATGTGAAATGTGATAAGATTGTATATAAGGTTCCCACATGTATGCAAATAAATCTCTCGGTGGAAGATATCTTCATAATTTGTAGTAAACCTCCAAAACAAATAATAAAACTGAAATATTGGAACTTCTTACCCAACCAACCGAGTTTGTATTTCTTCTTCTAGTAGTTATACATTGGAGAGATGGTTGGAGTGGTTGTACCCCTCCAACTAACCATTTGTTAGGTGCATTTATCCTTTATTACATATATTCATATATCCTTTATTTGACTTTACTCACTTTATTACAGATATTCATATATTTTTATGTTGATGTATGATGTGTGATGACTATTACAAGGGCCTAAGAGGCCTCCCAACATACGTCTTTCAATTTTTTTAATTATTATTAATTATTAAGTCCATTTTTTATGTATTTTGTATTCCAAAGGAATATAAAAATGTAGTTCATGAGAAGAGAGGGAGTCATAATAAACAACTCAATAATATAATAGTATTATATTATAGTGTAATAACATGATAATTTAGTTAGAAAGGAACTTAGGTAGCACAACTAACTAATACAATGAAATAAAATGGTCCGATCAACCTCCTTGTATCAAGTGAATTAATGAAAATAAAGTAATTGATTTTATATGAGTCTATTTCCAAATGTCTTTGTTGTATGCTACAAAAATTCCAACATCATTTATATATTGAACACAATTGTTGTGCATGTTTATGTTTTGAGAGAAAGACATAAAGAAATAGAGCTTTTGTCCTTAGTAATTATACACATGGGATTATTCCTCCATGATATAATTATACACATGGGATTAATCCTCCCTGATAATATTATAGAAAATTATTGTTTGATCAGAAGGTTGTTGATGTATGTAGTATCGGATAGGTACTTCCACATAGGCTTGGTATCTATCATGTGGAAGTCGTCCTTGTAACCTATCAAAACCTTAGGAAGTTCACTTTGTGTGTTAATTATTAAAGTGAATGAACTTTTAGATTAATGTGAGATTCAATAAGTTAAATGTCTAGGTTTTTGACATTAGTAACTTAAGTGAGAGTTGATTAAATCCTAGCCATTAGATCTAAAGTGAAGATGAGATCTAAATCTCAGCCCTTGATCACTTTAGAGATCTAGGATTTACGGTTAACTCATTGTTATAAAAGGTAGTCTAAGTGAGAGGATGAGACACATTGCATGGACAATGAGGAGATCTCATTGAGTGGGTTAAGAGAAGTTAATCCAAGTGTGAGTGGGAAGGGATGAGGAAGGGTGCAAAAGGGAAACAAGGGAGATAACAGTCAAGTGCGCTAGGCTATTGCTGCATTTTATTCCTCTGATGGACCATTATCCTAGGATGGGAGCCCAAGATTTTAATGAATAAAATCAACAAGGTATTGGTTTTCCCTTAGGGTTTTTTTGAGGGGTGTTTACTTAAAATATGTTTGCAATGTGTTGGTTTCAGTTTTATGCTTTCACTGATTTGTTTCGTTAATAACCTAGTTGTGCTAATAATTAATAAAGTGATTTTAGTCAGATTTATTATTCGAATGTTCGGTTAAGATAAATTAACATGGTATCAAAGTTGTGGTTATGAGGAAGCCAGATTTGCACTGAAGATTGTTTTTTACAACAACAATTTTATTTGTTAATATTGCAGTTCTGTGGGAAAAATATTTTTTCAGGTCTACAAGCTGCGAGCAAAACCCAAAAATAAAAAAGGGACAACAACGAGATTTTTTTTTAAAGAGGATTTGTTTTTATTCCCTCGAGCTAAAAAGAAGAAATTATAAAAAAATTAAAAGAGAGGCAATTATACCATATGACTGTCATACAGAGCTATCATATGGGCCATATGTCGTATGACTGTAGAGATTGTTGCAGTGGGTTGAGTCACGAACTATGAAGGTTCGTATGTGTTGGGCGCTAGGACGTGATAGCCTTCAAGTGTGAGAGTAATTGGGCCGTGGCTGCTTAGTTGGGATTTTGTAGTGAGTCAGGCCAAGAAGTTGCAGATTGCAGCTGTCGTGAAGGATTTTGTGGGTGCTCAGAGCTGGGAGTAACCACCAAGTAGAGGTTATGTGAGGTAACCATATTGGAAAATTCTGTAGGTGTATCCGGTCATGGAAAAGGCTGAGTGGATTCTACAACGAAGTGGAGGTGGATTAAATGTGAGAGAAGCCATGGAAAATGGCATGAAGAAGAGCTAGCATGGAGAGGGTTGAGTTCATAAGGTTGCATTCGAAAACCACAACTTCCAGTGGGCACCCGTAGCTGCCAGAAAAGTGAAGGAAGATAGGGCGTGTCAAGGAGGATCATTTGAGTGTAGTAGTAGAAGAGTTCTACACATGGAAAAGGATGACCAACATAGATTAGCTCAGCCGCTAGCTTGCCGACAATCCAGCAAGAAGTCGTTGCACAAGAAGTCAGGTCGACCATCCAGGCTGTTGGGTTGGTCATTCACCAAAGAAGGCAACAAGAAGGCATGCTGGGAAGTGGGCAGAATTATTGGGGCAAGCCCGATAGAGGTTCAGAAAGCACCCGAGAAATGGAAAAATATATTTGGGTAGTATCCAAAAAGGAATTAGATAACCCAAGAAATGACCCAAGAAATAAAAAAAGGCTACAGAAAGCCCTGGCCAGCTTTAGGCAAGTTTTTGGGCAGTGGGAAGCAGGTTCATGAAGAAAAATTTGACTTTTTCAGCATGTTGCGGAGATGGTCGCATCCAAATTGTTATTTGAAGACAACTTGGATGGGGTTTCCAACTACAGTCTATGGAAGGATAGGATTATGTTGGTGTTAATAGAGAATAATAGTTGGGAGTTTGTCAATTCCCTTTTGGCCCGACCAATGGATCCAAAAGATCTGGTCGTCTAGAAGATAAGGACATGAAATCTAAGAGAATTATTCTTAACGGAGTGAAGGATCACATGATCCCTCATTTATCTAGAAAGACAACTACCAGGGACATGTGAGAGGCTTTAAAGGGTTTATTTCAGAGTAAGAATGAGAATTGAAAAATGGTGTTGAGAGAGAAGCTCAGAGACATGAAGATGATAGGATCGGATGCAGTGACGACTTATCTCACTTGGATCCGAAAAGTTTGAGATGAATTGGTTGCAATAGGTGATACTGTGGATGATTCAGAGTTGGTGAGGATGACACTCAAAGGATTAAGGAAGGAGTGAACACAGTTCATCAAAGGGATCATGGCACGTGAGAAGCTCCTTGATTGGTCAAGGTTGTGGGATGAATTCATTCGGGAAGAACATTGGGATGGAGATATGAATGGAGTTTGGTACAAGAATGATGAGGAGAACATTGCTCTTACCATGCAAGAAAACAGGGGAAAGTTCAAGAAGTTTTCCAGTGGAGAGTCTATCTCTCAAGATGACAAGAAGAAGGGTATGAAAAAAGTCCATTGTTATGCATGTCGCAATTTTGGGAACTATGTAGGTCAAAGTCTGAACAAGAAGAAGGTTGGAAAAGAGACACAACCAGAGGTAGATGCATTGACAAGGGCTCAAGTGGATGAGTTTCCCAAGAAGTTTGAACATACATAGTTCTTACTTGTTTCCCAGAATTCCTTGGGCACCATATCAGTTGGTGCATGGATAATAGATAATGGAGCCACATGTCATATGGCAGGAGCACGAGAGTTGTTTGAGAGCTTCACATAGTCTGACTCAGACGTGCATGTGGAACTTGGTATAGGGACAAAGCATGCAGTGAAGGGATATAGAAAAGTGACATTCCAAATGGAGTCAGGAGGCGTGTTGAGAGTTATGGATGTGCTATGGGTGCCATAACTCAGGAGGAGTGTGCTCTTAGTCTCAGTGATATGGATTTATGAGCGAAACAAAATGAATAACATATTGAATACAATAACACAGAGATATGGAGAAAAAAGACATATATCCAGTGAACAATAACTTCTATTGAATAAAGAAAATAGGATGAAACTGTAAAATTGCAGAACTGAAACAACTTGCTCGAATGGTGGTAGTTATCTCTGAGAAGAGATGTGGCTGCTATGTGCATCTGTTTGAGAAGAATGATTACAATGAGGCTCCAGAGGCCTTTTTAACATTACTTATGAATTCCAAAACCCTATACATCCAAAAACCTAACCCTAGGAAATGAAACGCCAAAAGTTATGTGGGCCCCGATGGGTAGGTTGGTACCTCAACTTCCTGGGGTCGTAATGTTTGCATACGACCTCTATTTTAGGTGTGTGATAGCCCGTTGGAAAGATATTTTCAAGAAATACAAATTATGCCATCAAACTCTAACTCTATCTACAGTTTGACTAGGGAAAGCCAATAAAACACTGTTTAGGGCACCAAAACGGCCCTGGAAGTACAAAAACATGTACTAATATGAAAACTTCCAAAATAATCCAGTTGGAATAGGTAGACAGCCACCAATATCCACTTGGATGTTGTGTAGGGATTCAAGACAACCTTGAAAGTGCAGAACCCCCAATTACAAAGAAATTCCATCATTACAGAGAAACATGTTGAACTAAAAACTGTCAAGATGAGCTAGTTGGAATATGTGGGTGGCCACCAATATCCACTTGGATGCTGTGTAGGGCTTCAGAATAGCTCCAAAAGTGAAGAACCCACAATTACAAAGAAATGTCATCATTATAGAGAAACCTGTAGAACTAAAAATTGTAAAGATGAGCTAGTTGGCATAGGTGGGTGGCCACCAATATCCACTTGGATCATTCGTCCCCCCTTAGGAAGAAATGGTCTCCATAACGTTGAGTGCTCCCATCAAGTGAGGAAATTTCTGTTGAATTTGGCCTCGGGTGAGTCACTTGCCTTGGTGAAGGAGCTGCCCTGCCTTGACAACCCGATAAAGTTGAATCCTTTGTTGGTGATTGCTCTTGACCTGTGTGTCCATGATCTGATCAGTGATTCCTATTCCATGTAGTCAAGGTTGAGCTCTATTGGTGTAATATGTTCTACGATATCTGAGGTGTCCAATAATGGGGGAAAATATGGCTAAATGAGGTCTACATTGAACATTGGGTGCAAGCCGAGGAAGGTTGGAGTGTTGAGCTCAAAATCATTTCCACCCACAACCTTGGTGATAGTGTAAGGCTCATAGCGAAGTGGACAAAACTTTTGATGGGGCCCTGTAAGGTTCTCTTTCTGCAAATGTAACCAAACATATTCTCCCACCTGAAATTGGTGCGGTACCAGGTGTTGATCATGGCATTGCTTGTAGCTAGCATTGGATTTCTGAAAAATATCATGGACTTGTTGGCGGATGTGTTGAATATGGTGTCTTTGTAGGCCTCAGACTGAACATGGGAAGATTATTCTTGTGTGGTTCCAAGAAGAAGTGCAACATCATTGGGACCCAAGGGTTGGAATCCCAGCCCCACCTAAAAGGGGATATGGCCAATGGAGCTATGGAGAGCCTTGTTGTAGTTGTGTTGAACATACAGAAAACTCTCATCCCATGTACATGAATGCTTAGAGTTATACATGCATAAGATTTTCACAATCATCCAATTGAAGAACTATGGTTGGCCATCAGTTTGGGGGTGGAAAGAAGTGGATTTAGTGAGCTCGATGTCCAGCAGTGACCACACACTCGACCAAAATGTGTTGAGGAAATTGTTATCCTGATCTGAGATGATGGTTTGTGGTATCCCAAAATGGACCCACACTCATTCGAAGAAGAGCTTGGCAGTATCTGCCATTGTGATGCTCTTCTTGTAGGCGATGAGAATGGCCATCTTCGTAAACTGATCAACCACAAAAAATACACAATCATTTACTTGCTTGGTGGATGGAAGGCCAGACATGTAATCCATCGAGATGGATTCTCAAGGCATCTTGGGAGTAGGAAGAGGGGTGTATAAGCCTTGATTTTTTATGGATGGATTGGAAATGGCACATGCAGTGCAAGATCTGATATACTTGTTGACATCCTATCGAAGTTTTGGCCAATAAAAATGTTTCTGTAGAACGACAAAATTTTTATCCACACCAAAATGTCCCGCAATCTGATTGTAGTGAGCCTCCCAAATAATATTTGCATGCTCGCTTTCAGGAACACAGAGGTTTCCCAGATGGAATAACAGTCCATCTTGAATGTGAAAATCGGTGACATTTGTTCCTGTACCCAAGAGATGATAGGTGGTGGTGAAGTCAGGGTCACGTTGATAAAGTTGGGGACACTCAGATGCCTCATGCCCACAAGAATGGAGAATGGTGGTGAGTGCAGCAACGAGAGGTTGACTGAGGCAGTCAATGACATGATTTGTGCTCCTTGTATTATACTTGATGTTGAGATGGAACTGTTGCAGGTAGGTGGACCACTTTTGATGGTGGTCATTCTACAACTTCCCCTGTGTCTGTATGAACTGTAGAGGCTTATGATCAGTGTGGATGATTATCTCCTTTCCCATAATGTAATTTTTCCATTGACTGCATGCTTGCAAATGGAATACATTTCTGATGCAGGAGCATCACCCACGTCAAGCGAGCCAACGCGGAAGTGAAGGACAGCTGGATAAGCCCAGCACAAATTTTGAAATTGTCTCGAAGATAATGCGCCAACCTTAAATGTGATAGTAAAGAAAGACATACTTTTATATTATAATCATACCTTGAGTGTCCCGCTCTCGTCTGAAGTAGATAGAGGCATTTATGTTGATATGAAATAGGTAGATAGAATTTAATATTAGATTAGAAAATTTTAGAAAGAAAGAGGGAAACGGGATATAGACACCCTCATTGTGTATTGTAACATTAGCATGACTACAGAGGAAGAAGAGAAGAAGAGAGATGTGTAGTAGACTCCATGTATAGAAGTTCTGAATTTATATAAAGAAAGTTGTGATTCAGACTCATGGTGTTTACTTATTCTCTGTGTATTGATGTTATTCTCATGAATGGTTTATTCTTTCTGTCATGCAATTAATTTTATGTTATGTATGAATGATTTCTTGTTGAGTGTTTGAAATCTGAGAGAGGAAGAGTAAGAGGAATGAGTTTCAATTGTTTCTCTATCTGAGCAAGAGATTCCTGCAAGGAGTGCAGTTGAAGTCGTCCGCAAGGAGTGCGTTGACGAAGTGCTCAGGTAGTTTAACTCTTGTTCTCGCTCATCCAGAGTGCATTTGGACACAGGAGCCGTGCAAGGAGTGCGCAGGCTGAGTGAGGTCTTAGGGTTTCGAACCTAAACAAAATATCGAAAGACTACTGCTGCAGGTGTGCGCAGAGTCGAAGGTTCTCAGATATTTGAAATTATCTGAAGGTTGTAGCAAGGAGTGCGTGCAAGGACCCTCTTTGAAGCTCGAAGTCGTGAGAAATCTCAGGAGGGATAAATCCTTCAAAGCTATTGAAGGTAGCATAAGAAGTTGGAGCATATCGAGTGACTCAAGGCGATAGAGTTTTCTATCACAGGTGATTAAGTCCAGGAAGAAGTCCTTGGTTCACTTCGTGAACATATCAAAGGGAAGAAATCAACGGTCAGGAATCTTGTGGAGAGGGTTTGCGAAGTCCCGCCAACCGTCAGATCTTCCAGGGAAGAGAGAAGGTTATGACTGCATTCGGAGTTCAATATCTAGGGATCGTGAGCCGCTAGATCATCAAACAGTTACCCGTCAACCATCCGTTTGATAGGAGTTGCGCGGGGTTTAAATCTTCGTGAGCGAGAGGAAACCCCGAGAAGCATCGGGATATTGAGGCGTCGGGGTTCGGGAAATCGGGAGTCTCGTGGACCAGAGATCGGAAAATCCATCGTGGAAATCCTGACGAGCTCAGAGCCGCCCATCTGTTGGGAGAGGTGGCAGGAACCAGGAGTCATCGGTAT
Organism: Picea glauca; assembly: GCA_000966675.3. NCBI lineage: Eukaryota > Viridiplantae > Streptophyta > Pinopsida > Pinales > Pinaceae > Picea > Picea glauca. Next base: position 1,158,971 of record JZKD02S1862686.1, on the reverse strand, counting down.
ATCAGGGGTTCAAAAGTCCAGAGCTCGAGACCTTTTGAGTTCCGAAATAGCGAGGGGATCATAGTCGTGGATCTTAATAAGGACACGTGTCGTGTGATCACTCAACCGAGGATTCGGTCATCGGGGCTCATATAGGTGAATGGTTTGACTTTGTGCTTGGTGAAGTCCAAGGTTCGATCTGAACCATCCATCATTTGGGACGCGTGTCGGAAGACCTGACGAAATCGGGGTTCATCTTATCGGAGGTCTTGAGGACAGGATACTCTTGCAATTTGGAATCGTGAAACACGATATCCCGACAAGCCAAAGGAACAGTGTGGGGCCATAGGCATTGGTAGATGGACAGGTGGCACATCCTTTCGAAAAATCGGGGAAGGAGAAGGCTCGAAATATAGGCATTAGGATTCACGATCTTGCGAACTCTGAAATTTCGATGGAGTAAAGGGACTGTTGAAAGGTCAACTCGCGAGTGCATCGGAGGTTCGGCGTATTGGGACTCAGGAGTCAGAGAACCTAGTTTCTCGACATCGCAAGTTCCAAAACCAAGATAGGAGAAGTCCTGACAGAAGAAGGGAAGGGTCAGCGTTGACTTATATCGGGTATCGGGGATTCGTGGAACCAACGCTCGACCATTAACCTTGCAATTCCGTGAAGTCTGATCTCCCGATAAGGAAAAAGGGAGATCCCGAGAGAGAATTCTGTGGGTGAAGATATCTCGATAGGGAATAGAAGAGCTAATTAAGAGTTCTTGAGGCTGCAGGGAAAGAAAGGTCCTGTGAGCGGACGTGCTTGCGAGTGCGCCTGCATCAATTTCCTTGTCATAGGTGGGGTATTTCTGGACGATATATGAGAGTGTTTCACTATGGTATGCTACTGGATGACCATGTTGAGTGAGAAATATGCCTACAACATAGTTAGAGGCATCGATCTCAATATCAAACAGTTGTTGCAGATCGGGTAAGGAGAGTACTAGAGTTGAGCAGAAGCGATGTCTCATATCATCAAATTCTTATTGTTGTGCCTTCCCCCATGAGAAAGTTTCCTTGCCACCGCCCTTGGTTACTTGGTTGAGGGCCCATGCAATATGGGAGAATCCCAACACGTACCTTCGGTAGAAGTTGGCAAGTCCTAAGAAGATCTGAAGTTAAGTTAGTGTGGTCAGGGTTGGCCAGTCACGAATGACTTGGATCTTAGCTGGATCCACATGTACCCCATGCTCATCAACAATGTATCACAAGTATTGGACCATGTTCATTCCAAATGAGCATTTTTCCAAGTTGGCATATAGTTTGTGTTGTTGCAGAGTGCTACAAACCTACTAAATATGCTCCATGTTCTCCTCCCAAGTTATGTTGAAGATGAGGATGCCATCCAGATATACCACCACAAAAGAGTTGGTGAAGGGTATCAATACATCATCCATCAATATCATGAAATGTTTTGGTGCATTTGTTAAGCCAAAGGGGATGACTAACCATTCGAAGATACCTTCTTTAGATTTTAAAGTTATCTTCCATACATCAGTCAGTTCAATGGGAACCTCGTGGTAGCCAAACTTTAGGTCAATCTTGTTGAAGAACTTTGCCCCCTTGATTTGGTCAAGAAGGTCATCAATTCAGGGAATTGGGTACTGGTTCCTGACTGTGATTTTGTTTAATGCTTTGTAATCAATGCAGAGATTCCATGTCCCATCTTTCTTTTGCACCAGTACAATGAGGTTTTTGCAAGGGGAGGATCTAGGTCAGATGTGCCCCTTTTGAAGAAACTCTTGGATCTGGTGCTTGATTTCGTAATTTTCCATCAACGACCGATGATAGACTGGTCCATTAGGCAGAGGTTCACCAGGGGTTATATCAATTGGATGCTTGACTTGGAAGTGTGTCGGTACCTCGATGGGTGAGGATAAGATGTCTATGTACTCTTCGACGATCCCATCCACTTGCTTTTGCTGCAAAGAGAGGCTCTATCTAGAGGTCATGGATGTGTTCAAGACCTTTTTCTTACTGCCGTCACAGATCACAAAGAAGACGAACTTACTAGTCTATGAAATGACCTTATTGCATTGCTTAGCAAAGATTAAAGAAATAGCGATAGGTGGCGCTACCTATGGTATCCTATACAATTGTCTACCCAAAGTAATAATAACATTGTGGGGTCTAGACTCATACAGAACATGTTGCTTCCACAAATATGGCTAGCCTAAAATAATATCACAAACTTCAAGGGGAGAAATATCACACAATACCTTGTCTTTGAAGGGCTTGATGTTGTAGGGCAGATGAAACTATTGGATAACAGATAGATTTCTTCCTTGGCGAAGCCAACTGATGGTGTAGGACTACGAGTGCAGTATTATTGGTAGGTCCAACCACTTAATGACCTATGCTGAGATCATATTATTTTGACTTCCACTATCGACAATGAAATGAATTAGAACCCCATTTACCCACATCTGTGATTGAAAGAGACATTCACCTTCCTCTGGTTCTTCAGGTTCACTTGGATGGACTTTGGTGGTAGAGACAATGGCACTAGGTTTGGCATCAATAATCCACTTCCTACTTTCTAGATTTGATTTGGAGTCAGAATCTGCCTCTGACTCGAAATGTTTTAGCTCAATCACTAGTGACTACTTGGATCGACATTCTTTGGTGTTGTGCCAAGGTATTTTAGGGTATTCACACCACTTTCTCGTGTCCTTCTTCAACTTCTCATTTCCATTCTTGGGTTGTGGCTTGGACTGGTTGTTCTATGATTGACCATCTTTTCTCTGTCCCTTGTTTTTGGGGTTGGGACTGCCTTTTCCCTACTTCAGCTATGAGGAATTTGTAGATCCAAACTCTTGCCTCTTGTGCTTAAATTTATGCTCGATCTTGACAACATATCTATAAGCCACAGCTAATGATGTGATATCCATAAAATGCATTTCTGTTTGAATTTATTTATGCATACAACTGTGGTATTTGAGCACCAGATGTCGTTCAGAGTCTTTGATACCCAATTTGGTGCGCAGAGTATGGAAAATATTGGTGAAATATAGTACTATCTAATCCCTTTCTTGATGCAGCGTGGTCCATCTTGTGTATTGGTCATCATAGCTTCCAATAGGTATTATTGTTATTTAATAGAATCCATGAAGGAATCCCATGTGGGGGCGACCGCAAATATTACAGATTCCTCTATGGCCCTTTGCCCATAGTAAGTATCCCACCAGTCCTTAACATGGGGGATGACCTTGAGGAGTGCAAAAGTAATGTTTTCCCTATCGGAAAAATTATGGACTGAAAAATACCCTTCAAACAGATTTAACCATTTATCTACAACATCTACATCTATCAATCCTTCAAATAATGGAATATCAAAATTTACTTATACCTTGAAGGGGGTTGTGTGGCCGCTTGTTGAATATGCATCTCCTGTGGGTAGCCGCCGAAGGATCTATGTAAATTTGTCCATCATTTCGTTCCTTTGTCGCGCAAGGGCTTCCTCGAGAAACAATTTAAAAGGATCTCTTGCTCCATCATATTTCTTCTCGTCCCCCATGAGTTGTGGTTGGGCTCGACATGGCTGATCTTGCAAAGGCTCGACTAGTTCAAGTCGCAACTTCTTGTACCAAGACCTTGTCGGGAACATTCACAAAGAAAAGCAAATGAAGAGTAGATCACTTTGATACCACTGATCCATATTTATGAGTGGAATGAAATGAATAACAGATTGAATACAATAACACAGAGATACAGAGAACAACAACATATATTAAGTGAACAATAACTTCTATTGAATAAAGAAAATAGGTTGAAACTGTAAAACTGCAGAACTGAAACAACTTGCTCGAATGGTGGTAACTATCTCTGAGAAGAGATGTGGCTTCTACGCACATCTATCTGAGTAGAATTATTACAATGAGGCTCTAGAGGCATTTTTAACATTACTCATGAATTCTAAAACCCTATACATCCAAAAACCTAACCCTAGGAGTGAGTTGTAGGTGGAGGTAAAACATGAGTGTTTTGCCATCCTTGCCCCTAAGAACTATACCATGATGCCCCTCTCTTGGATTTTCCCCTTTTCCTTGGCATTGAGGAGAAACACAAGAGAGGAGGGATGGAAATGAAGAGTAGCAAAGTTGACACGAACCAGAGATGCAGAATACCAAGGTTGAAGCTGCAAGGGGCTGGGGCCGAGGTATGAGAATGAGGTGAAGAACTAGCAGGCGCAAGATAAAACCCAAAGATCCACAGCTTGTGATGGGACTGGTTGGGAGGCCAACCCATCGCACTAACTTTGGTTGCGTCCAGGAGCACCATTGTCATAACGTGTATGCAAGGGTGGGAGTGGGGGTACGCTGCCCTGAGAAATGAATGTTGGGAGTTAAATTCAAGCATAGGAAGGTGGGAGTGCGGTGTGAGGTGGCGAGGCATTAGGTTGAATGAGGCCTGGTGTCCTCCCACTAGACGATGGACACGACGTGCCCGTTAACACTTCATCCAGAGAAAATAACTCAAAATATTCATTTCAAATTATTTACTAATAAAAATAACATAATAAATCAAATATTTACTTAATTTTAATTTTATAAATTTGATAAAGAAAAGTTGATTTCACTTGATGACTATCATCATTATCATAAACTCAAATCACATTAAAAAATGAGAAATACTCGTCTTAAATCATTTAGATGGTTATTCCACTTTTAACCTAAATTTTATTATTAGTAAACTAAATAAAAATATAAATATAGAAAATAAAAGTTTTTACATGTTGAAGTTTTAAAATCAGTGTAAAATAACATATCTAATAAAATACAAAATAATATAGTTTTCAACATTTTAATTATTTATATGGTTGTGAAGTTACTTAAATAAAATTAACAATTCTAAAAGATTTTTAAATTTATAAAATAAAATAAAACATAACACTCATATTATTATTTTGAATGAAGCTTAATTTTAGTTATTTATATGATTGTGAAGTTACTTAAATAAAATTAAACAATTTTAAAAGCTTTATAATTAAAAAAATAAAATTAAACATAACACTCATGTTATGTTATTATTTTGAATAAAGCTTAATTTGGTGAATTTTAAAGTTGTAACTATTTATTTGGAATATAAAAAGGTTGGGTTAAACATAACACTCATGTTATGTTATTATTTTGAATAATCTTAATTTGGTGAATTTTAAAGTTGTGACTATTTATTTGGAATATAAAAAGGTTGGAATAAATATAAAAAGGTTGGGTTAGAGATTTTGAAGTTTAATTTAAATAATAATAATAATAATAAATTATTTACATTAAATTATATATATATATATATATATATATATATATATATATAAAATTTAAAAAAATATATTAGAAATTTTTTATTATTTTAATTTAATTTATTAAATATAAAAATTTTATTACTTTAATTTAATTAATTAAATATATTTTTAAAATCTTTAAAAACTAAAATTATAATCATTAAAATTAAAAAAAAAAATTAATTTAGTAAGTTAACCAAAAAAACACCACACTTTAAAATTACCACTTTATTATAAATTAGTCGACTAACTMAAACATACCTATGATATAGAAAAGATTGGTCGACTAACCCAAACATATATTGTAAAATGAGGATATGTTTGTCACATTGCGACGTCGAGAAATGTTTGTGTCATTGCAATGTTGGTTTGCATTTGTCACATTCCCACATTGGGTTTTGTACATCACATTGTGGCAATGGGTTGTGTTCATCCCATTATGATGTTGGGAAATGTCTGTCACAATGTGATGTCAGGATATATTTGTCACATTGCAACAATAGGGATATGTTCATCGACATTTTGACATCCATTTATGTTTGTCACATTGTCACATTGGGTTGTGTACATCACATTGTGAAAATGGGTTGTGTTCATCCCATTGCGATGTTAGGAAATATCTGTCACAATGTGATGTCAGGATGTGTTCGTTACATCCCGACATCCGTTTATGTTTTTCACATTATGACATTAGTTTTTTTTTCGTCACATTGTGACATAAGCTTTTGTTTGTCACATAACATCGTGAGGTTATGGTTATAAAATTACGACTAAGGGTTTTTCTTTTTCACATTATGGCATTGAAATAAGTTTGTCATAGCCCAATAGTGAGTTATGTTCATCACATTGCAATGTGAGGAAATGTTCTTCTCATTGCAATGTTGGTTTCTGTCTGTCACATTGCTACATTGGATTGTGTACATCACATTGTGAAAATGGGTTTGTGTTTGTCCCATTGCGACATTTAGAAATGTATGTCACAATGCAACGTCAAGATATGTGTCAAATTGCAATGTGAGGATATGTTCATCACATTATGACATTGAGAAATGTTCGTCTCATTGCAATGTTGGTCTATGTTTGTCACATTGCCACATTGGGTTGTGTACATCATATTGTGACAATGGGTTGTATTCATCCCATTGAGACATTGGGAAATGTCTATCACAATGAAATGTTAGGATATTTTTGTCACATTGCGACAATAGGGCTATGTAATCACATTTTGACGTTCGTTTATGTTTGTCAAATTACGATGACAAGGATATATTTGTCACATTATGATGTCCGTATATGTTTGTCACATTACAATGTCCATATATGTTCGTCACATTGTGATGTTACTATGTTTGGTAGATTGCAATGTGACTATGTTTGACATAGTGTGACGTTTGGAAATGTTTCTCACATTACCACATTGGGATATGTGCATTACGTTTCAACGTGAGGAAATGTTCATCACATTACAATGAGAAGGTGATGTACAACACATTGCAACGCTCGTTTATGTCCATTACATTGCGACATTCATTTATGTTTGTCACATTGCCACATTGGGTTGTGTACATCACATTCTCACAAAGGGTTGTGTTCATCCCATTGCGATGTTGGGAAATGTCTGTCACAATGTGACATAAAGGTATGTTCATTACATTGCAATGATATGGCTTTGTTCATTACATTGTGACATTTGTTTATGTTTGTCACATTGCGACATTAGATTTTGTTCGTCACATTCTGACATAAGATTTTGTTTGTCACATTACATTGTAAGGTTATGGTCATTAAATTACGACCAATGGTTTTATTTTCACATTATGGAATTGGAATAGGTTTTTCATAGTCCAATTGTAGGTTATGTTCATCACATTGGGACGTCATGAAATGTTCGTCTAATTGCAATGTTGGTCTTTGTTTGTCACATTGCCACATTGGGTTGTGTACATCACATTGTGACAGTGATTTATGTTCATCCCATTGTGACATTGGGAAATGTCTGTCACAATGCAATGCCACGATATGTGTGTCACATTGTAATGCGAGAATATGTTCATCACATTGCGACGTTGGGAAAGGTTCGTCTCATTATAATGTAGGTCTATGTTTGTCACATTGCCACATTTGGCTATGTACATCACATTGTGATAATGGGTTGTGTTCATCCCATTGCAACGTTGGGAAATGTCTATCACAATGTGATGCTAGGATATGTTCATCACATTGTGATGATAGGGCTATGTTCATCACATTGTGAAGTCTATTTATGTTTGTCACATTACGATGACAAGGCTATGTTTGTCACATTACGAAATCCATATATGTTCGTCACATTGTGATGTTACTATGTATGACAGATTGCAACGTTATTATCATCAACACATTCTGACATTTGGAAATGTTTGTCACATTGTGACATCAAGATATGTGCATCACATTGCAATGTGAGGAAATGTTCATCATATTGCAACAACATGGCGATGCATGACACATTGTGACATCTATTTATGTTCGACACATTGTGACTTCTATTTATGTTTGACACATAACGATGACATGGCTATGTTAGTCACATTACGATGTTAATGTATCTTCATCACATTGTGACATCATGTTGTTCAACAGATTGCAACGTTACTATGTTCGTCATATTGAAACATTACTTTTTTCATCACTGTGTTACGGTACTATGTTCATCACATTGCAACATTATTATGTTCGTCACATTGTAACGTTCGGTTTTTTTCATCAAATTGCAACGTCATGACATGTTCATCACATGAGAAGGTTAGTTTGTGTTCAAAACATTATGAAAATGAAGTTTTGACAAAGTTTTTTTTTAAATAATCTAACTAAGTGCATGTGTGAAAAAGATAGGAAAACGAAAATTGATAGCATATGATATTGAACTAAATGCATTCCACTTTTTGGTGTTGCAAATTATGATTGTAAGGAAGGGGTTAAAATCAAATATGATTTATAGCAGTAAAATATTTAATTGATTTATCCATTTATGACTAACTTTGATTGATTTCATGGTATTTTTTTTGTGGATGGATTCATACATCTAACTTGTTCTCAAAAAAATAAGTTTTTCATCAAAATAATTTTTTTATATTGTATCTTTTATAAAGATATGAAAGATATTTACATCTTTTAACAAATTGAAAATATCTTAACGTCAATTAAAATATAATGTTTTCTTTCTCTTGATATATTGTTATTAGCAATTTGATTTACATTGAACACTTT
>JZKD02S1862686.1:1116677-1127554 GCA_000966675.3 Picea glauca | reverse complement strand
TATTGATGTTCAGTATCACTTTGTGAGAGACATGGTTGAGGAAAAGAAGGTGTTGCTGAAAAAGGTTGACACTTTGAAGAATGTTGCAGATTCATTGACAAAGTCTATGAGCACATAAAAGTTCTCCTGGTGTAGAGAAACAATGGGCATTTCTTCCCTGGATTGTTGACTATATAATCCCCTAGACCCCTAGATGCAAAGAAAACAACAAGTGGGAGAATTTTGAGTATGTGTTATATTCTTTGCATGGGTGTGTGTGTGGGCGCGTCAGATACGACAACTGCATCTAACGATCCCTACCACTAGAGATCTACCATGTTCACCGAGCGCTTTCCTAGGGGGGTACCAAGGGGGGCAGGTATGCCCCTCCCTGGTTACGTGCAATGTTCGAGGCAGTGCCCCGAAATGTTTTTTTGGGTGGTTTTTTGTTATTTTTAGCGGATTTTGCTATTTTTTAACAGATTTGTAAATTAATCTTGGATTAAGAGATTAGGGTTTTGGTATCTACGAAATACCTAGAAACATTGTATATATTGTATGGTGAATGGTGAAATTCAACATAATGAATATAAGAAAGGTTTTCCTTGTTGAGGGTTTCCGGTATAAAATCTCTTTGTACTCTGTGAATGAGCCATTGATTAATTTCTGTATTTCTTAAGAATCTATATGCATTGCTTTACTTCATAGTTTTAAAACTTATAGAGCTCGATCGCTTAAGATACTCTTCCTTAGGTGAGCTGGCAATGGCTTTCCTAAACCATTTCCAGTTACCTATGAGATACAATGCTGGCACAAAGTTGCTGGCCAATTTTGAACAGATGACAGTGGACCATATCTCTGATCACATCTAAGGATGGAGATGTTGGAAGAGTATCATTAAGGTGCCAGTCCCACCAACATTCCTGCTTGAGTGGTTCCTTAAGTCTTTGGTCCCGCAGTTATCCAAAGACATCGCAACGTCGAGAGTATTCTCCGAAGAAGACACCATCATGAGAGCTCAAAAATTTGAGCTCATATACTCTTAGTCCAGTTTATTATACAACATCTTGCCAGATGTGCCATGCTCAATACTAGATAAAACTAGAGAGAGAGTTGGACCACATGCTGATGGTATTGTTGGTTCAGCACAAACAAAGCCCGTTGAGCAATTGACGAAGCAGTTGCAGCAATTATCTATCCAACACACATCGACCAGCCAAACTACTACTTTGGTTGCTCCCCCTACCAAAATGTCGAAGGTACACACAATGCAATCGACTAACCCAAAGGCCACCCAATAGCTGAAGGAAAGAAAAAACAAAGAAAGAAGGGTAAGGGGGATAAAAAACCCACCGATAATGCTGGCAGGGACAACCCTGAGAAATGGAAGGCGAGGTATCCATGAAACTTGTGCGTGGAAGACCACCCGGCCCATCTATGTCCTCGACTTGCAGAAGCCCAAAAGTTTGTGAAGCAATAACAGGCTACTGTGTTAACCAATCCATTTCAACATGGACAAAATCTAACCCAAGCCTCTGCAAGCACAAAAGGGGGCAGCCAAGAACCTTGTCCACCCCCGAACAACCCCACATCAACAAATGTATATATGGTGAGGGATGACTCTTTTATATCAACTAGAGTGCATGAATATAGTAAATCGAGCACTTCTGAAAAGGGTAAAGAAGTTGAACTCCCATATCTTCCTCTACAGATTGAGAAGATGTTGGGTGAAACAATGACACGCATTCCCAAAGGCACATTCAAAAAAGATTCTCATAACCCAAACGCAAGGGCCGCCCAGAACTTTTCTGTGGTGGAAGATTTATCACAAACCCCTTGTGTGATGTCCTCTTTGGAGCTACTCCAAAGCTTCCATTCCCAGAGGAAAGCCTTGTTAACCTCTTTAGGATCTACTGAGACTTGTAATCTAGGTACAATTATGCTGGATACAACTGACTTAAAACCTTGCCTGCCTTACCACATAGCATTTCAGATAGTAGTGGCTTATCCCACGGAAACTTTTACTCGAAATATCTTCCACACGGTGGTTGATGAGGGTGCCTCAACATGCGTTATGTCATTGGCATGTTGGAAGGCCATTGGCCAGCCCATTTTGTCTCTGTCAGATACTCTCCTCACTTCTTTCGACGGTCGTTCGTTCTGACCACATGGTGTCCTCCCCTCTTTCTCTGTGCAGTTAGAATGGAAGACTGTGTGTGTCGAAGTAGAGGTAGTCGATGCTCCCCTCAACTATAACCTCTTGTTAGGAAGGAGTTGGACTTATGCCATGCAAGATGTGGTTGCTATAATTTTCTGGGTCTTGTTGTTTCCACACGAAGGTTGGATAGTGACCATCGATCAATTGTCCTTCTCTAGACCTGACCCTGCTTTGGGGGAATCCATGGTCCCGATGATTGATAATCCTCAACCAGTTCTCATCAATGTAGGGGTTGTCTTATGCCCATATTTGATGGGTACCTTCGATTACCCGCCCCCTCAAGGCTATATCAAGTTTATATCCAATCACCATAAGGTTGGGATTTTTCAAGTTTCGTCGTTCTGCATGACTTACTTTGATGATCCGTGGACACTTCCTTCCCCATCGACCATTATGGATGGGATAGGGCATCCGAGCATGTCCATGTCCTTGTCCACAATTGAAGTAGCATACTCTTTAGTCCAACAAACTTCATCCCACACTGATCCAACTCCTGCACAAGAGTTAGATCCACTTCTGGAGCCTATTTGGGCTCAGGGTTCTCTCTCTCACACTGATTCATTAGACTTAGTATTTCCCTCTGATGAAGCAATAATTGAAGCAATGACTAGTCTGGATAAACCCTGGGAAGATCTTCATCACAGATCATACTTCCTCCCAGAGTTAAGCCGAATTGAATCATGAGAACTCATTGTGACTATGACAGGAGATCGATCTTGTTCTATTAACCCCTTAGCTACACATGAGGTTTATGCTGAGGGTAATATGGCAACTATCGTTGAAACCTTACCAATCAATATCTCCCAAAACCCTGGCATCATGGAGAATTTCTTCGTCGGAGCAGACTGCTCCCCTGAAGAGATTCAAATATACACAGATCTTTTCAAAGAGTTTTGCGACATTTTTGCCTGGTCTTACGAGGAAATGCCAGGCATCGATCCAAAAATAGTTAAACATGAAATCACAACGTATCCTGATGCCAATCCAGTTCGGCAGAAGCTTCGTCCAGTTAATCCTAAGAAAGCAGCAGCCATTAAGGTTGAGGTTGAGAAATTGCTAAAATTCGGGTTTATATATCCTATACATTTGACCCAGTGGGTGTCAAACCTCGTGCCGATCAATAAAAAACAAGGCACGATTTGTCTATGTACCGACTTCCATGATTTGAACAAGGCATGTCTCAAAGATAATTTTCCCACATTGTTCATCGACCAGATCATTGATGAATGTGCAGATTGCGAAGCCTTTTCTTTCATGGATGGTTTTTCGGGATATAATCAAATTCAAATCAAACCCGAAGACCAACACAAAATGGCATTCATCTTCCCATGGGGTACATTCACATAGCATAAAATGCATTTTGGTCTAAAAAATGTTGGAGCCACCTTTCAGTGGGCCATGTCTTTTGTTTTTCATGACCTCAAGCATATAGTCGAGGCCTATCTATATGATTTAGCATCGCGCTATCACAAGAGAATGGATCATCCCACAAACCTCCGACTTATCTTAGAACATTGTCACTACTTTCGGATTCACCTGAATCCCAACAAGTGCAGCTTCTGCATAACATCAGGACGATTGTTAGGTTTCATAGTCTCAACAACAGGGATCATTGTCAATCCTCTCAAGGTTGAGGCAATAATTCAGTTTCCCCCCCCCCCACGCACAATCCTTCAACGTCAGAGTTTACAAGGCAAGGAGAACTTTTTACGATGCTTCATCGCCAACTATGTCGAGATCACCAAGGGATTTATGTGCTTACTGACGAAAGACGTTCCTTTTTACTGGGACAATGTTTCTCAAAGCTCTTTCGACGCATTAAAACATGCCCTCACAACTACCCCTCTGCTCCGGCCACCTAACTATAACAAAGATTTCTTATTATATATGGCTACAACAGAGTCAGCCATTGGCATGGTTTTAGTTTAGAAAGATGACTTTTTCTCAGAATATGTGATCTATTACCTGATCTGAGGCCTCGTAGGACCGGAAATCAATTATTCTCACATAGAAAAACTTGCGTTGCCAACAATTCATGTTGTTCAATGGTTTCGCCATTATGTTTTGTTTCACAAGACCACCGTCATTGATCTTGTGAATCCATTCCAGTACATGTTGACACGATGGGGCATAGGCAAAAAAATCAGTATATGGATAGTCATCCTCCAGCAGTTTGACTTAGACTTCATTTCAGCAAAGTCCAAAAAGTCACTGGTCTTCGCAGAACTTATTTCGAAACTTCCGGTAGAGTCAGGTGACGTTGTGCCTGAAGAATCGCCTATCCGGGGATATATGTTTTTTATCACATCTTCAGATCCCTGGTATGGATATATACTTATCTATCTCCAGAATTTGAAGTGCCCCACCACTGCTTCTCGTGATGAGCGTTGACGCATATGCCATCAGGCTAAGAATTATCTCATAATCAATGATACATTGTATCAAATAGGTGTAGACTACATCCTACACCGATGTCTCACTCATGAGGAAGCAATTATAGTGCTTAATGATTTTCATACTAGAGCTTGTGGCGGTCATTTGTCTGGGTTGGTAATAGCCCAAAATATTTTACGAGCAGGTTACTTCTGGCCGACACTTATCAAAGATTGTCTCGAATCAGTCAAGAAGTGCCATCCATGCCAAATCTTCTCTCGGAAGATGAGGGCACATCCCGCTCCCATGTTTCCTTTCATCACAGTTGGTCCCTTCACCAAGTGGGGGATTGATTACACTACTTGAAATCCCCCTTCAGCAAGGGGGCAACTCTATATCAACGTAGTTGTGGACTACTTCACAAAATGGGTCGAAGCTATGCCAACATTTAAATATGATGGAGAGACTGCAACTCTCTTTTTATTCAACCAGATCATAGCAAGGTTTGGCATCCTGAGGGAGATTGTCACTGACCATGGCAGTCACTTTCAAAATCATATGATGACCGAATTAACATCAAATATTGGGTTACCGCAAGAACATTCATCACCCTACTACCCCCAAGCCAATGGGCAGGTGGAAGCTGTAAACAAAACTCTTAAGACTATTCTACAACGAACTATCAACTCAGCCAAGTCAAATTGGAATTGCATGTTATACTCAGCATTATGGGCTTACCGAACATATGTTAATACTGCAATTGGTTTCTCACCTTTTCAACTCGTTTACGGGCTGGAGGTAGTCTTTCCCATCGAAGGTCAGATTCCATCTCTAAAATTGGCAGTACAATTATTTCCAGACACTTCTCCACTTGAAGAATGGTTAGTATACCTTGAGCAGCTCAATGAGCAGCGTCGTGATGTGGCCCTGGCCAACGAGGCTCACAAATATAAGGTCAAGTGTCAGTATGATCGGTCCGTTCATCCTCAGATTTTCTCTGAAGGCGACCTTGTCCTGGTCTATGACCAAGATAAGGACCCCCTGGGGACAGGAAAATTCAAACCCATGTGGTTCGGACCTTTCATCATAAAAGAGGTTTTAAAAAAGGGCGCTTATTGTCTGGTTGATTTTGAAGGAAATGCTTTGGCGGAGCCTAGAAATGGGCTCTACCTCAAGAAGTATTACTCATAGGCAGGTCACTGTGGGTAACTTTTTGTAACATATGTATAGTCTTTATACTATTACTTTTTATCTTCTTTTAGTGTTATGGACGTGTAGTTGATATTATATTTCATCACTGTGCTAGATGTCAAGTGATTCTGAGGTGTTCGTTGGGTATGCAGATGGTGCTAGTTGGCACACTCAGAGGCTTGCCTCCGCAACTTGGGTAATCTTTACACCTCAAGGCCAATTATTATCTTCCGAAGGGATATGCTTAGGTGACACCAAAAATAATGTTGTCAAGTATAGTGCAGTTATCGAGTTGCTTTGTGACGCTTTGTAATTGGGTATCTCTCATCTCTGGGTCTATCTCGACGCTCAATTAGTTTTGTCTCAGTTAAACAGAGTGTACCAGGTTCATGATCCAACTTTACACCAATGTTTCCTTATGGTACGTCTCTTAGAACGAAACTTTGATTATATTACATATTTTCATGTTCCTAGAAGATTAAACCAAGTTACAGAGACTCTATCTAATCAAATTTTAGATTGGCATCTCACACACATATGAAATAACATTAACATAATCATGTAAATACATTTTTTTCACACATGATCCATAAGACACAAAAGACCAAAAAACCATATATAACATCATAAAGTAACCAGAGTACATAGATGGATGCGAGCGCCTCAAAAATAGGACCAATAACGAGTCATAGGGCTTATGCCCTCAAAAAAAATATACAAGTAGTGCTCATGGCACGTCAAAATTTATAGTTAAAGTCAAGGCCTGTGGGCCCTATTGTACTGGTCCATAGCATTGGCTAAACGCCACAACAACTGGACCCATGCCCGTGGTGCCCCCACTACATGAGGTTGCATAGATGGTGGCAGGTCCTCAATCTCTGCCATCGGGACCATGCGAGTGAGTGCAATAAAATTACACTCAACCCATCTCAATACCCTCTCAGCCTCCCTGGTTGGAATATCTCCTGCTACTTCTAGTCCCCCTGCGTTGATAGGTGCGTCCCAAGGCTGAGGACGATGCATGTTCCTCGCATAGTCAGCAGGTCACATTGGTCCCACATCTGCACACAATGAAACACATATCTGTCAAATGCTCTGGCATAAAAAAACAAAATGATATATATAACAAAACAACATAAAAATTACATATACAACAAAAAACTACAAAGGTGGAGACTTACCCATCTCCCCTCGCTCCTCACCAGGAGGTATTGGTATCTCCGGGTCTCTCGAAAAATCAATCCCAGCATAGGGGTAGTCCTTTATAACCAGGATCTGTCGTGACATCCATGCAAAAAAGTCATCATCAAAGGACTCATTGTTCCTTCCACCACCCTATCGTAGCAGTAGTACTACCCAGCTACACACAGCAGGAAGAGAGGCATAGTGTCCTCGTACTACTACTCGAGGACTAAAACTAGGAACTCTCTCAAAAAATAATGAACACAGAATGGTCCTGAACCCAAAGTTCCTATGTGTCCGCAAACAACAATCTGTCAATTGCCTCTTCATACACTCAAGCAAAGTGGTACTCCAATAAAAAACTTGTACATTTAAGCATTGGACTGCACAGTTCATCTGTGCACGAGACGCCTGATGTAGAGCCGTAGAACCAGTAATTCACCCAATAAGAAATACTATCGCCTGTAGCAATAGGTTAGTGATCTTTCTTATAGGCACCTGCGTGCTCACACGGTCCATATCAGCTGCACAGTATAGACCTATCAATTCTGCTATTTTATGCGGCTCCGCAGGAAAAGTCCAGAAATTGACTAGTTCCCCTCTCCTAGAGAGGCCGGTCAAAAAGTAAATGTCCTTGACCATGGGCACCAGTGAATACCCCTCTAAAATGAATGTCTCTGCATCCAGATGCCAGTAGTTAACCAAGGCATTCAGTAGCCTAGGTTGTGCCTGCATGAAAGGACATAGAAAAAACTTGAGTAACCCACACTCCATCAACGTCGCCACAGCATTGGGGTCCTCCCCGATGAACTCATTCACCTCTTCATGCTCTCTTTGTCTCCAATGGACATACATCCTGCAAAAAAAAAAGGTTCAGGAGAGTTAAACCCTTGATTTTTGTGCCTTTTTCATTCCATAAGGGGGCCCACGCGTGCTGTAATGGTGACAGTCACGTGTACACACGTGTAGAGTTTACTCTGCCCGAATGCACATGCGTCCTGTCCTGAGATAGCCCGCGTGGACCTAGGGCCGACTCTTTAAAGGTCGACGCCCCCCTAAAAAATGAAACCCAATGCATAAATAAAGACATAAAATGCAATATAAGGGAGTTTGTACTTACTTGGTCTAGACAGAAGTTCATTTCATCCACTGTAGCTCCTGGAATCACCACTTTACTCAAAGGGGGTCTTTTGGCTCCAGAGTCAATTTCCAAATCAATAATGGTGATAATGAGCTGCCAGCCTCTATTTGTAGACTTTTTGGCCTCTTTTTGTCACTTTTTTTCCTCCATTATCATTTTATTTATAGAAAAAAACATTTAGAGTGATTCAGGAGTTGCGTAGAAGGGATTTGATTGAGTATTACGACAGTTTGTTTTGAGTTTTGAGTATTTTTTGACGGTTCGTGGAAAATTTTTTCGATGATCAACTGGAACTATAGGTTAGGTTTTTACCCTGATTTTTGTATCTCGTTGTCTTTTTCCTTTTCCATAGGATCAATCCGATCAAGTTGTGACACAGAACCATCATCTCTGCTTTAGAAGTGTCACAACTTGGTGGTAGAGCTTACCGAAACATGGATTCCCTAGGTATATCCTGGTTGCATTATAACATTCATGTTATCCCTAAAACACTATAGGCTCAGGAGTCCTTGTAGTTTTTCCTGAATACAAGTTTGAGCCTCATTTGCATGATTCTTCTTCGCTCTTGACCTCACCCTCAGGACTCCCAAAAAATAACGGGTCTTCTTTTAATCCCTTTTCAAACCCTCTAAATATGAAAATATTGTCGAGTGATATTGTGGCCTTTCACGCTCGTTAAACTGAAATTTGAAGTCACGTCTGTCTGGCGGTAGTTTACCCCTTTTTCAGTCTGGACGGTCAACTGTACGAACAAAGGTATACTCTATGGAACTTTAGCTCTATAGAAGTGTACTCTCAGGTATAATTTTATCCCCTTTTCAGGCCTGAGGGACTAAACTTACGAAGAAGGAACCCCCACGGAGTCCATAGTTAAGCTCTTTTCAGACCCCCTAAAATTGAAAAGATCACCGAGTGACCTTATTCTTTGACACTCGTTAAACTGATCCAGAAGAACATTCCTGACGGAGTCCATAGTTAATCTTTTTTTAGACTCCTTAAAAATGAAAAAATGGTCGAGTGATCTTGTCCTTATCACACTCGTTAAAATGGTTTTGAATAGACGTCTTGTCGGTGCTAGTTTACCCCTTTTTCGAACCGACTAGACTATCTTCGAAAAAGGTACCCCAATGGAGTCTCCTTTTATGTTTTTTCAGACTCTCTAAATATGAAAAACCATCAATGTTACCTTCTCTGGGCTCGTTAAACTTACATCGAAGGACGTTACCATTGTTTGTTTTGTTAATCGCGTTTGCATACCTTATACGCCAGCCTTGTAACAATTTTCTTCTGCGTATTAACACCCTTGGCCCCCAGAGGATTTTTCCAGAGTATACTATAACATCAGTCTTGTCCTTATGCCTTGAACTTGTATGTTTTCAACACTCATTCCTCCATTGTAACGTAATATTCCTTTATTCTTTTTCCCAAAATTATTGAAAAAGACAAAAAAAAAGTCAAATATACCCCAAAAAGAGGAAGGGAAAAGTATTTTCTTTATTGGAAACATAATGAGTTGCCCTTGGATAAAGCACATCTGTCTGTTTGTTCATCAAACTATGGGATGCAGTATGACCTTAGTGTTAATATTATGGTAGCTGCGGGAGGTATTTACCTCTACATGTGAACCTGACGAGAATAGAAGACTCCGGGAAGCAACAAAAACCCTAATGAATTGGCTAATAACCCTAGAAGCCTTGTCGGCTCAATAATATAATTTATATTAGGCTATTAGCCTCCAAGAGAAGAAGTCGGCCAGAATTAATAATAATACACTGAACAAACACCTACCCAGAAGGAGAAGTCGGCCCCAGTAAACTGGCAGGATTACTATAAATACAGGGCGCCAGTTTCTCATTTGTCACATCTCAGGACTGCAGTTTTCCCAGTTGGTGCGCACTGCAGTTCCAACTGGTGCGCAGGTTTGGAGGAGGGTTGTAGGTGCAGCTGCAGTAGCAACAAATTTTAGTATTTGTATTGGATATCTCTTGGATAGGGTTTGGACTATCTGATCATCTTTTTGTGATGCGCTATCCTTGGGGAGAGATGTGTTGCTCTTTGTTTGGCCATCTAGCCTAGGATTTTCTTCTGGAGGAATTCTCAGGTCAAGGTTAAGGTGCTCAGAGGGAGGCTTCAGCCTGTGGTTGGGAGACGAGGGTATCGTCGTGGTAAAACGAGCACACCATCTTATACATTCTAACAGGTTATGGGCCCACACCCCTTCAGTCAGCCTAAAATGCTGGAAGGAAACATAACCGCTAGACATTGAACTCGTTGAGAAACTGTTGCTAGGGTTACTAGTAGTAGCAGAGTCCAAAATCACTGCAGCTAGGGTTACCAGCAGTAGCAGTTGCAGAAACCCTAAACCTCTTGTTGAGGCACCTTAAGTGACGAGATTGACCTAATCTCCAGATAGATCAGTGTGCCATAACCCAACGCATCTCCTGGTACACTCAGAAGGCCAAGACGTAAAGTTTGGATTTCTGGTCAAATATAGGGTTTGACCAAGTCAAGCAAGCCATGAAGAAATCTATGAAGTCTGAGAACAACCTAGAAGGAGCCTCCAACTTCAGAGCATGGAAGACAAGGATTGACCTCATCCTTGCTAAGAATAAAGTGTTGGACATTGTGAAAGGAAAGATCGTGAAGCCAGACTTCAAAGAAGGAGAAGAGAAGAAACTGTAGAATGTTGCAGCTATGGAGAAGTTCAAAGACGTTGACATCAATGCCATGAGTATCATAGTGGATTCCATAAAATACCACTTGATACCCTACATCTCCCATCTTGACTCATCG
>JZKD02S1862686.1:1062340-1076650 GCA_000966675.3 Picea glauca | reverse complement strand
CAAACAAATCTTCATTTTCTTTTAACAGTGGGATGAATGGGAACATTCTCTGGATATTTTATTCATAGATACAAGGTATTGCATAAAGAAACAATTTTGCAACTGCCTTCCCCAATCTCACTTGATCAGAATTGTAAAGCTCTTGCCCAAATTCGGGAAAAACGACAAATCAGGATTTGAGTGGTACGCGTCGGATCTAGGTCGCCGAGATTATTCTTCTTGTTTCATATGTCAATCCAGTCTAGTATCGCCCACTGATACGGAACCCATAGCCGTCAAGAATGCATTTAAATGTCTGGTGCCCCTACCTCACCTGCAAGGGATTAATGGACTTAGGTGTCTTTATATCTATTGCACTGGTGCCTTACTGTAACAAAGTGTAGATACAAATTTATTTTACCCCAAACCGATAGAGGCCTTTCCCAATCTCGTGGGTAATCATTATTCAAACATAGTTGGAAAATATAGTTTGTATTTGGACACCTGTACATTTCCTGTTTGTCATGCTAGGGGGAGAGGAGGATTAATATGCATGACTCTTAGATCATTCTCTTATGCAAGCTGGGATACACATTTCTCAATCAATTCTGGTCGAGAGAGTCTCGTCGAAGAAAGATTGTTGCTTCAAATTTTGGGTAGTCTCTCTCAGATTCGTATTTGTTCCGGAAGAATTGTGCTTAGGATTTGGACTTTTCATTATCTCTTGGAAATCATAAGTTTCTTGGTGGTGTGAGCAACAATGACAGACCTAGGAAAGTATGCATCTGCAGTGCATTTGGTAGTTTTAATGATAATGGTCGGAGCAGCAGAGGTGAAGGAAGCATCTCCCAGTCCAACAATGGAGGCAGGGGTTGCTCCAATGGCCTTTGTGAAGGTGGGGTTTTCAAATGTTGTAGAAGTAATCACAGATAATCTAGTGCCATCTAGGGTCAAAAATGGGGTATTACAACTCCTATGCACTACCTTGTAGTCTACTGAAGATTAAACCTTTTATGGATGTTGTTGAGTTGAGGAAAATGTACAAATATCCTCTTCATTCCTATGATTCATGATATGATCTTGATTGACTTTTCTGTTATTTAGGAATAATTAGGATATAAATTGATTAAAATGTCTTCTAGAAATATTATTGAGTAATGTTAGATAAATTCTAATATTCGGTTGGAATTGTTTGATTTTATTGTAGGAATGGATAAATATTGTCAAACCCAAGATAACTAAGGAGATTTTGAAGATACGTAGGCTATTAAAGGTTGAAGACATTGGGCACAAAGTAGTTTTGAGGAAGATTGATTCTCTATTTTGTAAACTTTAGAAATAGTAAAAGAAATCCTGAGGATCTCTCTATCCTCAGGATAACTTAATTTACCCATATCATTGTAATATATAGAGGGTAATGAATCATAGAAAGGAAACTAAGAAATTTATCCAAGCATTCAGAACTCAGAATTGCTCTGTACAAGCAGCCTTTTGTAAATGTTGTAGCAGTTATGGAATTAATAGAAGCATTTGGCGTTTTCATCATTTTTGCATACCGAGTTTCTAGTAGAAATGCTTCTAAGGACCGAGGGCCCAGTCTGAAGGAGTTACTATCTCAATCTGTAATTGTATCAGTTTGATTTCCATTCTGTGATTTAATATCTTTTGCAATAGTGAATATAAATGATGAGTGTGTTGATGTTTTATAGATTAATTGTGTTGTTTGATTACAGGAGATAGATGCTTTATTTGAACATTATCAATTGTTGTTCCATCTCACATTGTTGTAGTTTATTGATCGACAGTTCCTCTCATTTTTGCATATGTTGTTTCTTTTATTAAGTTAGCATTTGTTGTTCCTTTCACTTAATTTAGCAGTTGTTGTTCCTTTCGTCTAAAGTACATTTGTTGTTCCTTCTCAGTTCACAATACTTGGTTGTTTCTTTCCAACAGATTAACTAGTCATCGATAGATCAATTTATTAAGCATTTCCATAAATTCAATTATTGTTCCTTAGTTAGATCAATTCAACAATTTAATTAAATGCCTTTAATTCACAACATGTTGTAGATCAGATTCCAATTCTGTTGAGTATAGATCTTAGCTTCAAAATTTTAATGAATGTGTGAGGAACTTGAATATTGATAAACTCATATTCTCTTTGACTACATGATTTTAGCTTCTACAGCTATTTGCATAGAATTTGTTGATATTCTTGAAATAAAAGATGAATCCTCGGGTTGATAAATTAATGTTAAACTAAGGTTGTTTTAGGACATCTTTAGATCCCAACATTTTGGTGTTGTTGTTGGGGAGAATGTCAAAGATAGCATAGGTTGTGTCTCTGAAGGATGAGGTATTGAAAACGGAAGGTAAGAACCTACGTAGGCAATAAGTAAAATGCTTATGCCAGCTCCTACCTTCAACTGATACATAGAGGTCATATATGTACTTAGAATTTTGTGTGAAGTGTGTATGACTAAGAAGAAAGAACCTGAAAAACCAAAACCCCCACCAAAAACCACAAAAGGCCAGGGCTCGATGGCCCATGGAAGAAGCACTTTCATAGATGAAATCATCCGAAAAGATGAATCTCAAGCTTCGGTTGGACTAGGAAAGGATCTACCTGAATTCCTCAGGCAACAAATTCACCAACTGCAGCCCATGCTGAGGTTCATAGCAGAACTGAAGGGATTGAACAGAGTTTTCAAAGTACAGATCTTCCACCTCTCAGCCCTTTAGATGAGAAAACTCTTGTAATCTGGAAGAAGGAGAAGGGGAGACCAGTGGGGTTGCTAAAGCAAACCCATCACCACCACCTGATCCTGGATCTCCTGTGATAGGAAAAGGTATACCTAAAATCCCAGATAGAGGTAGTACGATTAAATCCCCTAGGGGATCAAGTAATCAATCACCCCAAATAGAACACCCAGGCCAAGAAATTCCTAAAGATTATTGGCATATTTTGAACCAAATGGCGCAACCAAATCAACCACGAGCCCAAAATTCCACTTTGGAATATCCGATAGTTGATCCAGTTGCTAATACCCCTATGAAAGCAATCCCATTACAAAATATTCCAACCTTTCATGGATTAATTTCAGAGGACCCTGATGCGTTCCTATTTGAATTTGATGTCCTGTGTAGAGGATATGACTACACCTTCGAACCCCAGAAACTGAAGTTTTTCCCTTCTACCTTGAAAGGAGCAGCTTTATGTTGGTTTATGGGATTAGGAGGGGGAACTATAAACTCATGGGATGAAATGAAACAAGCCTTCTTAATGAAATATCAGGATTATTGTAGAACTAGGGATCTAAAAGATGGAAATTTTCAAATGACTGCAAAGGAAAACGAGACATTAGAAGAATATGTTGAAAGGTTTCAATATAATTTGCAAATATCTCCTTACGGTACATTACCAGGTGAGGTACTTAAAGCCACTTTGATAAAAGGAATGAAAGATGAATGGGTAGAAACATTGAATTTAATGGGGAAGGGTGATATTTATCAAGAAACTTATGATAACATTGTCCAATTGTGCATCAGGTGCTTGCATGGAAGTACACAAACCAGATCAGAGATGTGCGCTCCCCTCACCAGAAATAACATTACTAGCGAGGGATTTACCTGAGCAGAAGTCGATAATATTTTAGAAAATTTCAAAACTGACATTCCGAGCACTCTGACTACACAATTGGATGTCTTGCAGAATAAACAGAAACAAGAAAAAGAAGAGCATACCTTGGCCATATTTTTCCACCGATGCTGAAATAAACATGGTCCAAGGGAATTCCCTTTGGATGTGATTCGGGTTTGTGCCATTTGTGCCAAAGATCTGGCAACAGAGAAATGTCCATTTCTCCCAGGACTAAAAGTTGTCTTTAGAGAAGCAAAAGAGGAAACATAACCATTATACCTGATGGCTCAACATCGCCAATGACAGGCCCGTCGCCCAGGTACATAATAGGATCCCTCTTCTTTCTTTTCTGGACAGTATAATCAACAACAAAATTCTGGAAACACATGGTAGTCCCAACTGGCCAAATCAATTTGTTACAAATCCCAGCTGACCAAATCAATCTACAACAAATATCCCCTGGACAAACACGCAATACATCACCCCATCTTAGAAAAATCCAAGTAATAACCCCTATCCTTCACAATGGACTAGCACAGCTGCCCAAGGCCCCAATTGGAATCAAAACTGGCACCATCCCATGGGGATGACCAATCAACCCATGGGGGTGGCACCCCAAGCTCAACCCACTTTACAAGCACCACTCCAATTACCCCAGAATCCCCAACCTCAAATGCGTCCTCAATTACCATCTCAACCCAATCCAAATCCTAATAATAGACCAACCCAACTTGTACAAATTATCGAGAATTTGGATGGGAAATCAACTCAGTAGGGTGCAATGAACTTCAATTGAGGTCAGGGCACATAATTTCAACTGAAGAAAATGACACTCATCAAGAATAGGAGAATAAAAATGTACAACCAGCAATGAAACCCTCAACCGTGGTCATAACATAAGAAATAGAACAAGGGGGAAACATAGTTGAGCCACAAAATTATGATGAGGACAAGTCCCTTTCTCCCCCATTTCCTGAGAGGCTAATGATAGCAAAACCAACTGTATATCCTAACTTTGACATCATAGGGGAACTAAAGAATATATATATTAAGATCCCACTCCTGCAGGCTCTGTAAGACATCCCAATTTACGCAAAGACAATTAAGGAATTATGTGGGAAGAAACCTGTCGGGAAAGTTAAAAATTCATCATCAACTGTTCACGTGGTAGGAGCCTTTTCTGATCTCATTCTAGGAAGACAAGAATTGGTCAAATATGCTGACCCAAGAAATCCCATAGTAACAGTTCAGATACAGGGTTGTTATTTTCCAAATACACTAGTAGATTTGGGGGCAGCCATTAATATCTTGACCATCGAGACTTGAAACATCCTGGGTTTCACCTCCTTCGAGCCTACTCTAATTATGTTACAATTGGCTGATTGATTAATGGTGAAACTAGTTGGTACATTACATCATATAGCAATTTCAGTCGACTCTTGGGAATATCCAACTGATTTCCTTATTATCAACCCAAGAAGTGGACTTGATGGACATCCATTAATATTGGGAAGACCATGTCTCACAACAACAGATGCATACATAGGATGTCACACGAGAAACATGACAATTGCTAGAGGAGGTGCTACAAAGAACCTCAACTTGTATCCTCCAGCTAAACCAAGCCTGTACATTATACATCAGTGGTTGCCACGACCTAGATATCCAGAAAAGGATCTACGATCCCATCTCATAGTGGAAGAAACTCTCGAACTCAATAACCAACTAGAAGATGATGTGATCAACAACTTCATTAACAACCCAACCATTATAAGTAACTCGACATGCCAAATGTTAAAAGTTGTGTTAGATAATGAAGCACAGGGAGATCCTTTGGAAGAATTGATGGAACAACAGATCCCCACTACTACTGTCCATAACAACAAATTAGTTGAAATTGCACTAGGGAGGTTTCTGAATATTAATGCTAATTTAAATGAGCAACAACAACGCAAATTAATTCAGATCCTTTCTAAATATCAATAGGCTTTTTCTTGGGAATATCCTGACATGAAGGGCATCGATCCCCAACTCTGTACACATCATATCTATATTAAAAAATATGCCTGACCCATCTAACATCCCCAACAAATATTGAACCCTCATCTCAGGGATGTTTTTAAAGAAGAGTTACAAAAACTGTTGAATGTTGATTTTATATATCTTATCTCAGATATTCGGTGGGTCTCCCCACTAGTAATCGTTTCTAAGAAGAATGGGAAATGGAGAATCTGTGTAGACTACAGAGAGCTCAATAAAGCTACCCAGAAGGACCACTTTCCTTTACCCTTTATTGATCAAGTCCTTGACACTTTAGCATGGAAGCAATTCTTCTCCTTCCTAGATGGTTTTAGTGGCTATAATCAGATCCAGATTGCTCCAGAAGACCAAGATAAAACTATATTTACATGTTCCTGGGGTACCTTTGCATATAGAGTATTTCCCTTTGGATTATGTAATGCTCCAACCACATTCCAGAGGGCCATTCTGATCATATTTTCTGATCTGATTAATGAAGGACTTGAAGTTTACATGGACGATTTCACCCCTTATGGCACTGATTTTGATCAATCTCTAAGCAATCTAGAGAAAGTACTGGAATAATGCATTGCTACTAGGCTGTGCTTAAGCCATGAAAATTTTCATATGATGATGAACAAAGGTGTGGTACTGGGACACTATGTTTCTACAGAAGGAATCAAGGTAGATCCAACAAAAATAGAGGTAATCCTTACACAAACTGAGATACACAGTTTCCTTGGCACGACAGGATACTACTGTAGGTTCATAGAAAATATTTAAAGAACAACTGCAACTTTAAATTACTTAACTCGTAATGCAGAATTTCAATGGTCTGACAAGTGTGATGTTGTGTTTGCAGGACTCAAAATGTTGGTCTCAACAACACCAGTGATGAGAGGACCAAACTGGAAATTGCCATTTTATATTTCTACGGATGCATCAGATATCGCCATAGGCTTTGTCCTTGAGCAGGAAGAAGACACGAAACCTTATGATATTTACTTTATTAGCAATGGTGTCCCTTGACCAAGTTTTGGAGTTACTTGGTCATGTTTGACCATTTTTGGACTTCGACAGCCTGTCGAAGACATAGCGTCAGGTGAAGTAGAGATCACGGGATATCGAACCACTTTTGGGGCCATTTTGGGTTTTGGGAAAATGTAATGGGATATGGATGTCGGACCGTGGGTTTACCCACATTTAGGCCCACTTTTGTAATGTATAAACATACGTCTAGACATCTAGTAAACTATCTAAGGATTGTGTCTATGTGATATAGGCTATGTGTCGAGTGGGATCTATGTGATCAAGGGGTTGTGCACCTTGTAAGACTTGTAGAGCTTAGTGCAAGTCCCTGTGTGGAGATATAGAAGGATTTGTGATGTAACGCAAGGAAGAAGGATCTAGCGAGCTACACAAATCTTCTGTCTTGTGCACAAGAGGGTTTTGGTAGCTTTGTGCCTGTAACTGATTGGAGACCCTAATAAAGAAGAAGAGTTGGTGGACGTAGCCCCAGGGTGGGGGTGAAACACGTAAATCTGTTTGTTATGCTTTGTGCCTTGACTTGATGTGTTCATCTTTTATTTTGCTAAGTGCTTTGGTGTATTTAGATAGATCCACTTATGCTTTATGCCTCTTAAGATGTGTGTGAATGTTAGATCTGACATGTCTGAAGAAGCTTAGTGATGATCTACTGGATTTGATATCTTTTACTATTGCTAAGTGTTGAAATACATTAGATCTAAGTGAATGCCGCGGTGCTCTGTGTTATCTGTGAAGTGTAATAAGGGTTGAATATTGATGAATGATAGATACTAAGCACTCTGTAAACGATATAATCACAGATCTGTGACCCAACTAAGGTTGTAGACACTTGAGTTCTGTAACCACCCCTACCTTTACCTCAGGTGAGACTTCATCTGCTTCGCAGGTGTTTCCGAAAGGGTCGATAGTTAGGGTTTTGTTGGTGCGCTCTTGTAGCGTTGAACCCCGAGTCTGCCCCTGTGCCAACAAATGGTTCCATTGCTGAGACTGAAATTGTGATTGCTGGGAACTAAGGGAGAAGAAGATTTGTGAAAAAGGGTTGAACTAGAAGTCTTGTGTGAAGATATGTGCCCTAGTGCATAGTATTCTACTCGATTTATAAAGCTCCATGCTAAGGAAAATAGGTCGGATTTGAAGAAAAGAAGCAAGATCTGAATGCTTGGTGCTCTAAGAAAGGTAAAAGTGGAAGTTTCTGAAGAAAAGAGGTCACATCTGAAGAAAAAAGGTAAGATCTGTAAGGTTGGTGCTCTAATAAAGGTAAGAATAGTTAAAAAAAATTAAGATCTGGAAGCTTTGTGCTCTGTAGAAGTAAGATAAGTGGAAAATTTTTGCCTCTAAAGTATCGATGTAGGTATGTTTGATAGATTTTTTCCTAGCTTGAAACTAGGGCTCTAATAGATGAAAGAAGGCTTGATATGAATATATATGATAAGTATAGTGATAGATATGTTATACCTATGCATAAAAATAATGTTTGGACTAACAAATGGATGCAAGATCCTAGAAAGAGTTTTTTGCAAGCTAGTTACCATGATCCTAGTGCGCAGTACAGAAGAGGCTGGGGATCATTTAAAAGGAAGAGAGGATTAACCCTATGTTACAGTTGCAAAAGACCAGGACATCTAGATAAGGAATGCCCTGGTGGAAAACCTAGTTGTCTTTGTTGCAAAGCTATGGACCATGAAGTGTTGGATTGCCCTAGAATGATTGCTAAGCTTGAAAAAATGAATCTAAATGAAGAAAACCCTAAGGAAGATCCAAAAATAGTAGGACCCCAGAAGGAATTAGAGAAGGTATTGCTACAGATGAAAGACACCATGAATGACCACCGACATGTTAGGTTATCTGAGGTCTTTAAAGAAAAAAAATGCATCGAGGTAAGAATAGGGGACTTCGACATTGACTGTGTTCTGGATAAGGAAACAAAGGTGAATATTATGCCAAAAAGAACCTAGGAAGCTATAGGGAGACCTGCTATGATTCCTTCATTGGGAGGAATAGGGTTATTCAGAGGAAAACTAGTAAACCTATGTGGAAAGCTCACTCATATATTTATGAATGTCAATGGAACTTCGACAGAAGAAGATTTTGAGATTATCAAATTTATTGAGGATAATGCCCCGTTTACTATGTTACTTGGAAAACCTTGGATTGAAAGAGATCAAGCCAGAAAGAAGGAAGAAGAAGAGGTTTTAGAACAATAGAAATGAGATTTAAAAGATTTCATGACTAGAAGGATCGCACAACTGATCGAAGAACAGGAGAATAGATCAAAGATACTTAGCGTAGAAACCCAGATGTCGAAGCTATAAGAACATCAAAGAACTCACAAATGACTGAAGTACTTACCCCAGGTAAATAAGAAGTATTACCCCTGAGTCCTAGGAGATAGCCTCAATAACGCGAAGTGACTATGCCCAAGGAAAATAAGAATCAAAATGGGAAAAGAACCACCGAGATGAATCTCACTAGAAAGAAGGCTAGAAAGCTGGGTAAGAAGAAGGCTAAGATTGAAAAGTTACAACAGGTTCCAGAGGGTACCTCGCAGAAATAAACTTTACAAAACTGGAGCTTCATCGGGATAACAAAAAAACTACATAGGTCACTTCGCCATGGTGAAGAAATATAGCCGTTGGAGGCCGATATATTCATTTGACTGTCGCTCCGACTGGATTGAAAAGCATTGATGGATCACCACTGGCCCGTTGGACCGTGCCATAACAGACATAACATGAATTAATGAGGTTCATACCCATTGCAAAGCAAACCGTTTCCATGATCACCTATATATCTCGTCGCACCATGCCTGAAGAAAACTTTTTCCAACTGAGAATTTCAAGCCCACATACTAGCAAGTGTATATAGTGATCATCGCGCCCTTGTTGTTCATTCTTGTGCAGTGTCTAAGATCATTGTGACCTCGATAACTTATCCTGAGAATGTATGTCTGACGAGATTACCATAATCGAATAATCTGTGACATAAGTTCTACTTGATTTAATGACTAAGAGAGTCATGTCGGAGTGAGGGGTATCTATAGGTGTACATGCTTCATCTACAAGAAATGTGCAAGAATCTCCCTCCACCGCTCACGTCGGATCGTTCCGACAGGTCGATGAGAAGCGAACTAAGCATCGGGATGATCTCACGAATGCTAAGTTGATTCCTAGCATCTTACCTGCATATATACCTCCTCTGAGTGGCACAGTGAATAGAGATAGCATACCTAGAGACTTTGACTATACCTTGGTCACTGTGTACCTCCCGAAAGGAGTGTGCGTAGTTCACGCTGACCAGGATAAGCTTGCAACACTGAAGTTTAGTGACTTCAACCTTAGAGACCAAAAATCTTACAACATGCTTGCCCCACATAAGTAATTAACCAGGACCAAAGGCAAGAATTCAAAGATTATCCCATAGTCATAGACCCAGAACCTCGCGCAGTCTACACTACTCAATGTGATGAAGATCCCACACTTCGGACACCATAAAGAGGTGAATGAATGTGTAAAGTTACTGTTGTCATGCTATCACGGAGGATACTTATGGTTGAACCAACACATCACTATGGATCTGACCTTGATTCATCAGATCACATGGCTTAATATGCAAGGCCCCAACCCACAAGAATTTTACCCTGGAAAGACCTCAGATCGAGCATTAGCGTAGAGAATGAAAGAAATGTATGGCGATGTCGAGAAGGGCATGTGATGTTACAAGGTATCCTCTATATAGAGCGACGCAGTGCGCCTTTCATGCCAACTAATCATAGGCAATCTAGTTCGCAAGAACCGACCCACCCAAGTGACTGGATTCATCGTAGACTTCGCAGGAAAGTGCGCAAAGGGTCTACAGGTGAATTGGGTGCAGTACTTAGTAAACCAGTTGGAGCTCGACTGCAGAGAAGCGCAAGACCAAGGATATGAATTCCATTTCAGCTAGCTCCTGGTCCTAATTTCTTTCATCGCCTGGGAGCTACTAGAAGGCACCACATTCCCGGATATCGAACCCTTCGAACCATTGGCTGCGAAGTTCTGTACGTTGTGGTACTCCAGTGACATGAACAAGTAGTGGAAGTCCAATGCCATCTTCCATGCCTATTACAATCAATTGAAAACAACCATCCAATCTACACCGCGCATCACTTCGAACACCCTCTACAGGTTTCGACCCTTGATGAAGTTCAGTGCAGATAGACACTTTATATACATCACCTCGCGCGCTGATGAACACAAGAAGGAGTTACAGTCGTATTACAAATTAATTGAAGAATATCTGGAGAAAATCACCAAGGAATGGTCGGTGGACCTCCTTGTGTCAGTTGACCCTGCCGAGATATCCAATGTTGATAGCCAAGAAACTATGCCGGATGCACCAGGACCAAGCAAGACGAAGAAGCCTGACGAGGTTCATGATGTAGACAATGCATCTGAAATAAATGCCTCTATCACACTAGATGCAGGGGGTGATGGTGAGGAGATAGAAGGCGTAGAAATTGAACAACATAAAGGCAAAGTACCACTACCTAGGGACGAAGAGGACTTGTCAAAGAAAGGAAGGTTTCACCTCTGAAATCTTCCTTGGAAGAAACCTAGAACCCCTGTAACCAAGATGTGAACTGCCCTCACATTGGATGACTTTGATTTCATCATTGCAGTCGTGAACGATGCTTCAAAGGAGATAGTAGAGAAGCAGGAAGCGAAGTAGGAGTAGATGTATAATCATATCAAGATTGAACTCCAAGGAGTGCAGTAGGCACTCCAGTCCTGTCGTCCAGTCTCCATTGCACCTCTGACAATAGGCATAGTAGAACTAGGAGATGAGCCAGCTCAACTCCATTGGATTTTTGATATGGTCGAAGCTCACCTTCGATGAGCTCAAGAAGACACAATGCAAGCCACCCAGGCTTTGACATAGGTACGGGGAGTACTTGTCGAGCAACGTAGTACTGTCAAACTAGAAAAACTTACTCTTCAAGCACAGTGGGACAAAGAGAAAGAAAAAATATAGCAAAGCAACGAGCAGTTGATTGCGGAACAACTGGAAGTCAAGGAACAATTCAAAATAACACTTCACTCTATGACCATCATAGAAGTAAGAGATGAAGAACGAATTCCCTAGCAGGTGGCCCAGCTTGAAGAAGTAATCCAACAACTTCAGCAGTGCATCGAAGATCTGTAACTTCGTACCATTCTCGAGACTCCTTAAGAAGTAAGATATTTAAGGGAGGCAATTGCCCATAGTGCAGTTGGAAGATTAAAAGCCCTTGCTTTAGAATGAAAGCAGTTGAGCTCTAGGAGTGCTCAGACTTATGAAAACCTCACGGAGAATCCAAAGCTACAGACATTGGACGCGCAACTCCAAGAAGCAAAACAACACGCTGAAACGTTACAGGCACAACTAAAGGCCCTAACACCAGTAGAACGAATGAAGAGGTTTCCAGAATAGTGCACAACCCAACAATATATCCACGCGATCCAGAACAAAGTGATGGAAGTCTCTCATTGACTTCAGCTAGTGCAAGAGAGGGCATGCCAACTATTCACTGAAGTTAAAAGCCAAGGAGCCGAGCTGGAACAGATCATTCTCACAACAAAACAATGCCTAGAAGGGCCAGTGAACAATGCGGTGATCCAGGAGTTCACTGAGTAAGAGGCCATCTCACTGCAGTAGGTCGAAGCAGCTCGAGCCAAGCTCAAGGCATTTGAGGTGGACTTGCTCAGACCAGAGTGACTCGGGATGAGTCACATGTGCGTGTTGGGGGCCTGTTGGACCTTGACCAAGTTTTGGAGTTACTTGGTCATGTTTGACCGTTTTTGGACTTCGACAGCCTGTCAAAGATGGAGTGCCAGGTGAAGTAGAGATCACGGGATCTCGACCCACTTTTGGGCCCATTTTGGGTTTTGGGAAAATTTAATGGGATAGTGATGTTGGCCCGTGGGTTTACCCACATTTAGGCCTACTTTTGTAATGTATAAATAAACGTCTAGGCATCTAGTAAACTATATAAGGATTGTATCTATGTGATATAGGTTATGTGCCAAGTGGGATCTATGTGATCAAAGAGTTGTGCACCTTGTAAGACTTGCAGAGCTTAGTGAAAGTCCCTGTGTGGAGATATAGAAGGCTTTGTGTTGTAACACAAGGAAGAAGGATCTAGTGAGTTGCACAGATCTTCTGTTCTGTGTGCAGGAGGTTTTTGGTAGCTTTGTGCCTGTAACCGATTGGAGAACCTAATAAAGAAGAAGAGTTGGTGGATGTAGCCCCAGGGTGGGGGTGAACCATGTAAATCTGTGTGTTATGCTTTGTGCCTTAACTTGATGTGTTCATCTCTGCTTTTGCTAAGTGCTTTCGTGTATTTAGATAGATCCACTTATGCTTTATGCCTCTTAAGATGTGTGTGAATGTTAGATCTGACATGTCTGAAGAATTTTAGTGATGATCTACTGGATTTGATATCTTTTACTATTGCTAAGTGCTGAAATACATTAGATCTAAGTGAATGATGTGGTGCTCTGTGATATCTGCGAAGTGTAATAAGGGTTGAATATTGATGAATGATCGATACTAAGAGCTCTGTAAATGATATAATCATAGATCTATGTCCTAGATAAGGTTGTAGACACTTAAGTCCTACAACCACCCCTGCCTCTACCTCAGGTGAGACTTCATCTACTTCGTAGGTGTTGCCGAAATGGTCAGTAGTTAGGGTTTTGTTGGTGCGCTCTTGTATCGTTGAACCCTGGGTCTGCCCCTGTGCCAACAAGAAGAAATCTCACTCCCACTGAATTAAATTATACAGTAACAAAAAAAGAATTTTTAGCTGTTATACATGGTATTAATAAATTTTGCCACTATATAACAGGCTACCCATTTATTCTGTATACTGATCATTCTGTTATTAAATATCTAGCAAACAAACCAATCACTAATGGATGGATTACTCAGTGGTTTTGTTGACGGGCGAAATTGTCCGTCCGTCAATTGAGAGAGTGGAACCGGTCCGAGGTCGTCTAAATAACCCAAGCCGTTTGGAATGAACCACCTTGACGAGTTTAACGACTCCGTTGGCCGCTCTAAGGTCTTAAGAGAACCAAAGAGAAAACTAATCTAAACTAACTAATCTAACTAAAACTAATAAAACAAACTAAAACTAAATAAAACAAACTAACTAAAACTAAATACAAGAAACTAAACTAACTAACAATAAATAAAAACAAACTAATACACTAATCTAATTAAAACGAACTACTATATAAACTAAAACTAAATTCAAATTACACTAACTATTCTACTAATTACTATTACACTAACTCTACTAAATAACCGTCCAACTACTAGTTATAATACAACTTATTCACAAATATACAATATACACAACTTGCAGATTTGAATAAAACCTGTAAAACTCATATGCTTTCTGTCCTAAGACAGCCAGAGATATATTTTTGATTTTTGATTTTATGAATAAGAAATAAACTTACTGAAATTAAACGATCTAATATATTAATTCTATAAATCTAATTAAACTAATATCTGAACTAAACTACTAATAAAAACAGTAAACAAACAAGCGACTAACTGACCTGGAGGCGCTCCTAATTTGTCCTGCGTATGATGACTTC
>JZKD02S1862686.1:967602-985949 GCA_000966675.3 Picea glauca | reverse complement strand
AATACCAGAGGTAGTTCCAACTACTGTTCCACCTAAAAAGTGCCGCAAGGTAGTATCTCATACTGCAAAATTCAGCTTCTTCACAATCTGTTCAAAAGGAGAACAAAAGGACACTACAACCACTAAAGCCTTGCCCCAAGCACCTTCTATCCAACAGAAGCAGGTCGAAAAGGCTGCAGCAAAGTGAAAGATTCCTTCTGCACATCATCCTCTCATGTATCTCGACTTGTTGAGAAGCCTCAACTGCAACAGGTTCGTGACATATTTCCACAAACTGAGTAGTGCGACGTCTCCAGCAAGACAAGCAGCTCACCAAGATGCAGATTCAACAAATTATTTTCCCTCTCCCCCAAGAACTCAATGCAATGGAGACCATTGCTTCCTAAGGAGGGAGGATTGATCCAGGTGGATATCAGTGGCCACCCACCTTTTCCAAATGGCTCAAAACGGCTTTCTGGCAATTTTGGCAATTTACTATTTTTAGCAGGTTTTAACTTCCGGGGCCATTTTGAGGGCCTAAATGAAGGTTTTTCAAGATCAAGGTTCTCAATGATATTTGAAGGAATGATTTAGCCCCAAAAATAAATATCTTCTATGATACCTTTCCAACGAGCTATCACACGCCTAAAACGAATATCGTATGCAAAAGTTAAGACCCCGGGAAGTTGATGTACTCACTTACCCAAACGGGGCCCACATGACTTTTGGTGCTTCATCTCCCAGGGTTAGGTTTTTGGATGTCTAGGGTTTTTGGCATTATTTCTTATTATAAAAAAGGCCTTCATAGCCTCATTCTAATCATCTTCTTGCGAATGTGAGTAGCTGTCACATCTCTTCTCAGAGATAAGCTGCCACCATTCTAGCGAGTCTTTCGCTCTGTATTTTTACAGTCTCTGTACATTTCTTTGATTAATAGAAATCATGTATTACTGTATATCTGTGTTTATGGTTGCATCTCTGATACATATCTATTATATTATTGAATATCTACAATATCTCTGTGCATTTCTTTATTATATCTCCGCTCTCATTTCATGCCGAAAATAATCTGGATCAGTGGTTCCAGAGCAGGCTGTTCTTGATCATTTTTTTCAGTGCATGTCCACGACGAGGTCCGAGTATAGCAAGTTGGGTCTCAAGCTTGTCTCTCTTGAAGACAATCACTCTTGTGCAACCAAGAAACCCTCAATGGCAGAAGAAAAGAAAAAATGACGGAGCAGACGATCCTATCAATCTATTGTTTGAGCAAGCTCTCACGCGACAGAGGGACGAAATGATGGAGAATTTTGCCCACATCCTTCAACGTCTGCTGATAGAATCAAGCGCATATTCATCAAGCGGCCACTTTGGAGGCACCTCTTCTTTCAAGGTACAAGTTAATTTTCATATTCTTGTATTTGAAGGACAGATAGATGCATAATCCCTAGAAAAATGGTTAACTCTACTGGAAGGTTATTTCTCTATTCACAATTTTTCCGACAAAGAAAAGATCACCTTTGCACTCCTTAAATCTCTCCCTCGTGTCAAAAATTGGTGGGAAACTTACTGGGAGAAAAGTTCCACAGAGGAGTCTGGAATATATGGGGTCGATCCCACTTGAGATTTTTTTGTGGATGCGGTAAAAGAATAGTATTAGCCTGTTGGAAACTATGAGGACTAGTACATGAAATGGACCACACTACAGAAAGAGAGGGGCCAAGAAGTTCTGGAGTTCACCAATACCTTCCATACCTTGCACACCAAGCTGGGTATCAAAGACTCTAAGCGACATTTGGTTCTGGAATACCGTGGGGCTCTACACAGATACATCCAAACTGAAATGGATTTTATAGACATCTCATCACTCGGTGCTGCTTATCGATATGATGTTAAAATTGAGCAGAAATTTAAGCACCAGAACAAACGAGAATTCGGGTCTGCAAATCTGCAACAACCAAAGTATGACAAAGACAACCCTAACAAGCAGTCTCCCGAAAACCAGTCCAAGACACAAGAAAAGAAGGGTCACGGGAAGACAAAGAAGGACACCGAAAAATGGTGCGAGTTCCACAAAATCCTGTGGCACAACACCGATGTATGTCGCTCAAAACAGTCATTGGTGGTCGAGATCAAAGACAAAGAGCCGAACCCTGATTCAAAATCGGATTCTGAAAATAATGGTAAAGGACAAATCATTGACGCAGACCCCACTACTATTGTTGCGACCGCAACAATTCAACCAGAAGAACCAACAGATCCTGAAGAGGGGGAGCGCCTTTTTCATTCACATATGTGGGTGAAGGGGACCCCGCTGCATTTTATTGTTGATAACAGAAGCCAGAAGAACCTCATCTCAGCAGAGGTCGTCAAACAGTTGGGATTGTCGACAACACCACACCCACAGCCATACAACATCGGGTGGCTTCGGCAAGGATGAGATCTCCATGTCATACAACAGTGTCAATTGACATACAACATCCAACCCTTCAAGGATGAGGTATTATGTGATGTTTCCCCACTGGATGTCTCTGATGTTCTCTTGGGACAACCATATATGTGGAGATGCCATGTTGTTTATGAGTCTCGACCCCATAGTGTCATTGTTACTTTGGGGGGTCATATCTACAGAATACCAGAGGTAGTTCCAACTACTGTTCCACTTAAAAAGTGCCGCAAGGTAGTATCTCATACTGCAAAATTCAGCTTCTTCACAATCTGTTCAAAAGGAGAACAAAAGGACACTGCAACCACTACAGCCTTACCCCAAGCACCTTCTATCCAATAGAAGCAGGTCGACAAGGCTACAGCAAAGTGAAAATATTCCTTCTGCACATCGTCCTCTCATGTATCTCGACTTGTTGAGCAGCCTCAACCGCAACAGGTTCATGATGGATTTCCACAAACTGAGAAGTGCGACGTCTCCAGCAAGACAAACAACTCACCAAGATGCAGATTCAAAAAATTCTTTTCCCTCTCCCCCAGGAACTCAATGCAATGGAGACCATTGCTTCCTAAGGAGGGAGGATTGATCCAGGTGGATATCGGTGGCCACCCACCTTTTCCAAATGGCTCAAAATGGATTTCTGGCAATTTTGGCAATTTACTATTTTTAGCAGGTTTTAACTTCCGGGGCCATTTTGAGATCCCAAATGAAGGTTTTTCAATATAGAGGTTCTCAATGATAGTTGAAGGAATAAATGATCACCAAAAATTAATCTCCTCGATGATACCTTTCCAATGAGCTATCACACACCTAAAACGGAGATCGTATGCAAAAGTTACGACCCCGGGAAGTTGATGTACTCACTTACCCAAACGGGGCCCACGTGACTTTTAGCGCTTCATCTCCCAGGGTTAGGTTTTTGGATGTCTAGGGTTTTTGGCATTCCTTATTATTGTAAAAAGGGCCTTCAGAGCCTCATTGTAATCATCTTCTTGCAAATGCGAGTAGCCATCACATCTCTTCTCAGAGATAAGCTGCCACCATTCTAGCGACTCTTTCACTCTGTATTTTTACAGTCTCTGTACATTTCTTTGATTAATAGAAATCATGTATTACTATATATCTGTGTTTATGGTTGCATCTCTCATACATCTCTGTTATATTATTTAATATCTACAATATCTCTGTGCATTTCTTTATTATATCTCCGCTCTCATTTCATGTCGAAAATAATCCGGATCAAGAATTGAAAGCCTAGTAGTGAGATGCGTGAAGCCGCGAGTGGATCAGAGTCATCCATCCAGGGAGGATAGGTGGCAGAGATATACAAATCTCACGAACTTAGAGGTTCATGAGGTGAGAGTCCAAAGGTTGGGTACTCTAGGTTGTGAAAGGTGAAGTGCGAAGTGGAGCGTAAGGAACACATGGTAGAATCGCAAGGTGGGCCCGTGGAATAGACAGGCGGACACACATTGTTCATTAAAGGGACTCAAAACCCCATTGACTTTTCGTGTCTTGGGGGTTTGTAAGATAACGGGATGGAAATCCAACCTTTCGACTTGGGAAGTGGTGAAAGGCGAGAAGCGCTAGTGGGAAGCCTAGCCGGTGGTCACGCGCGGAGGGCGCTGACTCCAGGGAGACACGCGTTGTTCATTGAAGAGGGTCAACACCCCGTTGACTTTTTGTGTCTCAAGGGTTTGTAAGATAAGGGGACTAAATTCCAACCTTTCAACTTGCAAAGTGGCGAAAGGCGAGAAGTGATAGTGGGAAGCCTAGATAGTGGTCACGCACGGAGGGTGCTGACAAGGGAAGGAGTTATATCCATCTCATGATCTCAAATATCGCGGGATTGGGCAGGAGGAGTCAAGAGCTTCAAATAGCGAAATCGCGAGAGGTGAGTTGTGACAAGCGCCTTTCAGTTTAGTCCTTGGTCATAGCTCGTGGTCACGTGGAGAAGGGGGAGCTTGCACCTAGTGTCGTTCGCGCCAGGGAAGATTTCGAAAGGACCTGTCAATCAAAAGAAAGAAGATTCAAACAGGGAATTGAAAGAGTCGATCCGGTTCAAAGGGAAATGAAGAAAGATCCTGTAAGTGGATCCTCGACCTGAGGGCTGAGTGGGTCTGCACCATCTGGTATCATAGCCTGATTCTTGTTTGTATATTTCAGGTAGGAAAAGCGAGTAGGAATTTCAGCCATGCCGCCAAGGAAAAGAGACAGGCAAACACCCAATCCACCAAAGGAAAGGGAAATGCCAGAAGGAAGGGGCAGGTAGGTGCAGAATCCAAAAGTGGAAAGAGATTTGCATGACATTCGCGCCAGACTCGTGGATGTGGAAATAAAACAAAGGCACACAACTGATATTGGAGATGTCAGTGAGTCTGAAAGTGAAGATGACACTGGACATGAAGAAAAAGAAATTGCAACAGAAGATGCAGCAAATGAATGCTTGATTAGAGTTGTTGTAAGAATGAGTGCAAGAGATAAAATGGACATTCCAGTTTATGAGGGAAACTTGGATGTTGAAGAGATTCTAGACTGGATTAGAGCTCTGGACACATATTTTGACTATGAAGATGTCGAAGAAGACAAGAAGGTCAAACATGTTGTCACGAGACTTAAAGGACATGCAACATTGTGGTGGGATGAACTGCAAACTGATAGATGCTACCAAGGAAAGCATAAAATCAAGAGTTGAGATAGGATGATTGCAAAGATGAAAGAGAAATTCATTCCCAGAGATTATGAAATTAATCTATTTCGAAGGATGTAGAATTTGAGACAGAAGCTGAGGACAGTGAAGGAGTACATTGAAGAGTTCTACATGCTGAACATCATAGCAGGTCATCGTGAAAGTAATGATGAAAAGGTTGTCAGGTATATGAATGGCCTGAGATATGAAATTCAGGATGAGATGAGCATGATGATCATCCGAATGGTGGAAGATGCTTATCAAATGGATCTAAAGGCGGAAGAGAATCTAAGTTGAAAACAAGGTCAAAGAGGCCGAGGCAGAAGTCAAGCCAGGGGCAAATCAGTCATCCAAGATAGAAATCAGAAGCCTAAGGAAGAAAGGAAGAAACCTCAGACTGAGAGAGGTGGAAGCTCACAGAAAGGGCAATATGTTGGACAGAGAAGGCAGTATGTTGATCAGAGAGGAGAGTATTTTGATAACAACATTTTTCCTCGTACTAGAGGTAGAGGAAGAGGAAGAGGTGGAGTGATAAAATGCTTCACGTGTGGAAAGGTCAGACACAAGTATTATGAATGTCCAGACAAGAAGAAAGAGGAAGGAGAGACTCACATTACTGAAGCACAAAGGAGAAATGTTGAGGTAGAGGATGTTGAAGGCAGAAGATCGCTGATGATGCGAAAAACTCTTTTGACACAAGAGAAGGAGGTGGAGAGTTCAGTCCAAAGAAATAGACTTTTTCGGACTGTGTGCAAAGCCAAAGACTAGAAATGTAAAGCTATTGTAGACAGTGGTAGCACGGATAATCTCGTTTCAACAGATATGGTATAAAAGCTGGAGCTGGAGACGATTGATCATCCGAGCCCATATAGGGTTTCATGGCTACAAAAGGGACATCAGGTAAATGTCACTAAACAATGTTTAGTTGAGTTTAAAATAGGAGGGTATAAAGATGAAATACTTTGTGATGTTATTCCTATGGATGTTTGTCATCTATTGTTGGGTAGACCGTGGCAATATGACAGAAATGTGATTCATGATGGGAGGAAGAACACATACACCCTAGAGAAAAATGGGAGAACTCACATGTTGCTTCCAATCAAAGATAAGGAGGTGAAACCTGAAGTAAGCAACATTGTACTTCTCATGAGTGGGAAGGAACTTCTTACAGAGGTTTAGAAGAAGAAGGAACTACAATTCATTGTGGTTAGGAAGAAAAAGATTGTTTTAACCAGCACAAGGGTAGATGATTTACCAGAAGAGGTTCAGGAACTGCTGGAAGAGTTCGCTGACATAGTAGTGGACGAACTACCTCATTCGTTGCCACCGATTATAAGTATAAGTCATCAAATTGATATCATCCTTGGAGCTAGTTTGCCAAACAAAACAGTGTATAGATTAACACCGCAGGAGAATGAAGAGGTCAAAAGACAAGTCCAGGATTTGTTGGACAAAGGTTTGGTCAGAGAAAGCTTGATTCTGTGTGTTGTTATGACAGTACTCAGTCTGAAGAAATACGGAGGCTAGAGGATGTGTACTGACTTGATGGAAATCAACAAAATAACCATCAGGTACAGATTTCCATTGCCAAGGATGGATGATCTGATGGATTGCTTGAGTGGGGCCAATTTTTTTTCAAAGATTGATTTGAAAAGTGGATATCACCAAATCCGCATGAGGGAAGGTGACGAATGAAAGACAGCATTCAAAACCAATGAAGGGTTATACGAGTGGCTTTTCATGCTGTTTGGTTTAACACACGTGTTGAGTACTTTCATGAGATTGATGAATGAAGTCCTGAAGGATTTCATCAAAAAATTTGTCATTGTGTATTTGGATGACATACTGATTTTCAGTAAAAAAAAGGTAGAGCATTTGAAACATTTGGCTACAGTGATGAAGAGGTTACATCAAGAGAAGTTGTTGATAAACATGAAGAAATCCTCATTCACGAAGACAGAGCTCATTTATTTGGGGTTTGTTATTTCTGCAGATAAGTTGAGGATGGATCCAGATAAGGTGGAGGTGATTAAGAATTGGCCATCACCAAAGAGTATATTTGAGGTGAGAAGTTTTCATGGATTGTCTAGTTTCTACCCAAAGTTCATCAGGAATTTTAGTGGAATTAGTGCACCGATGATGGACATGGTGAAGAAGAGACACAAATATTTTCACCGGATGGAAGAGGCTGAGAAAAGCTTCAATTTGCTGAAAAGGAAAATCACGGAACAACCAATTCTGGTGTTGCCTGATTTCCAAAAGACATTTCAAGTAAAATGTGATGCAAGTGGATTTTCAATAGGGGAAGTCTTGAGTCAAGAAGATAGGCTGATAGCATATTTCAGCGAGAAGATGAATGAATCCAAGATAAAATACTCCACGTATGATAAGGAATTCTATGATATTATTCAAGCCTTGAAAAAATGGAGACATTACTTAATTCCTAAGGAGTTTGTCTTGTATAGTGATAATCATGCATTGCAATATGTGACTCAACAGAAGAAGTTGAATCAAAGACATGTTAAATGGGTTGAATATATGCAAAATTTCACTTTTGTGATTAAACATATTTCTGGAACTGCTAACAAAGTTGTTGATTCTTTGAGCAGAAAATGTTTGCTATTGCAGGAGTTCAGAGTCAAAACATTGGGTTTTGATGATCTTAGGGACATGTACAGAGATGATCCTAATTTTAAAGAGGCGTATGAAGCAGCTGAGAATCCAATTCTCAGGTATAGAATCCAATGGGAAGAATACATGATCCAGGAAGGATCACTGTTTAAAGCTAATCAGCTTTGTATTCCAAAATGCTCCATGAGGGAGAATTTGCTGAAGGAGAAACATAGTGGAGGATTGGTCAGACATTTCGGTCATGAAAATATGTTCACAAAGTTGAATGAGACATATTTTTGGCTAGGAATGCGAGCAGATGTCAAAAGATTCGTGGACATATGTAGAATTTTTCAACATTCAAAAGGAAAGAGGAAGAATGCATGTTTTTATCAACCATTACTCATACCTGAAAGGTTGTGGGATGCAGTCATCATGGACTTCATATTGGGGTTTCCAAGAACAAAAAGAGGGTTTGACTCAATCTTTGTGGTAGTGGATATATTTTCCAAAATGGCACATTTCATTCCATGTCAGAAAACCAGTGACACAACTCACATTGCGAACCTGTTTTTCGAAGAAGTCATTCGACTTCACGGCTTACCAAGGACCATAGTTTCGGATCGAGACACTAAGTTCATGGGAAACTTCTGGAGAACCTTATGGGAGAAGCTGGGAAAAAACTTGTCGTTTAGGTCATCTTATCATCCTCAGACGGATGGACAGACATAAGTCATGAACATAAGTCTGGGAGACTTGTTGAGGAGCTTGGTGACAGAACACGACAGCCTGTGGGACAACATATTACCACAGGCGGAGTTTTCTTATAATGACTCACTTAATAGGAGCACAAGACAGAGTCCATTTCAAATTGTTTATGGCATGCAGCCAAGAGGAATTTCTGAGCTGAGGGATTCAGAACAGATTGTGACTAGGAGAGCTAGTGCAAAAGATTTCACAGAGGCGATGAAGGAACTTCACAGCCAGATGAAGGAATGATTGCAGAGTTCGAACTAAGAATATAAACGGAGAGAAGATCAACACAGGAGACAACTTTAGTTCGAAGTTGGTGATTTGATCCTTGCACATTTGATAAAGGAAAGTTTCCCAAGTGGAACATATAATAAACTGAAGATGAAGAAAATCGGACCATGTAAGGTCTTGAAGAAATTTGGGGCGAATGAATATGAGATTGAATTACCCAATGGGATCGGAATTTCTTCGATATTCAATGTCTTGGATTTGTACCCTTATAAAGTTGAGGAAGAAGAAGTAGGTAGTGAACAACCAGAGATTCAGTGGACAAAACAAATGCCAGTTGCAGAAAAGCCACAGATGGAGTGCATACTAGATAGAAGAGTTAGTAAGAGGACCAGGCGAAAGCAATACTTTGAATACTTGGTCAAGTGGAAGGGCCATCTAGTTGAAGATGCCAGCTGGGAGAACGAAGCAGAAATCCAGAAGCATGGACAGACCGTGCGCGAGCTCATGGACAGGAGCCCATGAAAATTTTCAAGCGAGGGAGTATGATGCAGGAGCATCGCAAGGGTGTGCAAGCATAGCCAGCAGCAAGACAATGCGGAGATAAGAGATAGCTGGAAAAGCACCGAGCACATTTTTTGAAAATGTTTTGAAACATTAATGAAGTCATTAAGTGGAGGCATGTTTGTATTATTGTAAAAGGACCTTGAGTGATCCGCTCTCGTCCATAGTAGATAGGAGCCTTTATTTGTAATGAATGTAGGTAGATAGAATTTAATTCTAGATTAGACAGTTTTAGAGTGCAAGAGGGAAACGGGATATAGACACCCTCATTGTATAATTGTAACATGATTGTTAAGATAGAGCAGAGAAGAGAAGAAGAAGAGAGCTGTGTAGAAGAATTACATGTACAAAAGTCCTGGATTAATACAAAAAGCCTTGATTCAGACTCATGGTTCTCATATATTCTCTGTGTATGCATTGTTGAATGCTATGCTCATGGATGTTTACTTTATGTCATGCATTTACTGTTTATGCCATGTGTGTATGATTTCTTGTTAAATTTTTGAAATATGGGAGGAAGAGTAAGGAATGAGTTTCAATTGTTTCTCTGCCCGAGTGAGTAAAATTCCTACAAGGAGTGCAGTGAAGTTTGTCTGCAAGGAGTGCGTTGATAGAAGTCAGAGTTCATCTCTAAAAGCTCAGGAGGGATAACAATTGTTCTCATTCTCACAGAAATGCAAGTTGAGCACAGGAGCCATGCAAGGTGTGTGCAGGCCGAGTAAAGTCTCAGAGTTTGTGAACCTGAGAAATTGTTGAAGGACTACTACTGCAGGAAGTGCGCAGAGTCAAAAGACTTCAATTCTTTGAAGTAATTGAAGGATTCACCACAAGGAGTGCGTGCGGGAGTCTTCTTTAAGACTCGAAGTTGGAGAAAGCTCAAGAGGGAT
Organism: Picea glauca; assembly: GCA_000966675.3. NCBI lineage: Eukaryota > Viridiplantae > Streptophyta > Pinopsida > Pinales > Pinaceae > Picea > Picea glauca. The sequence continues at coordinate 975,796 of JZKD02S1862686.1, read as the reverse complement.
AGGGTCTTCGCAGTTGTCGAAGAAAAGCATAGAAGGTTGGTGCCTTGAGGTGTTGAAAGGAGGCGTAGCAACTTTGCGTTGCAGGTGGGTAAGTTCCGTGGAGAAATACTTGGTTAAATTCGCAAGAATTGTCTAGGAAGAAATGGACAGTCGGAATTATTTGAGAAGAATTCGCGAAGTCACAAGAGCTGTCAGATCTTGCAGAGAAGAAGGAACGTTACAACGAGCTTTCCTCAAGCGTAAGCTCAGAAGAAATCAGGGTCATAGGATCCAAGTCAGCCAGGGCCATTGGATCACTCACGAAATCTGATTTCGAGGGTTCGTGAGTTAGAGAATCGAAAGCCTAGTAACAATATGTGCGAAGCCGTGAGTAACGAAGTGGCGAGTGGATCAAAGTCATCCATCTGGGGAGGACAGGTGGAAAATATCTAGAGATATTGCAAACTCATAGGTTCTCGAGGTGAGAGTCCAAAGGTTGGGTACTCTAGGTTGCGAAAGGCAAAGTGCGAAGTGGAGCGTAAGGAACATGTGGCAGAATCACAAGGTGGGTCCATGGAATAGACAGGTGGACACACGTTGTTCATTAAATGGAGTCAACACCCCGTTGAATTTTCATGTCTTAGGGGTTCGTAAGATAAGGGGACGAAAGTCCAACCTTTCGACTTGTGAAGTGGTGAAAGGCGAGAAGCGCTAGTGGGAAGCCTAGCCGGTGGTCACACGCGGAGGGCGCTAATAGTCGGGAGAGACGCGTTGTTCATTGAAGAGGGTCAACACCCCATTGAATATTCATGTCTCAGGGGTTCATAAGATAAGGGGACGGAAGTCCAACCTTTCAACTTGCGAAGTGGCGAAAGGCAAGAAGCGCTAGTGGGAAGCCTAGCTGGTGGTCACGCACGGAGGGCGCTGACAAGGGAAGGAGTTATATATGTCTCATGATCTCGGATATCATGGGATTGGGCAGGAGGAGTTGAGAGGTTCGACTCGTGAACTCGCGAGAGGCGAGTTGTGATAAATGCCTTTCAGTTTAGGCCTTGGTCATAGATGGTGCTCACCTGGAAAAGGGGGAGCTTGCACCTAGTGTCCTTCGCACCAGGGAAGCTTCCGAAAGGACCTATGGATCAAAAGAAATAAGATTCAAACAGGGAATTGAAAGAGTCGATCTGGATCAAAGGGAAACGAAGAATGATCCTGTAAGTGGATCCTCGACCTGAGGGCTGAGTGGGTCTGCACCACCTTTGTTCTACGAGGCTTTCTTCAAGGGTTGAAATCAATGACAACCAACCTTAATCAACACATCATTCTTCAACTCTAGGTTGAAGAGCTTCACCATTAGTTGTATGAGTTCTAGTTCAGAATGTGTGTCATACAAGTCATTTATTCTCTTCAAGGTGCCATAGGAATCACTTACTATACAAAGATTACAACATATGCTTTCTATTCTTTGTCTTCACATATTTCATGTTCCTTAGTTGAGGTCAGAATGGTTGGTCTGTTACTAGGTATTCTACTTTGTCTGCTACTCTTCTGCTTTGTTTCTGAGGTTTCTTTTGATTCTTCTACTTCTTCAATGATTTTTTTACTCTGAGGGACTGTTGCTTCTTCACAAATTCCTTTCCACATGTGATTGAAGATCAATGAGCTCTTAATATTCATGTACCATTCTATACAATTATCCTTGCTAGTGAGCACCACGTCGACAATGGATATGAGAGAATGCATTGTCTTCTTCCTTCACAGACACGTTAGCAAATGGAAATATAATTAAGTTGCACCAATAAAAATCAAAATTTTCTTGCTACTGCACCAAGAAACGATTGGAATGAAGAACTGCTCACACATGTTTAAGTAAAGTACAGTCGGAACCTTACAAATGAAGGGACTGGCATCACTCCAACTGAAGGAGAGGTCATCTACACCAATACAAGTCAAATCACAACAAAATAAACAAGCATTGAATGGAAGTGTACTTGGAAAAATGTGATGATAATAACCCAGTGAATGGATATACCAACGAATGGACTAATAGTTATCGAATGGTTGCCAATATGAAATAGATTTTGTGCAGTCACGTTTGAAATGAATCGAAGTCTGATATCCATTGGTGGAGAGGTCGTTGAATTAGGGTTCTAATCACTGGTTGAGGGAGAGGAGTTATATCTAAATTGTGAGTTATATCAAAGTGGTGCAACTCCTGATACAATGAGCTCGACTCTTCAGGATTATAGACAATGCAAAGAATAGGTGTGAAGACAAGTCAGACCAAGTATGAAGTAGCGTGCATAATTAGGTATGAAGGCAGGTCAGACCAAGTGTGAAGTAGCTTAATGTACACTTGAAGACCATTACAATGAAATGCTCACAAATAATGTGTCTAAGATGAATACCATTACCATTAGATTGGTGTGGTAGAAGGCCATTATCATCCCAAGAAGCCTGACCAGTGAGATCGTGATATTAGTGAGGTCAAGATTGAGTTAAAGCAAGCTATTTTCCAAGATTGTAAGGTGATGGAGACTGCGTGAGAAGAAGTGGAATAGTTGGATTACTGCTTCGTGCATTATGATCATGAGAGGGTATGATACCAGAGTATCGTGTGAAAGGAGAAACATAAACACCGAGAGATTCAAGTGACAATAATGTTTAGCTAAGAAATTAGGGTTTAGCTCAGAAATCAGGTTTTTAATGGTAGAATATGGTTTAACTAATGCCAAAGAATGGAGCGATACTTGCATAGGTTTGTTGAGAATAAACCAAAGAGGGAGTGTGCCTGACAGAGAATAAAGACATAGAATAAACAAGAGCGCAGAAGGCAGAGAGATAAGCATGCCAGGATTGCGTTGGAAGGGAAAACACCAAGGAATATATTCATGGAGTTAGTCCAGGCTTTGATACCACTATTAGACCTGGATTGGAAAGGAATCATAACTCCACGAGATTATTATTTCATTAGCATGAAGCTCAATAAACATACAAAGATGCAATCATTGGTATTCTCCAATGTATGACTCTTCCTATCACCTATGATGATCCATATGTACATTATTGTTACAAAGTCTACAATCACAAGGATTACATGTCCAACATACACTCTTGCACATTTTTTGTTTTATGTGTTCCACCTCGCCTTTGCATTTCCGTTACTCTTCCATTGAATTGCGGAGTGCACCAATACATCATTGTTTTCTTTGTCTAGAGAACAAATATATAGACGTATTTCAATCATATCAATATGAACTAGGATCCTATTTATTGTAAGAATTGCATTAGATTCTTGACATTAAGACATCTTTTGAAAATGCAGCTATCTTTATCGTTAAATATAAATGAAAATTAAAGAGAACTTTCGACACATACATTTTTCATATGATTAATAAGCATTGAAAATATAGAAGTGTTGCATATGCTAGCCATATACCTCTGCAAAATGCGAAGGTTCATAAAAAATAACTACACCTAGTCTGGACATATGTTCATAGAAACATCCTTTCAACAACATGGAAAAAAATTCCCTTGTAAAAAATGATTTTTGGCTAGGAGATTTCCCAAATATCAATACACTACCAAGATGAATTTCTTTGATTCCTGGTACCTAACTATTGAAACTACGGGGCTACCCAAGTGCACCATGATAAATGGTATAAATTCACCTCACAAGTATTGAAAAATACACAAGTTTTGGATACACAGACGATATGCCTTTTGACAGAGAAGAAATGCGAAAGAGATAACTAAATCAAGTTCCTACATATGTTCATAGAAAAATCCTATGGACAACATGGGAAAAATCCATGGTCCAGAAATATTACAAGTGCCAAAGCGTGAAAGCACCGCAATGTAAGGATGTTGGAGAATTGATATCAATTCTCTGCACAGAAGTTGAAAACAGACCAAATGTTCATTGTGCCAGGAAAAAACCTATACAAAGCACAAAAGTTACAACTATGAGGGATGCAAACAAATCGTCAAAGCAAATTTATATTCACATATTAAGTAGCAATGCATTGCACATCACAATATTGACCATCTGCTACAGAAAAATAATATTTTTAAATTGGACGAATTTCTTCATATACTCTTGCACATTCTTTCTTTGATGCATTCCACCTCCCCCTTTCATTTATGTTACTCTTCCATTGAAATGTAGAACGTATCAATACATCATTTCTTCATTTTTCTCGACAACAAAGATATACACACATTGCAATCATATCAATATGAACTAGGATCCCATTTCTTGCAAGAATTGCATCAGATTCCTGACATTAAGGCATATCTTTCGAAAAATGTAGCTATATTCATATTCAAATGTAAATATAAATGAAAAATTCATAATCTCACCAAGTGCCCACATATGTTCATAGTAAAAGCCTCCAAACAACATGGAAAAAATCCATGGTCCAGAACTATTGCAAGCGTCAATGTGTGAAAGCACCTCAATGCAGGGATGCTGGAGAATTGGTATCAATTCTCTAAACATGAATTGAAAACATACCAAATTTTCATTGTGCCAGGAAAAAACCTATACAAAGTATGAAAGATACAACTATGCGGGATGCAGAAAAATCATCAAAGAAAATGCCTTTGCACATAAGAGGCAGTGCATTGCACATCACAATATTGAGCATCTGCTATAGAAAAATCATCTTTCTTTTTTCTTTTTTGTTTTTTTTATGGCTGGTGGAATCAACAACTAGTTGGGCATGTAATTACGTTACATGTGGTCGTGTTATCCAACTGCTACCACTATAACCTCTAGGTTTGCGTAGCTACCCCACGTGTTACACACTAGATTAGTTGGGGTGAGTCGAACTCGAGACCTATTTGGAACTTCATTTTCACAGCACTTGCCAATTGAGTTGACCCCCGGGGGAGCAAAATCATCTTTTTCAATTGGATGAATGTTTTCATTTACTCTTGCACACTGTTTTTTTGATGCATTCCACCTCCCCCTCGCATTTCCATTACTCTTCCATTGAATTGAGGAATGGATCAATACATCATTTCTTGGTTTTTATCGACAACAAAGGTATACACGCATTGCAATCATATCAATATGAACTAGGATCTTGTTTCTTACCACAATTGATTCAGATTCTTGACATTAAGACATATCTTTCAAAAAATGAAGCTATCTTCATATTCAAATGTAAATGAAAATGAAAAATACATAACTGCATCGAGTGCCCACATATGTTCATAGAAAAATCCTCTAAACAACATGGGAAAAATCCATGGTCCAGAGCAATTGCAAGCGCCAACGTGTGAAAGCACTACAATGCAGGGATGCCAAAGAATTGGTATCAATTATCCACATAGGAATTGAAAACAAACCAAATGTTCACTGTGCTAGGAAGGATTTGATGAGCTTGCATAACTTATGTTCTTGTCCCTTCACAACAAATCCTTTTGGTTGAGACATGAACACATTCTCTTTCAAGTCTCCATTCAAGAAAGTAGTCTTCACATCCATTTGATGAATTTTACATCCATTATGAGCTGCCAACAAAAATAGAGTGCAGATGGTAGCCCATTTTTTTGTGGGGGGGAAATTCTCCTCATAATCAACACCTTCTTTTTGTGCAAATCCTTTTTTCATGAGTCTTGATTTCTGTTGGTCAAGTAATCCATTTGATATTTACTTGTTCATTAATACCCACTTGCAGTTGAATGGTTTGGTTCCAAATGGAGGATCCACCAACTTCCATGTCTGATTCTTGATGAGAGCATCATATTCCTTCCTCATGGATTCTTTCCATTCATCATGATAAATGGATTCTTTAAAGGAAGTCGTTTCATGGTTAGTAGATAAATTCAACTCACAATCATATGAAACATCCATCTCATCTACATCACCTGATTTTGAATTATCTACATTACCTCCATCTTGTCTTGAGAACATTCTGGTTCATGTATTTTTGATCTCATCAGGATGAACAATATCAAGTTTTTTTGTAAGCCATTTTGGTGGACCGTTCTCAGATGGTTCAGGTTGCTCAACTGATTGAAATGGTGTTTAGTTCTCATCAAGCCTCAAATTTTCAATCCTCTCGATCACATCATCCAAATGAGCTTCAGGTTCTGATGAAGCGGAAAGAACTTCTTCGTGAGGGGAAGATGGTTCTTTAAAAGGAGATTCCAGAGATTGACCAAGATAGGGATCCCCCCTTCAATATGTGGAATCTCATCATCAAATTCATGATATGTCTTTACACGAGTGATTATGTCTAGATGATCAAGCTACCTCTCAACAATTTCATATTTATTGGAGGATTCTAGAAAGATCACATCTTTGGAAAGGATGCATTTCTTGTTTGTCTCGTTGTAAAGATGATATCCCTTGTTGGTATTTGAGTACCCCAAGAAAATTCACTTATGAATCCTTTCATCAAGCTTGCTTCTTTTCTCCTTAGGAATCAAGGCATAACATGTGGAACTAAAGACCCTGATATGCCTCACCAAAGGGATGTGGCCATACCAAATTTAATATGGAGTCTTTTTTTTGATAGCATGAGATGGACACCTGTTTTTGACATAAAATTCTCATAGAAATGCATCAGCCCAAAACATGAATTTAACATTCTTGAAAAACATTATGGAACAAACCATATTAAGGAGTGTCTTGTTCATTCATTCAACTACACCATTTTGTTGAGGATTTTATGGAACTGTTGTTTGATGTTTGATCCCATATTGGTGAAGGTAACTTTAAAACTCATTAGATGTATATTCTCTTCCATTATAACCGCAAAGAGAGTGATCCAGGGGATCAAATTTTGCTCAAAAATTCAAAGTGCTCAGAATTTCTTCAAATCAAACGGGAGAATAGGCCTCGTCATCATGAACCCAATGCAACCCGTTTGGGTTCAAATGGACATTGGGAGAGAGAGATATCACATTCTATTCAAAATGACAAACAGGCAAAAAAAAGGGATGTTGACTATACAGTCCGTACAACCCGTACGGATGCTGACGTGGCATGTCCGTACGACATGTGGCAGAGTGGAATTGGTAGGACCATACGACACGTGGCGTTCATTGGTTGGCAGATGTGGATGAATGAGCATTGGACATGTGGCATCTTGGTGGCTAATTGTATGGTGACACATGGCCCAATCAAAGGCCACCACATGTCAGCTGATCTGTGGTTTAAAAGATTTGTAACCGACAGGACTCGACCCCGTGACCTCCGGGCAGGGTAAGAGACTTGGGAAGGGCCGCCAATCGGTGTGCAACCGTATGAGCCTTGTTATATATATGGTTTTTAATATATTTAAGTTTGAGTTGATATGTGGTTGGCACGGGGGTCAGGGTTGGGGCTTAGCCCCAACCCCTGATTGCATATAACGTTACCATATGACCCATGGTCCCATCGTATGTGCGTGTGGTTTTGTATTGTTGTTCAAACGATTATACAAACAATGTATGCCACTTGTCCATTATCTATTTGCCTTTGGGATGGAGCCCCGTTTTGCGTTTGCGTGTGGTCACATGGGCCACATGACCTCGACCTTGGCGGTTAGGGGCTAGGTGTGCCCATAATCATCCTACAGTTCGCACCATTTGTGCGGTTGCGCCCAGTGCTAGGTTTTTCGACATAAATGCATGTGGGGGCTAGGTTGAGGCAACAAGGGTGCATTTTGGCGATCCAGAGACAACAAGTTTGAAGGGGAACTTCCCGGAAGCCTATCTTCTTCAATTTTTGGCCAAACGAGGTGCCGAAAAAGCCCAGCTAGGGGTTTTTGGACGTTCTGAAGCCATTGGAGCTGTCTATTTGGAATTTTGAGCATTATAAAGCACATATTTGATAACTTTGAGAAAATAATACAAAAGATCCATTAGAAGTTGGACCAGGAGATGTAGCCCAAGAGAGGGGTGAACTCCTTTATCATTTGTTGTGTTATGTGTTTTCTGTTCATTGTTTATTGTTGTTGTTTATATGCATCTTGAATGAGTAATTTATATAAAATATGTGTTGCAAAGTTGATCCATTTTCATTTTAACACATAAAATAAAACTTGCAAATAATTTCAAGAATACAAGTCTTCTTCATTTTTAGATCAAGTTGGTATCAACGCATATGTTTTTGAAGACTTGATTATTTGCAAGTGTTTTGTTTTCTGATGCTCACAAGGTTGAAAATCACAAGAGGAGAAGGTCAAATTGTAGAGCCAAGTTCTCATCCTTCAAGAAGGAA
>JZKD02S1862686.1:956223-967592 GCA_000966675.3 Picea glauca | reverse complement strand
ATTTTTGCAAATAACCAAAAGATGCCTCAAATGGAGATGTTTGAGTTGAAGAGTGCTTAGCTCAGTTGTAAGCATGCTGAATGTAGTGTAGGTGCTCATCCCAAAGCTTAGGATGCTTGCTGGAATAACCACAAGGAAGATGCACTACTGTTCTATTAACCACTTCTATTTTACCATCGTTTTGTTGATGAAAAGTTGTGCTATTTTTTAGCTCGGTTTCCATGAGTGCCCATAAACTTGACCAAAAGTTCCCAATAAATCGAGAATCTCGATCAGAAATAATGGATTTAGGCAACCCAAAATGTACTCAAACATGCTGAAAGAACATTTGTGTCATTTGCTCAACTGTAACCTGCTTCTTACAAGGCATCAAAATACACATTTTGCTGAAGCGATCAGTCTTAACATAAAGATAATCATGATTCTTTTTAGACATAGGTAGACCTCCTACAAAGTCCATCGAAATGCTTTCCCAAGGACGAGAAGGAACCGGAAGTGGAGTATACAAACCCAACTTTCTATTGCTAGGCTTGCTTGTAGCACATAAAGAACATCCTATTACATATCTTGAAACACTTTCACTCATTTTAGGCCAATAAAAATACCTTTGCAAATTAGCCACTGTCTTGCCTACACCAAAGTGGCCAACAATAAGAGAAGAATGAACTTTCCTTATGATGTTGACTCTTTCAGCCTGTGGAATACATAGCTTGCCAAGATGATACAAAAGCTTATCATGTACATGGTAATCCAATTCCTCAACTTGGTTAGAATGACACAAAGTTGCATAAACCTCTTTAAAATCAACATCTAAAACATACTATTCAACATAGCTCTCATGCATGATATAATTATGCCTAAGAATAACTAAAGCACTAACAATAGGCCTAAAAAGCATATCAACAAATTTGTTATAAATGCCTTTTTACACCTTATAACTAAGTGGAATTGTTGTTGAAAACCCATCCATCTGAAGTGCCTTGCTTGTTGTAGCTTTGTTTGTGATTATAATTATTGCAATGGTTGATGATCTGTGTGAATGACAGTTTCTTTTCCCAACAAATAATGTTTCCATTTTTTCACACTTTGCACCAATGCATACAACTCCTTATCATAAGTAGGATAGTTAATCACAACACCATTAAAANCTCTAAAACTCTTTCTTCCACATCCACATCCTCTTCTGTTGCTTTCTCCCCTAGAAGAATCATGTTTTTACTATTGTCTTTCTGAGCAAGGTAAATAGTCTTTCCATTTGAAGTAGTTGACTTCTTTCCAAAGGATTTCTCATGTTCTGCAACTTTCTCCACCAACGTGCCAAATGTGATGGATTTCATTTGACCACTTGCTTGCAACGATTCATGGGAGTGAGAATATATAGTGTATAGGGCCTTAATGAAGGACATGAGAGGGAGATCAATATTCACTCCAATGGCTTCAATGTCATGCATTATGGATTTGATTTCTAAAGCTAAAGCCATAGGGTCATCAATATTCAACTCTAGGTTGAAGAGCCTCAACATTAGTTGTATGAGTTCTAGTTCAAAATGTGTATCATACAAGTCATTTATTCTCTTTAAGGTGCCATAGGAATCACTAATAGAAAAAATATGATGGATCACCTCCTCACTTATTGTCACAGATATTACAACATATGCTTTATGGTATTTGTCTTCTCATATTTTATGTTCCTTAGTTGAAGTCAGAATGGTTGGTCTGTTATGAGGTATTCTACTTTGTCTTATACTCTTCCACTTTGATTTCGAGGTTTCTTCTGATTCTTCTTCTCCTTTAGTGATTTTGCTGCTATAAGGGACTAGTGCTGCTTCACAAATTCCTTTCCACAGGTCATTGAAGATTAGTGTGCTCTTGATATTCCTGTACCATTCTCTATTATTCTCCTTTTTGGTTAGCACCATGCCAACAATGGATATGAGAGAATGCATTGTCTTCTTCCTTCACAAACACGTTAGCAAATGCAAATATAATGAAGCTGCAACAATAAAAATTAAAATTTTCTTACTACTGCACCAAGAAACGATTAGAATGAAGGGTCCCTCACATAGGTTTAATCAAAGTACACTCCGACCCTTACAAATGAAGGGACTAACATCGGTCCAATTGAAAGAGAGATCATCAACACCAATGCAAGGCGAATCACAACAACATAAACAAGAAATGAATGGAAACACACTTGGAAAAATGTGATGATAATAACCCAGTGAATGGATATACTAGCGAATGGACTAATAGCTATCAAATGGTTGCCAATATGGAATAGATTATGTGTAGTCACGTTTGAAATGAATCAAATTTTGATATCCCTTGGTGGAGAGGTCGTCGAATTAGGGTTTTGATCATTGGTTGAGGGAGAGGAGTTATATCTGAATTTTTGATCAGTTATATCACAGTGGCATAGCACCTGATACATTGAGGTCAACTCTTCAGGATTATAGATAATGTGAATAATAGGTGTGAAGACAAGTCGGACCAATTGTGAAGCAACACACATAATTAGGTATGAAGGAAGGTCAGACCAAGTATGAAGTAGCTTAATGTACATATGAAGACCATTACCTTGAAAATTATCACAAAGAACATGTCTAAGATGAAGACCATTACAATCAGAGTGGTGTGGTTGAAGACCATTATCATCCCAAGAAGCCTGGCCAATGAGGTTGTGATATCAGTGAGGTCACGACTGAGCTAATGCAAGACATTGTCCAAGACTGTAAGGTGATGGAGACTACGTGAGAAGAAATGGAATGGTCGGATTACTACTTTGTGCATTGTGAGCATGAGAGGGTATGATACATGTTATCCCTGATTTTTAGGGATAACCAAGAGATCATGTCTCGAGGCCCATAGTTCCTAGACATGGAGTATTGAGAGTAGGATTGACCTGAGAATAGCCCTGGAGGGCCCATCCATTTCTTCTCTCATCAGATTTGTCTTGTCAGCAGCAGCAACATCCATCACCTTCGACTTGGTCTTTGATCCAGGGGATCAAATTTTGCTCAAAATTCAAAGTGCTCAGAATCGCCTCAAATCGAATGGGTGTGTAGGCCTCATCATCACAAACCCAACACAACTCGTTTGTGTTCAAACAGACGTCGGATGAGAGAGATATCGTATTCTGTTCAAATCGTCAAATAGGCAAAAAAAATGTGTTGACTGTACAGTCCGTACAGTCCATACGGATGCTGACGTGGCAGGGTCGTACGACACGTGGTAGGTGTTGGTTGGCAGTTGGACAACAAATAATTTCTTGACACGTGGCATGGTGGCGAATGGATTGGTGACACGTGGCCCAAACAAGGGTTGCCACGTGTCACCCAGACATTGGTTAAAACTTGTGTAGTTGGTAGGAATCAACCCCGCGACCTCCGGGCAGGGGTATGGCCTTGGGAAGGGCCGCCCAACTGACGTACCACTGTAGTGGTTCTTACCACTATATAGTTTTTTTATTATTTGAATTGCAATGTGTTTTGGATTGGGCGCGGACAGGGCTGGGGCTAAGCCCCAGCCCCCGTCCATATATATATATATATCATATGACTATCCGCGTGCGTAGTTCAAACAGAGCCATAACACATATAACCGGTGGTCCATACAACCCATAACACATACGACTGGTGGTCAATACATTGCGCGGAAGTTTTATTACCAACGGTTATAAAACCTTGCCGACACTTGTCGCTCTATCATTTGACTTGGGACTTGGCCCATTTTTGTATGTGTGTGCGGTCGTATGGTAGGCCACATACCCAATGGCTTAGCGGTTAGGGGCTAGGTGCACCCTAACCATCCTATAGTTCGTACTATTTTGCAGTTGCACTCGGTGCTAAGTTTTAACACAAATATGCGTGTCGGGGCTAGGTTGAGGAGATAGAGGTGCATTTTGGCGATCCAAAGACAACAAGTTTGAAGGGGAACTTCCAGGAAGCCTATCTTCTTCAATTTTTGGCCAAACGAGGTGCCAAAAAAGCCTAGCTAGGGGTTTTTGGACATTCTGAAGCCATTGGAGCCATCTATTTGGCATTTTGAGCATTGTAAAGCACATATTTTAGCACTTTGAGAAAATAATACAAAGGATCCATTGGAAGCTGGACCACGAGATGTAGCCCAAAAGAGGGGTGAAATCCTTTATCATTTGTTGTGTTATGTGTTTTCTGTTCACTGTTATTTGTTGTTGTTTATATGCATCTTGAATATGTAATTTCTATAAAAGTTGTGTTTGCAAAATTGATCCATTTTCATAAGAACACTTGAATTAAAACTTGCAAATATTTTCAAGAATACATGTCTTTATCATTTTCAGATCAGTCTTATATCAGAGGAGGTTCTTTCTCCATGAGGTAATTGGTCCAGGTATCATGGTATGTGTCACTTTTGATCATTAAAACCTTTGAATATATGCATCTGATTCCTTTTATCTCTAACAACCGCTTGGATCTTACATTAGCCCACTTGACCATGATCTGGGAGATTGACAAGGTATCCTAGCAAGCCTGTGCCCATAGGTCTAGGATTTCCATTTGGGGATTTTTGAAAAGCCATCGTCCACTTCCCTCATAGAACCACTATTTAATCTTATCTCCCGCTCACTTTTTCCATTCCCCTTGTTCGGTCATTGGGTTGACCTATTTTTAGGATTGCACCTTATCTCGTGGGAAGAAGGGGATAAAGGCCCAGAAGGTAAAAGCAACTAGTAAAAGATAAAATCCTAGAAATAAAACCTCGAGATGCTTCGCCCAGGGATCCCTGAGAAGGCAATAAAAAGACTCTCAATAAGAAACAAGAGCGACCTGGAAAATATAAATAAGACCTAGTCAAGAGGATAGGGGGTCTCATCACATGCCAACCTATTAGGTTCATAGGTGCCTAATAGTATGACATTGCCACCATATGGTTACCACGCCAGGGCAGTGACCTTTGGTTGCATGGCCAAGGGAAAGGGGGTCTCATCACGAGCCAACCTTATCATCTATGTGAAAGTACTTGTGGGTAACACCGTTAGCTCTAGTCACCATGCCAAGGCAGTGTCCTTTGGTTAGCCCTTGAATAAAAATAAAAAGAAGAAGAAAAAGAAAAGAAAAGAAAAGAATAAAAGCAAGAATGGGCTTGGAAAAATTGCATCCATGACAGGTACGGATCACCTTCTATAAAGGCACCCATGGATAACATCATGCATCCCTAGCTCTCACTTCACCCACATGTCTGGACATCCCCAACCACATCACCTCACTTACATGGCTTGGATGAAACCTTCCTGGAAACTTCCCCTTTCTTGTGGATATTAGCCCAATAGGATGTCTTGTCTTTTTCTCCAATCTTGTATTGTAGGTTTCAGTAATGTCTTTGAGCTATTGACTGATGTATTAGGGTATTATGCATATGTTTGATAATATTGATGATGAAACGTGATTAACATTGCTATGATCCCGGTGACTGATGAGCCCATGGAGGGCGTAGCTTATGATGTGCAGGATCATGCCCGATTGACAAGTACCATTTGGACTGGTACACATGGGGATATGATCAGTTCGGACCTCCATGGGGTTGAAGAGCCCACCAGATGGATGCTAAGACCCCATCAGGGGGCAGAGACAGGACAATGGTTGATTAGGGTCTTGCACCAGAGAAGAAGACGATGTTCCATCAGAAGCACTTTGGCAGAGCCCGACCTAGGGGGAATGACCCCTTTCCAGTGGAATGTTGGCCTTGGAAGGCTCTGGATGCCCCCATCCTCACCATGACGTCATCCAACTTCATGGACATTCATGGAGGCAGACTGGGCAGTAGTGGCACATGTGGCATGTTGGAGAGGCCCCTAGGGGGCTAACATTTTGCTCCTCAATGTCTCATCTGCCCTAAAAGGGGCTAGTGCCTCCCTTGAAGGGGATCTTACCTTTTTTACAGCTCAGTTAGGGTTTTAATTTGACAATTTAATGTAAAAATAGTATTGTGGTCTTGTTGGCCATTTTTATGACCTAAAATTAATTAAGGTCATTGATACAGTGTATATTGAGGAGTTTTAGCCTCATTTTAACATAACACATCACTCACTCATTAGTGAGGTCTGATTTTTGTGCCCTACTTGCGTAATTTTGTTGATTTAGTGAGGCACACTTGTTGAAGGAAGGAATTTCTTAGCATTTTTGGCATTTCTCTTGAAGGAAGGTTTACAACTAGGGTTTGCATGCTATTTCATGGTGATATGTAAGTGTTTTTTCTACAAAACTTCTTGATTGAATGGTTGTAGTATTATATTCTTGCATATGTTTATAATTTCTGATAAAAGAAACCCCTAGGTAACAAGCACACAAGTAGGTCCTTGTTTCATGTCCCCTAAAAGAGAAATTTGCAGCCATTGAAGAAGGAAGGAAGAGCCTAGCCATAGCTACACTCTTATTGCTTCTTCTCCCTGAGCTAGTCGTACTTTATGAAGTCAAGAAGGAGGAGACGTCCTAGGCATAGGTTATCCACACCTAGGGTCATCCTGCTTCTAAGGTTTGGTGATAGAGCCTTGCTATAGAAACACTCCCCCCCACTACACTCTCTAGTCTTGATTTATCTTTCATGCTAGTTGTTTTGCCAAGTTAACCTAAGGAAGGAGGAGAGAGCACAAGGCCTTTCTTTAGAAACACTGGAGTGAGCCTCTCTCCCCTAGGGTTTTGATTCTGAGGCCCTGCCATAGCATCACTTCAGAACCCTTCCCTCTAGTCCTTAGTCTTCCTCCTTCAACCCTTGCGTCCTCTTCTAAATTGACTCCATTAACCCTTAGGCACTGATCTTGGATCTCTAGTGTTGAAGTGAAAGTGATCAAACAACTCTCAAAACCTTTTCTAAATTGAAACCCTGACTAACTACTAACCCCAAGAAGGTTGACACCACCCTTGGTTACCTCATCTTGACACGACAATATTCCTTTTATAGGCAATTGGATGGTGTTTTAATGCATTTATTGAATGAAGGATTGATTGGATACATTGATTGCTACATCATCTTGATATTTATTGGTGGAGTGTTATTATTTCATTGCTATATTAACAAACACTGACTTCATCAATATTTATTGTTATAATTGCTTATATATTGATATCAGATAGTCTTATGAAGTACTAACCCATTGAATCATAGCTTGCATATATTGGTTTGATGTTGCTTTGTTACGAGCAGGTGTTCTTCTTTGGGCCTACACTTCATTATTGGTCGTTTAGCTAGGACTATCTGTTTTGGTGGTGACATGTGAAGGGGGAACTTTAATTTGACTTTTAAACTTTTGCCTCTTCAAAACTCCAGGTTATCGGGGACGTCTCCCCTAGGCCTAACCTCCTTAAAGAGAAATAACCTCCCCATTGTGGTGACATTGGGTGGGATAGGTTCCTGTTATGCCAGTTTGGCCTTCTACTTCATAGCCATTTGACCTGGCTACAAACTATCCGATAACAATACCAAAGTGTCGTGTGAAAATATAAACACGAACACTAATAAATACAAGGGAAATTAAGGTTTAGCTCAGAAATCAAGGTTTTAATTGTAAAATATGGTTTAAATCATGCCAGAGAATGGAGCGATACCTATAGGGGTGTGTCAAGAATCCAACTATTGGAACTGTGGGGCTTCCCAAGTTCACCATGATATATGGTATAAATTCACCTCACAAGTATTGAAAAATACACAAGTTCTTGATACATTGGTGATATGACTTTGAGCAAAGAAAATGTGCAGAAGATATAATTGCATTGAGTGCCCACATATGTTCATAGAAAAATACTACATGGGAAAAATACATGGTCCATAACTATTACAAGTGCCAACCCGTGAAAGCACCATAATGTAAGGATACCAAAGAATTGGTATCAATTCTCTGCACAAGAATTGAAAACAGACCAAATGTTCATTGTTCCAGGAAAAAACCTATCGAAAGTACGAAATATACAACTATGTAGGATGTGAACAAATCATCTAAGAAAATGTCTTCGCACATAAGAAGTAATTCATTGCACATCACAATATTGACCATCTTCTACATAAAAATTGTCTTTTTAGATTGGATGACTATTTTCATATACTCTTGCACACTCTTTGTTTGATGCATTCTACCTTCCCCTTGAATCTATTTTACTATTCCATTGAATTGCATAATGAATCAATACATCATTTCTTAGTTTGTATTGACAACAAAGATATACATGCATTGCAATCATATCAATATGAGCTAGGATCCTATTTCTTGCAAGAATTGCATCGAATTCCTCACATTAAGAAATATCTTTCGAAAAATGCAACCATCTACATCTTCCAATGTAAAATAAAATGCAAAATACATAACTGCAATGAGTGCTCACATATTTTCATAGAAAAATCCTCCAGACAACATGGGAAAAATCCATGGTCCAAAACTATTGCAAGTGCCAACGTGCGAAAGAAGCTCAATGCAGGGATGTTGGAGAATTGGTATCAATTCTCCACACAAGAATTGAAAACAGACCAAATGTTCATTGTGCCAGAAAAAAACTGTACACAAAAGATACAACTATGCGGGATTCATACAAATCGTCAAATAAAATGTCTCCGCACATTAGAAGCAACGCGTTTCACATCGCAATATTGACTATCTGCTACAAATAAATCATCTTTTTAGATTGGATGATTTTTTTCATATACTCTTTCACACTCTTTGTTTGATGCATTCCACCTCCCCTTTGCATTTCCATTACTATTCCATTGAATTACGAAATGAATCAATACATCATTTCTTGGTTTTTCCAGACAAAAAAATTATGCACACATTGCAATCATATCAATATGAATTAGGATCATGTTTCTTGCAAGAATTGCATCAGATTCCTGACATTAAGACAAATATTTTGAAAAATGTATCTATTTGCATATTCAAATGTAAATGAAAATGAAAGAGAACTATCAACACATACACTTTTGCATACGATGAACCACAAAAGGTTTAAATAAAACACTAGAGCAAACTCCAATAAAATGAAACACCTACACTATGCATAAAGCTTACACTATTAGACAACAAGCACACAAACTAATTGCATATGTCTAAGAAACAAAAGTGAATATCCTAGACAATTGGTCAAAGGAAAGGTAGCAAATAAACACCCTCTCCTTCTTATCGCATACACTTTGTAAGCATAACTCATAGGAAAATTTGTCCACCACTTTAGGCTATGTCTATAAAATCAAGAAATTGAAAAATGAAAAGAACAATACAAGCCTATAACAACTTTGATTCTTCTTGATCCATGCAGTCTCTAAAAATAACCCTCAACCGACTTAGTTTAACTCTAAGAATGAAAAATAAGAATTAGTATCTAATATTCTTTGGCATCTAACACACAATGCATAATATTTCTTAACCTTTGACATAGATTTGCAGAATCCCAACACCACAAATCCTACAACTTGCAAACCATGACACTTGAAAATTGACAATAGCTTCTCCAAAAGCTCCTAACCATATGAACTTTCTTATGCAAATAAAATATAGTAACCATCTCGCAATTCTCTTTCGCATATACAACACACCCAAAATAAATTACAACCCACCATTCTGGCTTGTAACAGAACATAGGTAACTACACTATGCATGAGAGAAACTCCTTGCACTTGTTTGAAAATACATAAATTAATATGCAATCAAACTAGTTCAAAGCAAGATAGTAAATGCACATGATTTCTTACCCTCTTGCATAGATTGGTAGAAGCCTAGATTCATGTCTTGCAAATCGTCAGTTGTAACACTTGCAACTTCCGAAGAACCAAGTGTTTTTCTGGCTTGTATCACACTATATCATGATCAAACACAAAGAACTTAACAATTACTTACAACAAAAGAACTCAATTAAAACTCCTTGCAATCCATAAAATCCCTCACACAAATCATGTCATACACTACACATAAATCCCTTGCAAATTTATGGATCGTACTAAATTTAAAGAAGACCTGGTAGAGCATAATATATATATATATATATATATATATATATATATATATGTTACCAACGTCATGATATTGGTGATATTATCAGCAAAATCAAGGTCGGGGAAATCATAGTCGACGATATTTTTTCGATATTTTCATTCTTACGACATTTTCCAATATTTTCCCCGATGTTGTCGATACCAATGTTTGCAATACTGATATATATAGTAAAATCTGTCTAGATATTGTAGAATAAATATATTTGCATATATTTTGGCCCACGAATTTCAATGTCCCCATTCAACAAGTGACACAATGGAAAGCTTCAAAATCGAGAATAATTAAATTGCGTGTTAAATTCCCAAAATTCCCATGAGCTAGACAATAAGATATTGTTTTGAAAGACCAATCACAAGACAAGAAATAAAATTGAATAGCTTGCAACAAAGTTAAACTATGAAAAAAACGAGAATTTTTTGGTCAAACCAAAAACAAAATTGTGGTCAATGCAAAACAGATTGCTATAGGCCTTGTGCACAGAAGTTTCACAAAAAGAAATCATTTACACCAAGTTAAAAGATCAAAATTATTCTTTTATAATTGCTATCTCAAAAAAAAAAAAAATATTAAAAAGATAAGAGTAAATTGTCATGAACTTTATAGTGAAAGTGGATTCCCCTCATATCAACAAAATCTTAGATTTTTCAATGGTAAACAACATTCCATCCCACAACCACACTAATTAAATGTAATTGACTTCTAAAATATAAATTATCATTATATTAAAAATTAAAATAAATATTCCTAAAATTATATGAAATTTTCATAATTTCTATAATATAATGTTGGCTTGATAAAAACAAAAACGATCTCCTTTATTTTAAATTTTTGATATTTATAATACAAATAAAGTTAAAAATGAATATCATTCCTTTTTTAACTTAAAAATATATGAATTTTCCCAAACTACTTATCACAATTTCCTCACAAAACCCATAAACTATAACTAACTGTAAAATTAACAATCTAAATAAATATTAATCAAAATTCTTTCATTTCATGAATTTTATGAGACCAAAACTATAATCATAATGTTTATGTGTAAGCACCAATTAGCGTAGAAGGGTAAAGAATGCACAATGTTTAAGAGTCTAAAAAATCAAATCATGGCTAGGGAGTTGTCACGACACTTAGTCTGGGTCTTCAACTTTCTCCATAGTAGTGTTGGAGATATTGCTTACAATATAATTGGTTAGCCATTGATTTGGATTTGTTAGAGGTTATTAAGAGATTCTATCAACCTCTTTCTCCAAGTTTAGAATAAGTTGGATCTAACAACAATTTTGTAAATATATTTATATTGAGAATACATAATGAAAAATTAAGTTTTGTGTGCAATTGATTTCTCCATTTT
>JZKD02S1862686.1:917498-936187 GCA_000966675.3 Picea glauca | reverse complement strand
TGAGTCTTAAGCTGAAACACCATTGAGTATATGTTGAAACACTAGGCTGTAACATATGCTGAAACAGTGCTGAAACTGAGTTTGGCAATTAAATTTGACTGAAAAATCAGCGAGAGTGAAACTGAGTGGGATTTTGAAAAATTAACAGATTGTTGGGATGCCTTCCTATTAAGAAATGGTTTTGTTAGCAGTGAAATAGGACAGGTTGAAAATTTTGTCGTCACGGAAACCCTCGTCGACCCTACCATCCCTCCTCCTTCGTTATTGCCCTGTGATCCTATTTCTAATGTGGAACCCTCGACTTATCTTGACACTACCCAACCCGACACTCTACCAGATTCGTATCCAAAAAGTGGTGTTAAGTCTATTAAAAAGTCCACAAAGAAAAAGTGTAAAGGAAATGTTGATATCAATTATAAGAGTAAAAGAGCCGCTCGTTAGGTTTCACGATGTGCCCAAAATAAACCTAAGCCCTGTGCAGACCAAAACGCAATCGTGTTAAGCGAAGATTCCGATTCGGAAATTGAAAGATTTTTAACTGAAGAATATCCATATTTGTATGGAATTTTCTCTGGTAAACCCTATAATTATGTTACAAACCTTCCACCGTGTCTTAAAGACAATCTCTATTTCCCTGGAATAAAACTTAGTAGTGAACCTACATGTCAAATGGAAAATCCCCCACCTGTTAATACTATAACTGCTAGTACACAATCTATTCAGCGGTAATGTAACGAATGTCAAGAATGGATCGATAGGTATTATAGAGACGTACCTTTACTTCAATCTAGGCTAAAATCCTTGGAAGACCAACTGAATTTGCTAACGAAAGAGAATGGCAGACTACAATCCATTGCTCAAACCAAAGATAAACGACAAAAAACCACAGGGTCTATTGTTTTTAAGAATGTGGAAGCAGTGACTGCCATTGTGAATTCAAAGATTTCTTAATTAAGTCAAATCCCTTAATCTGAGGTATGATTCTTAGAATATAATTTTAGGATGATTCTGTCTTTTTTAAATTAGAATACATGATTTGTTTTCACAGATTACCTCTAGTCTATTTTGATTGATTCAATAAAATACAATTCTAGTTATAATTATAACTAGCTACATAATCGTGAGATTCTATAACTAGTTACTAGAATTCGAATTACTTGTTGTAATAACTGAAAATGCATCTGAAATGTTTTATTTTTATGTGTTTACAAGAACCTACGATTTCTAAAGGAGATTTGAACCACTGATGGCATCTCTTAGCATGCTATTTTTTTATGTTGTTTTAGAATAGGCTGTTAGTTTTGATATCAAGTAGAATCTGGGAGGTTGCATCCCCCACAATTTTTGGAACAAATTAGATGATATCCACAGGAAACGTTTTGATCCTGTAACCTATATAAATGTATTGTTTTGTAAACTAAAGACCATCGTTGCCTGGGAACAAAAAATATGGATTTATGATTGACAAACTTGAATGGAAGTTGATATTGGTACAGCTTTAGCTTCGATATATCGTATTTTTATTCAAGTTTTGGTCATTTTGATTTGTAATTAAATTGTGACTACTTTAGATATCATGGTTTATTACAGATTGATGTGAAGAAATTTATATGATGTCCATGTTTTATGTCCCTTATATTATATACAACAATTACTCTGTTCAAATTTGATGATTAGAAGATTAATCTTCTTTATTCAATGAGAAGTTATATACAAATTTTTACAGCCAGATTTATCTCAATGTGACCATTTGTAAAATCATATAAATTGTTGTCACTACTTCTCTTATATGTTCTGTCATTAGCATTCAATCACTTATGCTTCGCGTTTACGAGAAGCGTTTGTAAGATTTGTTGCGGTTTACCTCATCAAACAGCGAAATTGGATGTTGTATGTAGGACAAATGGGAGATGTGATTACAGGTTAGTTCCCTCGTTTTATTTCATTAGTTTAATTAATATAGGAATTTCCTATAGTCTAAATACATTGTATTGTTTGTTATCTTTGTTTTTCAATTAGACAGTTGCTATTTCATTTCTTGTTTATAAAAGTTATAAAAAAAATCAAAAAAGACTAAATGATAGTTTTGTTGTCATAAATCAATACATATTTGATTTTCGCAGGTTTAGATCAAAATTTGCATTCTGTAAATATTACACATATATTAGAGATATAATCCTATAGATATATTTTAGAGCTATTTTATTAATATTAGTTAGTGAACTATAAGTATATTGTAGATTTGTATATAGTTTTCAGCGAGTGTTTTTCTTTATTAAGTTATCTTCTTTAGTTTTGTTTTTCACTTTCTTAGGACTTAGACCGGCTAACGGAGCCGCTAAACCCATTGGAGTGGATTAACCCAAATGGATTGGGTTAAGTAGACAACCCCGGACTGGATTCACTCCTCTAGTTGACGACCGGTCAATTTCATCCGTCAACAAATGACACTAGAAGGAGGGCCTGGAAATTATTAATGGCACGAGGTGGTCGTAAGACTCCTCCACCACCTACCCGCTCACATATAGTGACTAGAAGTCATTCAAATGACAACATTGTCCCTCAAACAACAACCACATCAAACGACGATCTACGGATCATAGTTGAACCAGTAACTCCAAATCCTATGGGTGGTGACATACAAGAGATTGTTCGTCAATCTCTCATAAGAAAACAGAGTGCCTTCACCCGTTTAAGACAACCAAACTGACCTTTGGACCAACCATTAGACTTCTCTGATATCAGAGAACAACTTGGAGGCGCTGACCTTACTTTAAACCCCACAGATCCAATCCTCACTCCTGCAGCAGGAGGATCTGGTATACCACCATCACCACCTCCTTCATCTCCTTCTTCTTCTGGAAAAGAGTCTTCTAACGAAGGCAGTTCCTCATCCCAGCCTTCGACACCACCCACACCTATGGCCAACCAGAACAATCCCGCCAGACCCTGGCTCGACCAAGATGCGGTGGCCATACCTGGGCCTCAGCATCCCTTACCCAAACACCCAGAGAAGTGGCTCCCTAAATTTGACCCAGACTCTAAACAGATCGTCGAAGATTACATCAAAAATTTTATGTTATCCATTAGACACCGTAGTGTCGAGCATGAATACGTAGTCTATAGATTGTTTCCCTACACCTTTGAGGGAAATGCCTCTACCTGGTACTTTGCTCAACAGCCCCATACCATTGTGTCATGGGAGAAGTTTGAATCCTTTTTTCTTGAGAAGTTTGGAGATGACAAGTTTCCAGAAGTTCTAGTCATGGAGATTTCTAGTTTAAGAATGAATCCCAAAGAGAAGATCAAAGACTTTAATCAAAGGTTCTTAACACTAAAGAACCAAATCCCTATGGATTCGATGCCTGCCGAAAATCTTATCATAGCATATTATACGAAAGAATTACATCAAAGCATAGCCATTTGGATAAAGAGATCTAAGAAAGCCACATTGTTAGAAGCCTTCGAAGAGGCCAGTCAGGTCGAGAAAGACATCCTCAGCTTAAAAGACATTACTAGAAACGAAATAGAGACTAGTTCATCTTCCAAAAAGAAAATTGAAATCCTCCCTAGACCTTCCCAAAACAAAGCCCAACTTGAAAGCTTAGATTTAGAAAACTTATAGAAAGTTGTTCAAAAACTGTCCAATCAAGTTATAGATTTGAAAAGGATGGTTGAAGAAGCTTCTTCAAGAAAAGGGCCTTACAAACCCCCGTTTAGGAAGCTTGTTCCCACCAACCGACCTAATTTAAATAATGAAGGCCTAAATCTAGAAAGCCTGCAATTCGCTATTCAAATGATTCTAGAAGCACAGGATAACTTGATGCCTCATGAGATCCCTGAGGAAGTAGCTGAACAAGAGACAGTAGAAGAAGATGATTCCTCTCCGAACATTTTTGGACATTTCTCGGATAGTATTTTTCAAGCTAATTTCGAAACAATACATCCTTACAATACTAGGAGTAAGACAACAAACAAACCTTCTTCAAAAATCACTACGGCTTTGCCCCCAAAATAGTCTAAATCAACTGAGACTAAACAGAATTATGTAAACCCAAGTTTAGATTATGATTTGGTTGAAGATCTAAAAAAGATAAGGGCTAATATTTATGTTTATGAATTATTAAAATTCCCTTTTCTTCTGCAAAAAATGCTACAGAATATTGCAGAGAACAACAAAAATGGCAATCCAAGCAGTAACAAAGGTTTTCAAAACAACCCCAAAGTTCCTCAGAAGGCCTCCGCCAAGACTATTTCTGATTGTCACGAGAAAAGAGACCTTCTTGTAAATAATGTAACAAATGTAGATAAATTAGTTTTAGAGGCCGCAAGTAAAAAGCAACAAGCGTCCACCATTAGTACTCGCAGAAATGTCCCTCCATTTTTGTTAACTTCTGAAATCTTCAATAGGAACGTGCACAATTGTATGGTAGATTCAGGAGCAACATCTAACGTAATGCCATGGTCTGTGTGTCAGAAGATTAATGCTGAAGTTCAACCATCCACCTTGAAGATCATCCAGCTTGATCGAACTAGTGTTAAAGTTATAGGCGAATTGAGAAATGTGCTTATAAGATTGTCGTCTAACCCTAAAGTTCATCAATTAATTGATATTATTGTTGTAGATATCCCAGAAGTTTATGGTTTTTTTTTAAGTAGAGACTGGTCAGAACAACTACACGGCTATTTTGCGACAGATTAGTCCCACTTGTAGCTACCCAAGAACGGAAATCCCAACAGAATCAAGGTAAATAGGGAACGTTACCTAAAGTTCATAGTAATAGATTTAAATGATCCCAATGAGCCATTCACACCTTCTGTTGATTCACCCGAAATACAAGGGATGGATACCTTTTTTGGCAATTTCATGGTTGAAACTTCCGCTATCACTAACCCGGAATAACAGTCTGAAATTTTAACATATACGCAGCCGACAACTTCTACCCAATGGTCACATGCACCCGATAAAAATCAAATATGGTCTCTTTACTTTGACGGGTCAAAATCCAAGGAAGGAGCTGGTGCAGGATGCGTGATTATTGATCCAGCAGGTAACAAAACCCTGATTGTGTGCAGGTTAGAGTTTGAATGTACAAACAACACAGCAGAATATGAGGCTTTATTGCAAGGCCTCAGGAAAGAATTAGATATGAACGTTCAAAATTTGACTGTCTTTGGTGATTCAGAAATTGTGGTTAGACAGGTGAAAATTTCTATCCACTGTTTATCTCCGCACCTTAAAAGCTACCAAACTGAGGTATGGAATTTGATGAATAAGTTTTCTACATTTAACATAAATTCTATTCCTAGATTGAATAATTCAGAAGCTGACTTGTTAGCTAATGTAGCTTCGAAACTTTTCCCTGCAGAAGGCTTATCTCTGAATGCATTCTTTGTCGAACTGTTGTTCAGACCATCCGTCCCCGACAATATCACGAATTGGAGAGTCTTCGATGATGATCAACAAATTATAAGTTTCCTGCATATGGAAGAAACTTTCCAAGGCGCAGTAATCGATGAAGGTACTCATGACGAAAATCTTCATGACTTTGCAGTAATACCAAATCCAATATCTCTTGAATCTTCATCAGTCATGGTAAATTCTATCCCGAAATCTATAGTTAAATTAGAAAAATTTTATGATCTTCAGGACAAGTTCAAAAAATTAGTGAACTGTAAAACGAATAGTTCCTCTTTAACGTATGAAAAAGTAAACTTGGGAACTAAAGACAATCCACAGTGCATTAATTTAGGGGTGGGATGTTTTGAACAAGAAAAAGCAGTGTTTATTAAATTGTTTAAGGAATTCAAAGATGTTTTTGCTTGGACGTACGATGACCTAAAAACCTTTGATTCTAACATCATACAACATGTTATTCCTATGAAACCCCAAACCCAACCTTTTCAACAAAATTTAAGGAAAATGCATCCAAAACTTGAACCAACTGTCAAGAAGGAATTAAATAAACTCCTGAACGCTAAGATAATCTTCCCAGTTAGGCACATGCAATGGGTCTCTAATTTTGTCCCTATCCAGAAGAAGAGTGGTGAAATCCGACTATGTGTCGATTTCCGAAATCTTAATCGAGCGTCTAATAAAGACAAATACCCTGTCCCACCTATGGAACAGATCCTTCAACAGGTATCTGGTTCTAAAAGATTATCCTTATTGGATGGTTTTTCAGGGTATAACCAAGTCCTGATGTCCCCTCCAAACCAACTTAAAACCACCTTCCGCACCCCATGGGGCACCTACGCTTATAGGAAGATGCCCTTTGGACTCATAAATGTTGGTGCCACTTTCCAGAGAGCGATGGACATCACTTTTTGAGGCTTAATCAATCAATCTGTCATAGTTTACTTGGATGACGTTACTTTCTTCTCGAAAAACAAAGCAGATCATCTAGCTCATTTAAGATCCGTTCTACAGTGATGTCGTAAGTATGACATTTCTTTGAATCCTAAAAAATCTATCTTCGCAGTAGAACAAGGTAAGCTATTAGGATTTATTGTATCAAGCGAAGGGATGATTATCGACCCTAAAAGAACTCAAGTCATTTCGAAACTACCCCGCCCTCGTCAAAAAAGTCTATGCAATATTTCTTAGGTCAGATAAACTTTATTAGGAGATTCGTCCCCAGCTTTTCAGAAATGGTGAGACCATTACAAAACCTAATAAAAAAGGATGTACAATACCATTGGGGACCTTTAGAAAACCAGGCTTTTAATTCAATAAAAAAGGCCATAATAGATGCTCCTTCTCTAATGAGCCCCAACTTTTTACAAGACTTCACTCTCTACACATTCGCTTTTGACCGCTCTTATGCCGTTGTCTTAACTCAAAAGAACGCTGAAAACAATGAAGTCGCAATTGCCTTTATGATCTCAGCCTTCAAAGGGGAAAAACTTAATTACCCAGCAGTATATGAGCAAGCCTATGTTGTTTTTAAAGCGGTAAAGCACTTTTGATCTTATCTTTTGAAATCTAGGACAAAAATCATTGTCCCTTACCCGGCCGTCAGAAATCTGTTAGTACATAAAGAACTAGGCGAAAAAAGGGCAAACTGGATCACATCCTTGCAAGAGTACGACATAGAAATCACCCCAGCACAAATAGTGAGAGGTCAAGGGTTATGCAAGTTAGTCGTTGACTCAGCTGCAAGACAGCAAGAGGAAAGTGATATGTCAAATCCAGGACAACACTACCAAAATTTAATCTGTTGTGCACAAAACCCTGTTAATCCCTGGTATGATGACATAAAAAAATTTCTTGAACATGGGTCAGCTCCCCGTCACCTGGATCCCACAAAAAGAAGAGCGCTAAGATTAAAATCTTCTTCCTTTCAGCTGATTAATGGTATTTTGTTTCGTCGAAATTTTGATGGAGTACTAATGCGCTGTCTTGAGAAAGATGAAGCAGAAAAGGTCCTATTGGAATTGCACGCAGGAAAAGCTGGTGGGCATTTTGGTGGAGATACCACTGCCCATAAAGTATTAAGAGCAGGTTACTACTAGCCCACACTTTTTAAATATGCTCATGCTTTGTGTCGCAAGTTTGTAATTTGTCAGAAAGCATCCGGATGGATACAGAAACCATCCTTTCCTCTGCAACCTGTTTCAGTAGACTCCCATTTTCAGCAGTGGGGTCTAGATATTATAGGTCCAATTAATCCGCCATACTCACAGTAGCATAACTTTATCATAATAGTCATGGATTACTTCACCAAGTGATCTGAAGCTGCCCCATTAAAAGATGTAAATACTAGTCAGGTAATAGCCTTTTTGAATTCAAATATTATTACTCGTTTTGGTATCCCTGACTGCCTAGTATTTGATAACGCTTCCTATTTTTCGTCTCTTGAGATCAGTGATTTCTCTCTAGAAAAAGGAATTAAACTGAAATATTATGCCAGTTATTACCCTCAAGGCAATGGATTGGCATAATCAACTAATAAAAATCTGATCAAAATTATCAAGAGAACGGTCTCTGAAAACCATAAAAATTGGCATAATGCACTCTTAAATGCAATTTGGGGATATATAGTGACTCCAAAAACTGTTGTGGGTAACTCACCTTTCTTTCTCGTTTACGGAAGAGAGGCGATTCTACCACCACATATTCTCCTTCCCTCTCTGCAACTATTGCAGAAAATACAAGAAGAGGATTGTCCCCTTTGGAGAATCGAATTAACGCTTTGTTAAAATTAGAAAAAGTGAGGGCTCAAGCGAAACGGAAATTGGATCAACATCAACTCGTTGTTAAAACCTGGTTTGATTCCAATTATGCCTCTGACAGAAATTTTGAGGTGGGTGACCTTGTCCTAAAATGGGACAAACCGCATGAGGGAAAAGGAGAGCATACAAAGTTTCAGAACTTGTGGCTAAGACCATTCTTGATTGCTAAGAAATTGGGTCCCAGCTCCTTCCGATTACAGAATCTAGAGGGACAGCCAGATGCCTATATGGTGAATGGCCAAGCTCTAAAAAGGTATTTCACCTGATGACACTCCCATGTACACTGTGTAAATATTTTTGTTTTTCTTTCCTTTTGTTTTTCTTTGTTGTTTTGCTTTGATTCTTCCCTTATGATTATCAGTTTTTATTTTGAGACACACATACCTGCACCATGGACTGTTTTAGACAAAGAGAACAGAAAAATTTCCCCTCTAAAATAACTACTGAAGATTGTTAAAACATCAATTATGATATTTTTCTGAGGTTCACAGCCATGTTAAAGAAAGTTTTTTGTTTGAAAAACGTTTCTTGATTTCAATCTGTAACTGAAGCTATTCATGATCATCCATAAAATTTTCTTCTTATGTTGTCCCTGTTTCTTAAGAGAACAACTTAGAGATGTCTCCCCACCATCGAAAGTCGGTTTATTAACAAACTATCTCTAGATCTTAATAAAGGACAGTTAAAAATTTTATTCAAGGTCTGTAATTATTAAAATATGTCCAAAATATCAGGATTTTCAGCGTCACCCCGCTCTATTAAATATCTTTAAAATTAAATAAATCTTCAGAGAGTTGTGGGAAGTTCTTGTAAACATGTCGGGATACTGAATAGTTCTGCTGGAAGAGGGTAAATACATGCATGACGCCAAGATAACTTCGTCGGGGTACTGAACAGGCCCGCTGGCAGTGAAGCAATGTCAGGTATATGAAAATTCTCAGATATGGAATCTTTTGACCTTAAATGTCCTTCATTTTTATCTGGAACTTCTTGGCAGGATACAGATATCGGAGTGGGTTAAATGGAATCCCTATCGAGGCTATGGACGCCTGCTGGCAGCAACGGCTCTATCAACAGTATTGAAGATTTTAACCTTAATATCGTGACTCTCTTTTGTCGATATTGTCATCAATTTTCATCTTTTAAAATAACAAGCAATCTGAAACTTGAATGTTTTATGATTGATAATGATGTTCAAACTGTTTCTTTGTTGTTTTCGATTTGAATTTTTTCTGATTATCCTAATCTGGACTTGTTCGTTTGGCAGAGATAACTGCTTCTACCAGTGTGTCGCCATTGTCGGCATCCATATTAATCTCTATTTTTGCAAGCTGCCTACACAAGTTTTTTAAAATTCTCGTCACTCGTCACAATCTTTTTCATTAAACAACGCTTGTTGCTCGTCGCTTTCTACATGCCTGCTTTTCGATTATGTTTTCATGACTGTGAGCAAGAAAACTCATAGCTGGAATTCATGTTTGATTTCATCAAAGGGCTAATGTTCATATGGTTTATCGTTGATTTGTCTTATTTTGTTATGAACATGGTTGTTTTCATGGTTATAACCCCTTGGTCTCGAACACACCTTGGTTACATGTGTATTAAACCACCACCCATTTAGCATTCGACTAATGTTAATGGGGTTTTGATTTATAAAATCTTTGATTCAATTGTTTATTTGACATATTGATTTTGTGATCAAATCATGGATATGCATACAATTATTTTCAATTGTTATGATTTTTGTGTGTACCATTATTCCAAGGTGTCATTCCAAGTACAGTGTGGTATTATGTTTCTGCATGGCCTCGATCTACATGAAATTCCTCACACACATAGCAATTAACACTCCCCCCTACCATTTTGAGTTGTCTTTGCATTACGTTGGGGAAGACCGGGGCAATGGCTCTACGCTTGTTCTGTCAAACCCTACCTCCGAACCCCGTGTTGGTTCCTTGTTATTAGCCATGGCCCCTGTGGTGAGAATTGAGCCCAACGGTGTCCAGACATTGTTATCGTTTGATAATGCCCGAGAAGACTTAGAGAGGAATGGCTGGCGTGTCTTTGTTGAAACGTTCAAGGGTTTTAATTTAACAGTTGCTCAAGAATTCACGCTAATGTTTGATGGTTGCAGAGCTAAAATAGGAGATGTACAGCTTGAGTTAAACAAAGATTTTATTAGCCAAGCCACCAATCTACCAGCCGTGGGACAAAAGTGGTTTAAAAACTCAAAGGTTGAAAAGGTTCCCTGGTCATTATTGTTCACCTCAAGGAGGATTACCAGCTGCGACCGAGGTATGCCTGTTACATCTCTTAAACTTAGATGGCACGATTTGTTAGCTATTTTCAAACAGTTCGTTACCTGTGAGGGGAGATATGGTTTGGTTTTCTTATATCACTTGCTGTTGCTCATGAGTTTTATCGATTTCCATCTGAACATGCCCTATTTTCTCCTTCGAAGTCTATACAAAATGGCAAAGCGTTTTAAAAGGCAGAAATCTGATTCTAGCCTATTCCATCATTGTCTGATCAAGATTATTATTGTACATCAGTTGAAATTAAATGATGATTGTTGGGATGCCTTCCTGTTAAGAAATGGTTTTGTTAGCAATGAAATAGGACAGGTTGACAAGTCTGTCGTCACAGAAACCCTCGTCGACCCTACCATCCCTCCTCCTTCGTTCTTTCCCTGTGATCCTATTTCTAATGTGGAACCCTTGACTTATCCTGACACTACCCAACCCGACTCTCTACCAGATTCGTATCCCAAAGGTGGTGTTAAGTCTGTTAAAAAGTACGCAAAGAAAAAGTGTAAAGGCAATGTTGATATCAATTATAAGAGTAAAAGAGCCGCTCGTTGGGTTTTACGATGTGCCCGAAATAAACCTAATCCTTGTACAGACCAAAACGCAATCGTGTTAAGCAGAGATTTTGATTTGGAAATTGAAAGATTTTTAACTGAAGAATATCCATATTCGTATGGACTTTGCTCTGGTAAACCTTATGATTATGTTACAAACCTTCCACCGTGTCTTAAAGACAATCCCAATTTCCCTGGAATCAAACTCAGTAGTGAACCTACAGGTCAAATGGAAAATCCCCCACCTGTTAATACTATCACTGCTAGTATACAGTCTATTCAGTCACAATGTAACGAATGTCAAGCATGGATCGATAGGTATTACAGAGACATGCCTTTACTTCAGTCTCGGCTAAAATCCTTGGAATATGAGCTAAATTTGCAAATGAAAGAGAATGGCAGACTACAATCCGTAGCTCAAACCAAAGATAAACGACAAAAAACCACAGGGTCTGTTGTTTTTAAGAACGTGGAACGACTGCCATTGGGAATTCAAAGATTGTTTGATTAAGTCGAATCCCTTAATCTGAGGTATGATTGTTAGAATATAAGTTTAGGATGATTCTGTCTTTTTTAAATTAGAATACATAATTTTTTTGCACAGATTACCTCTAGTCTGTTTTGATTGATTCAATAAAATACAATTCTAGTTATAATTATAACTAGCTACAGAATCGTGAGATTATGTAGCTAGTTACTAGAATTCGAATTACTTGTTGTAATAACTGAAAATGCATCTGAAATCTTTTATTTTTATGTGTTTACAGAAACCTATGATTTCTAAAGGAGATTTGAACCACTGATGGCATCTCTCAGCATGCTATTTTTTTATGTTGTTTTAGAATAGGCTGTTAGTTTTGATATCAAGTAGAATCTGGGAGGTTGCATCCCCCACAATTTTTGGAACAAATTAGATGATATCCACAGGAAACGTTTTGATCCTGTAACCTATATAAATGTATTTTTTTGTAAACTAAAGACCATCGCTGTCTGGGAGCAAAAACTATGGATTTATGATTGACAGACTTGAATGGAAGTTGATATTGGTACAGCTTTAGCTTCGATATATCGTATTTTTATTCAAGTTTTGGTCATTTTGATTTGTAATTAAATTGTGACTACTTTAGATATCATGGTTTATTACAGATTGATGTGATGAAATTTATATGATGTCCATGTTTTATGTCCCTTATATTATATACAACAATTACTTTGTTCAAATTTGATTATTAGAAGATTAATCTTCTTTATTCAATGAGCAGTTATATACAAATTTTTACAGCCAGATTTATCTCAATGTGACCATTTGTAAAATCATATAAATTGATGTCACTACTTCTCTTATATGTTCTGTCATTAGCATTCAATCACTTATGCTTCGCGTTTACGAGAAGCGTTTGTAAGATTTGTTGCGGTTTACCTCATCAAACAACGAAATTGGATGTTGTATGCAGGACAAATGGGAGATGCGATTACAAGTTAGTTCCCTTGTTTTATTCATTAGTTTAATTAATATAGGAATTTCCTGTAGTCTAAATACATTGTATTGTTTGTTATCTTTGTTTTTCAATTAGACAATTGCTATTTCATTTCTTGTTTATAAAAGTTATAAAAAAAATAAAAAAAGACTGAATGATATTTTTGCTGTCATAAATCAATACATATTTGATTTTCGCAGGTTTAGATCAAAATTTGCATTCTGTAAATATTACACATATATTAGAGATATAATCCTATAGATATATTTTAGAGCTATTTTATAAATATTAGTTAGTGAACTATAAGTATATTGTAGATTTGTATATAGTTTTCAGCAAGTGTTTTTCTTCATTAAGTTATCTTCTTTAGTTTTGTTTTTCACTTTCTTAGGACTTAGATCGGCTAACGGAGCCGCTAAACCCGTCAGAGTGGATTAATCCAAACAGATTGGGTTAAGTAGACAACCCCGAACTGGATTCACTACTCCAGTTGACGAGCAGTCAATTTCACCCGTCAACAAACTGACATTAGTCTTTTCAATATTTCATCGATTTCTTCATGTTCTTCATTGATCTGGCATTAGTATTTTCAATATTTCATTGATTTCTTCATGTTCTTCATTGATCTGATCCACTTCTGTATTCTAGTCCTCAAGCATGGGTTCTTCAACTGAAAG
The DNA here is from genome assembly GCA_000966675.3 of Picea glauca. NCBI lineage: Eukaryota > Viridiplantae > Streptophyta > Pinopsida > Pinales > Pinaceae > Picea > Picea glauca. The sequence goes on along the minus strand of JZKD02S1862686.1, from coordinate 922,937 downwards.
CACATCGTATTATTTGCAAAATATAATGATTTGTCATGCTGATTCTTTCTCCTCATGTGTTTCATCTCTCTTCGAAGCTGTTTAATTTTCCTTTGCTGACCCATTACATATTCACTTTCTACTTGATTGAATCATGGCCTATGGTTTCAATTATCATTGTTGTCCACAGGCAAGGGTCTCCACCCACTAGAAAGGCAAGGGTCTCCACCCACTAGAAGTATGGTGATAATTTTGGATATTGGATAATGTTTTCAACAACAATTTCTCATGCACAGAAATAACAACTTCTCCGCCAGTGCTCGGTTCCACATGTTACAAAATTGGCTATGATAAAAAGTTGGAGGACTTCAACAACCAATAGGCAATGTTTTCTCTTAAACACGAGACAGATCGAGGGCCCTTTTAAATGCAGTGGTCTCCTTTCAACATGGTGACTATATGCAGCGATCTCCTTTCAACAGATGACTATATGCAATGATCTCCTTTCAACAACGATTTCCTTTCAAAAACGGGTGACTATATCCGCTGACAGATCTCACGCGTGACACCAGCAACAAACAAATTTAATTAAATCTTTGTATAGCTCCTAAAAACAAGTTATTAGTCTGGAAACTCCTCACAACTCTTTCACACAACGGATAATCTTCTTCCGCTCTGATACCAAATTAACAATTAGAAATTAAGCTAAACAATGAGAAAAGATGCTATGCTCATAACTCTACATTCATCCGAGCTAAACTATTACATTTTATAGGCTCAAGAACCAAACAACCAATCCCTAGAATTGAGGATCTGAAAACACTCATTAGCTAAAATCAAGCTCTAGTAAAACTACCCAAGAACAATGTTTTAACAATATTCCATTTTAACACCATTCTAGAATTCCTAATTTCGACATTATTCCAACAAAGATGGATGCGCGTGTTCGTGTAGAAGGAGATGTTGTTGCGGAGAGGAAGCTGCCTAACTGTGTGAAGATTTCTGTGTGCATATTTTTTTCCTTTGAACTGACCTGCATGTAGTTTTCCGCTGATAGAGAAGTTTGCTGCCATATGAGGGAGTTTTCCTCTGCCCCCAAGATCGAGTCATTGTACCTTCGTTGCGAGTTCAATTATGATTCTGTGGTATTCTTTGATATAGTGGATGGAGGAACAACTCACGTGAAGAAGAGATAAAGTCCTTCTGGTTTAGGCAATTACATGAGCCAACGTTGATCAATACTATACAGTGCAGGGTTCTCATCATCCCATGTTTGGAAGGCATAGGTTGCATGCCCAGGGTGTCTGACTCACCAAAAATATCTGATGTGTTCACTTCAACTCATAGGGTTTAGTTGAGTCCATGGCAGCCTCCATCATGATGAGATCATCTCTAATTAGCACCGATGGCATGGTCAGTTTGCATTTAGGAAGCTTTGAAGCAATTTTCTCGAATTCATTATTGCGGTTTGGCCAAAGAAAAGGTGCCTCGAACCTTTATCTAATCTTTCAATGCCAATTTCCCTATTAATATAACATATATAATATAATATATATGTTATAATATAACATATATTATATTATATATGTTATAATATCAAATAACATAATAACATCCACTATAGCGAGATTGGAGCCAAGTGCAGTGAGTTGATGTTTTGGTTGTTTGCAACATATTTGCATACTGTGTGATGACGGATTTTTTGTTCGTGATTCTTGTTATTTGTTATTTGGGTTGGTAAAAATTATATTTGAGTTTTTCTAGTTGTTGCATAGAAATTTTAGTTTATTGTTTTGTCTGTAAAATTAAATTATCTAGAACCATAAAGAACCTGCCAATTATAGAACATATTAACATATTTCAAGTTGATGTGTGTGAAGCCTGTCTTTGCTACAAGTTGGTCATTGGTTATCTGTTATATGTTAATGTGACAAAAACATTAGTTACAGGTGTTTTTAATAAGGTCACGTTGCTTCAGGAGCGTCAATTACAGGTTATTCTCATGTAGAGGTCAAGTTGCACATTCAGTATCTAGACCACCTTCTCAGCAACAGATGGATAGCCTAAATCAAAATATTCGACAGATGGTGGTAGGTTCATAGAATGGTTTATTACTTGAAAACTTTTATCGTGGAAGCCCCCAGGAGCCGAGTCTCTCAATATTGTTGATCTTGCAAGTTCATCAATGATGGTCAGAAGCAACAATTATGTTTTAAATGAATGAAATGGGAAGCTCTAATGTGTGGAGAAGAAAAGAGCGAAACTAGGAAGTTTAGTGATTGTAAGTGCTAGTGAAGACCATAAGAGACATATATGTATGAGATTTGTATGTGTTTTCTATATTGTAATATTTGTAATGTAAACGATAGGGGAGGGTGTTGGAGATATTGCTTACAATATAATTGGTTAACTATTAATTTGGATTTGTTGGAGGTTGTTGAGAGATTCTCCAAGTTTAGAATAAGTTGGATCTAAAACAGTTTTGTAAATATATTTATATTGAGAATATGTAAATATATTTATATTGAGAATACATAATGAAAAATTAAGTTTTCTGTGCAATTCATTTCTCCATTTAGTAGTCACCGAGTCATTTTCACAAAGTATGGTATCGAGTCTCGGGATCGATTAGAAGCAATGCATAGACTGGTTTGAGTAAGACAGTCAAAGATAGAAATCTAGAATGAAATTTCAATTGAAGAAGAATTTACCGTAGAAGACAGTATAGGATTTTCAGGCGTAGTTGAGGAATTGAAGGGAAACGGAGGATTGGCGACGTCGTCTCCATTTCTTTCTAACATTTAAACAACCCTCATCATACAAGGACAATCTCTGGAGTTGTACTGAATGCACCACAATCCAACTTTTGTGAGTCTCCTCGCCTTCCCCTCATCTTCAGTTTCCATTTTTGCTCCTCCTCTCAATCTCATTCCCAACTCCCCACTCTCAAGAAGCTTGAAAGCCCACTCAGGAAAGTACAACTGACTGGACCAGCTCACCTGGACATCAATATTCTTTCTTCCCCCAACAATCTCTAGCAAGAGCATTCCAAAACTATAGACATCTAATTTATCATTAATAGGGCCCATATCTCTCGACCACACCTCGGGCGCAACAAATCTCGGCGTCCCTCTCATCGTCGTCATTGAAATATGGTCGTCTCCCTTCCCACAAAGTTTTGCCAGACCGAAATTAGCAATTTTAGGTGTGAAGTTGGCGTCCAACAATATATTGTGAGGTTTGATGTCGAAGTGTATGATGTGTTGCAATCTTGGTGCAGATATGCAATTCCAAGAGCCACACCAAAAGCAATTGAGTACAATTGCTCCCACATCAAGACTTGGTCTTTCTCCTTTCCGACAAATGTAAACTTCTTTAGAGATCCATTAACCATGTATTCATATATGAGTGCGCTTGTCGGGATTTTGAAACAATACCCCAACAGACGAACCAAATTGAAGTGATGGACCCGTCCAATTGTGGTGACTTCATTCATAAATTGGGTTTGGCTGTGTCTAAGCCTATAGGGAATCTTGACAGCCACTAAAGCGTCATTTCAAAGCTTTCCTTTATACACCACACCATAACCTCCTTCTCCCAACTTTTCCGCAAAGTTGTTTGTGATCTTCCTGAGGTGAAAGAGTGAATATCTAATTGGCATTGGCATTTCATAAGCATACTCCTTTAGGAATTTCTCCACCTTTGAAGTAGAGCTACCAGGAGGAGATATTCTCTTCTTGGTGATCCACAATTTGCGATAAAGAGGGAAAAAATGAAATTATTATTTTTGCATATGGAAAAGGATTCTACAGCAAATACTACTACTACTCATAAAATCTCAAACATAACTTCACAAGAAAGTCAAGATTTAGAAAAAATGTTAACCCAATTAAAAAACCAAGTTGGTGAAATGAGTGGTATTATGTTAAAACAAGTGAATTTAACACTTTCCAAAGAATACTTTAAAAGGGAAATGAAAGATCAAATGGAAAATAAGATGGATGAAATGGAAAAGAAAATGGAAGAAAATAATGTGTGCAATGCAAGCTTGACATTATAGATCTTATTTAAATATATTGTGCATACATGTACATGTGATATCAAATCATGCAATAGGAAATGTTGTAAAAATCTCTAGAATTCGTTTGTTCACATTTTAGAATCCTAATATGCATATGCACCCCTGTAATGAAAATTATGGAATTAAAATCTATGGTAGATATATAAAATATGTGGAGCTACAAGGAGATTGAAAATGAGAGAAAGTTTTACAAACAAATCATTAGATTATTAGTTGTATCTAAAAATAAAACTTCAAGTTAAAAGACTATTAGTTGCAACTAAAAATAAAAAAATAAAAAATTGCAAAAATAAAAATAAATTCTCTTGAGTTTCATAGTGTAACTAGGTGTAGACAAAACCTAAAATACCTTACATAAAATAATCTGTTAAAAAAAAAAAAAACATTTTTTTCTCAAAATTCCCAACTAACAATAACATTAATTTTTTTATTTTCAAAATATTGATAATAAAACCAGTTTCTATAACTTATTAACCCATAAAAATAAAAATAAATAACTTCAAATTTCATTTTCAAGTTATTTGCTCATAAAAATAACATGATAAAATTAATAACTACTTAATTTTATAAATTTAATGGAGAAAAGTTGATCTCACTTGATAACTATCCTCATCATCATAAACTCAAAGCACATTGCAACGATAATATGGAGAAAAAATAAGACAATTATTTGTCTTAAATAATTTAATTTAGATGATTATTCCACTTTTAACCTCAATTGCATTAATAAATTAAATCTAAATCTAAACTAATTAAAGTTTAGAAATCAATGTAAAATAAAATGGCATGTAACATTTTCCATATTTTAATTATTTATATAGTAATGAAGTTTACACTAACAACTTTTTATTAAACTTAATAAAATTTAACAAATTTAAAAGCTTTTTATAACCTATAAATAAAAGCCTTGAAGGTTGGTTACAAAACAACAAAATTTATAGAAAGAAAAATTGAAAGATGTATTTATTCTAGAATATTTGTTGGAGGGAGGACATTAGCTTCTGGAACCTAGAGGTTGTCATCATTGGGTTCTTCAAAGCTAATTCCTGTGCTTGTTACTATAATGGTGAGCTTTTTATCTAGAACCTTGATTTGCAACTTCATCTGAAATTTTTACTTGATCTTTAACCATTACTTGCATGTGAATTTCTTAATTGTTAACCATCTTTATGAATGCAAAATTAAAGAACATTCATCAACACATAAACATGTAAGCATACTATCTAAGAACAAGAATTGGTAACGGAGTTCATCAGACTTCCTAGCTACCTCTCCGGGCCACTTTCCAAATGGGAAGGCCGATAGATTAAGTATTCAAATGCTTACAAAGTGACTTTTGAGTTCTGTCTGTCATATACAGTAACAGACTTCAACAACAG
>JZKD02S1862686.1:897404-913566 GCA_000966675.3 Picea glauca | reverse complement strand
AAGTTCGACTGAAAATCAAAATATCATCTAAGTAGACTATAACAAAATCATCAATGAAGGGTCTAAACACATCATTCATCACCCTCATAAATGTCGCGGGTGAATTACATAGCCCAAATGGCATTACCATCCATTCATACAATCCTTGTTTGGTTTTAAAAGTTGTTTTCCAAATATCATTGTCATGAATACGGATTTGATGATAGCCACTTCTTAAGTCCAACTTAGTGAAAAAGATTGCATTCTCTAATTGATCTAAAAGATCATCAATTCGAGGAAGAGGATACCTGTTCTTTATTGTGATTCTATTCAATGCCATGTAATCAACACACATACGCCATGTGCCATCTTTCTTTGGTACCAAAACAATTGGTGAACCACATGGCGAGGAACTTGGATGAATGGCCCCTTTTTCAATTAACTCCTGAACCTATTTCTTTATCTCTGCATTCTCAATAATAGAAGACTTGTACATACCAGCATTAGGAAGAGGTGCATCCTACTGCAAATGTATTTCATGTTGAATTTCCCTTTTTGGAGGTAAACCTCCAGGTTCTTGAAACAAAATATCATAATCAGATATCACCTTTATCAAGTCCTTTTTAAGTTTAGGATCACAACCTTTAAAGGATTCAATTTGTTCAACATCGTTTGCTTTGACTATCATAAGCACAAAGTTCTTACTTGCATTTATTAACCTCTTCATTTGATTTGCAGAAACTAAAGAAAGATTAGTTTTCATGCGATGTGCACGAACAATATATTCAACACCATACTTAGTGAGCTGATACCTGTTATCTTCCCTGTAAAAGATAGCCTTCCTATCATACAAATATGGACTACCCAACACAATACCACAGTGTTGTTGGGAAAAATACCCTACAAACTAGCAAACTAGGATCAGACTTGCATGCAGATTATGACCGTAAATAAATCACTTTTAACCTACCACCCGAAACTTAAAACCCCTCTTTCACATACATGCATGGAAAGGAACTACTAACCTTTTTACTGATGTTTGGTGTAGATCCTCCATTGCGTTTTTCCCGCTTACTTGCGCTGCTCCTTCCAAAGATAATCCTGCAATCAAGACAAAACACTACGCATGCATGCTACTTTTCTACTTGAGGGTTAGAAATTAATCATAAATTAAACAAATCATAGATAACTCATGCATTGGGATGGGAAAAGTATTGTTTTATTATTTTCAAAATGAATCAACTTACAGTCAAATTCGAGACCGGCCACCGCTCCTTGATCTTGATCCTGGGATCCTCCTCTTCTTTTGTCCTCCAACTGCTTTGCGTTAATTCTCCTTAGGCTTGAGGAAAGGATAAAGGGTTGGGACAAATGGATTCGACAAATGGGCAGAGTTTCTTCACTATAATTTTGCTCCTCCAAATGGTACCCCTACCCCTTCTTTTATAGGCTAGAAGGAGCTAGGGTTTTGGACGAACTCTCAGCCATGCATGGCCGGGAGTTTCAGTTAACTAACCCATAGCTTTTTGTCCCGTCGACAACTTTCCTATTTTTGTGTTTTGTTAGGTAAACGCGGGTTGTAGTAGGCCTGCCAGCGTTCACCCACATGCAGTAGTGGGTTAGGGCGTGTGTGCCTTTACCTAAGAGGATTTTCAAAGAGTTTGTTCAGCAGATGTTTTGGCAATGAAGGGATGTGAGTTGGCCTGATGCCAGGTAAGCATGTGTGGTGCAATTTAGGGTTATAACACACAGATATCCAATGGAACCACATCTAGATCTACCTCATCCACAAATCTAGAAGTGATGGAAAACCTAAGTCTACATTGTTTTGTAACTTTTAATCGTGCATTATCACATACCCATCCAAGTGGATATGGCTTAGGGTGTAACTTAGTTTCCAATTGTAATTTTTTAACAATTTCTTTTGAAATGAGGTTTGCTTGTGATCCACTATCAAAAAGAGTATCAATTTTGGTATGCTTAGAGATAACTCTAATATGAAATAACTCACTTATCTTTCTTTCATCAACAACAGGTTCATTTCTTGAAACAGAACAAGAAGGAATATTACCTTGGATGCTTGTAGCAATCACCTTAGTTTCATCCCCAAAGTCTGATCCCAAATCATGTTGAATTACTGTTGCAGTAGTCTTTTTGTCTACTTTCTTCCGAAACTTTTCTAGCTTGAGTTCCGAATGAATTTTCCAACATTTGGAAGCATCATGACCCTTCTTCTGGAAATGAGTACATGTAGGCTTATATCCTTCTTTCTTCAAAGTAGTTGTGTGTTTACTTTTCCATTTACCTTTAAACGTTTTTTCATCAGGCTTGAAAGATTTCTTGGAAAAGTTATCTTTGGTATTCTTCCCCTTTGTCTCTATGTGAGTTTCTTGAACACACACGTCATCAAGGTTAGTCGGATTAAACATCAATATCATATGACGTAAATAACTATGCAATCCTCCTATATACTTGAGAAGAGTTTCTTGGGTGTAAAGAGGTATACCAAGTATCAATGCTCTTTTTTGAAATTCTTGTGTGTATTCTTGCACACTTGGTCCCTTACCTTGCCTCAAATTCTGCCAATCCATCATAGCTTGTTGCATATACCCTAATGGATAAAATTGTTTTTGAAGTGCTGAAGTGAACTCATACCAGGAGGAAATGATTTTTCCTTTCGTGGCAAGATCCTATTGAGATCTGCTCTCCCACCAAATGAGAGCAGTCCCTCCAAGTCGGAGAGAAGCCAACTGAATTTTAACAGCATCTTCAGTAAACTTTTGAATCCTACAATAAACTTCAATTTGAYGGATCCAATTGTCCAATTTTTCAGCATTAAGTTCTCCATTATACATAGGTAAATCAAACTTAATATCAAGCTTTAAATGAGGCATATTAATATCAACTTTTGCTTTTTGCTTTTCAAATGGAGAAGGAATAGAACCATCAAGAAGAAATGGAGAAGTTGGTGGAGTTTTAGGGGGATCCTCATCACCTCCTTTTTTCTTATCTTCTGTATGAGATGGTCCACCTTGTTCACCTTTCTTTCGATCTTGATAGAGCTCCTCTACCATTGTTGGCATTCTCATGAAAGATTTCAGAAATTCCCCTTTCAGAAGGGATAGAAGAAGTTGTTTCTTCTCCTTTTGGTGAAGACATCCTTCCTCTTCTTGATCCAATCTCTGGATCGAACTCTTCAAGTTGTCCTTCACCACGCTGAAGCTTGGATCTTGTTAACATCAACTCACAAAACAAATGGTTAGCCTCGCTCTAATACCAACTTGATCTGAAATTTTTACTTGATCTTTAACCATTACTTGCATGTAAATTTCTTAATTGTTAACCACCTTTATGAATGCAAAATTAAAGAACATTCATCAACACATAAACATGTAAGCATACTATCTAAGAACAAGAATTGGTAACGGAGTTCACCAGACTTCCTGGCTACCTCTCCGGGCCACTTTCCAAATGGGAAAACCGATAGATTAAGTATTCAAATGCTTACAAAGTGACTTTTGAATTTTGTCTGTCATATACAGTAACAGACTTTAACAACAGCTGCAAGATGAAATTTTGAGACTTTTAAGTATAAACATGGATACCTTTTTGTGTATTCGGAAGGTTCTGTGAGCACTTTTCTGTATGGATGCCTGAATGAAAAACCTGAAGCTGGATCTGGAATCCTTGCAAAAAATTGAGACTTTTGAGTATAAACTCGATATATTTCTAAAACTAGACTCCGAATTCCCTTTTTGGCACTATTCCCAATCTGCCCCTGATTGTACAGTGCGTACGGCCTCAGGATGAATGCCAATTCTATACCACCTCGAACTGCATGCAAATACCACCTCGGTCTATGTGCAAATTCACTTCGGTCATCGTGCAGCATCACCTCGATCTACATGCCTGTCTTTGCCTGCATCAAAACTCATTCTCCCTCCTCGGGATGCGTGTCCATGCTCCATTTAAATAATAAAAAATAATGATTTTGGGGGGGCGCGAGCTATGGTCCACGCGCCCTCCGAAATCCCCCATATCTCTGTATCTGTTTAAGTTATTCGCGCCATTACTTGCCACTTCCCATGGCGGTTGCGCATTGGTAGCTTTGGTAGTTATGGGGGCAGAAGTCACGGGGTCAAACCCGCAGGCTTCCCCTCCTTGGCGCGATTTGTTATATGTTTGTTTTACATATGGTAATATGCATGGTTTTAATACTATGGTTGCGCGACTTTGGGTTTTAATACATTTGTATATGTGACATGGTATAGTTCAAACACATATTTTGGGTGCACTATGTTTTAAACATATGGTATAGTATTACATATGTTTTAAACATATGATTTTAATACCCATTATGTTATATGGTGCATTTGGCTATGGTTTGATATTTGGATTTAATATTATATTTTGGGTTTTTTTTCATATAGTTTTGATATCCATTTAAATACCAAGGGGATGCATCGGTGTTGGCAAGGTCAAGGGCTAGGCCCTTGACCACCCTTTTTTTCAAACCAAATTATATTTAATCTCTTTTTTTAATCATTTTTTAACTATTTTTAAATCATCTTTGACGAAACTTCCATTGCTCATATCTTTGTCACCTGTCGGTCGTTTTTCCTGAAACGAACGTCATCGGAAAGCTACTGACAAGATCTTCCACTTTGTAAGTCTTACTTTTCCATTTGAATACTTTAACTCTATCTAATTTTGAGATGATCGACCTGGATCACAACTGGAGATAATATCTGCATCAGGAGTTCGTTGAGACCCACCTGTTTATCCATGATGGCTCGACCTAGCAGAGCTTTTATATGCCAACAGAGCTCTATAGTTTGGTAATACTTTATTTCTCTTGATATTGATGATCTTGTATGTAGAATCCATGCCAGTATCTTATGGCTTGGCGAGCTTCTTCCTCCAACATCTCCAAGGCATCTCTAGTTGGAGGAGGAGTTTGGGCATGATATGTTTCCGCTGCTCGGATGGTGTCTTGGTGAGTCCTAGGGAAAGGCATCTACGAAGAGGAACGACGGCCTCTATTGTTTGCACGACCTCTTTTCATATTGACCCTGATAGGAGAGAAATTGAGTAAGGTTTGGAGCGTTCATGTTCATTTGTACAAAGTGCTATGAGCGTTTCTATATTAAATCCCCTCTCAAAAAAACTTGACCGCATAGGTTTTCTTTAATTTTAATATCTCCAACACTTATTATCAATTATTCCAAGCATGGTTGATCATTCTAAAATTCTGATTTGAAAAAGTAGCTTGATGTGCATGTTCTCAAGAAACAAGTGTTGTAATTTGCAAATGCAGAAACACAAATATCACATAAGACAATCAATAAGAATGCAAACAAGAAACACAACAATTTACGTGGTTCACCCAAACGTTGGGATATGTCCAGCAAGCAGAGGTATCGGTTGTATCATTATTCAAATCAAGGAGATTACAGTAGGCTCACACTCATCTCACACTCATTCTTACACCATTTCCTCAATTCCCCTTTATGCCTCTACGGGCTTACATCAATAATGAATAGAGTTAGATTAGTTACATAAATAATTCTAAACTTGGGCATTCATACCAAATTGGCAGATTTGGTTGAACAAACTACTACTACAAAAAAGGCTCCACTAAATCTGCTCATATCTACCAAATCTGGGAAATTTGTTAGCATATTCAACAATCTCCACCTTGACAACAATTAACCTGATACCTTGCTCCTTCTTTTGTTCATCACCTTTTCTGCAAGCCAAGAGAATCCAAGCACCATCATAGCTTCTCTAACAGTACTGGTTTTGTGAGCATGTCTGCGCAGTTCTCTTTTGTATGCACTTTCTCAAGAGAGACTCCACCTTCATCGATGACCTGTCTTACAAAATGGTACTTGATAGGTATATGTTTTGTTTTATTGTGATAGGCCGGATTCTTAGCCAAGTGAATAGCACTTTGACTATCACAAAGTAACTTTACTTTGTCCTGCATCCTTCCAAACTCACCAAACAAACCTTTCAACCAAACTGCATCTTTGCAAGCATGTGAAGCAACTACGTATTATGCTTCTGTAGTGGATAAAGCGACAATGTTTTGTAGCTTTGACATCCAAGTAATAGCTCCACCTGCAAGAGTAAAGACATACCCTGAAGTCGACCTTCTCTTGTCCAAATCACTTGCAAAATCAGAATCAACATATCCACACATTGATTCACAACCATTGTTATAGGTGATACAATAATCACTTGTGCCCCTTAGATATCGAAGCACCCATTTCACTGTTTCCCAATGCTCTTTACCTGGATTTTCCATATACCTACTGACAACCACAACTGCATGTGAAATGTCTAACCTTGTACTAACCATCACATACATTAGACTTCCTATTGCATTAACATATGGTATTCGAGACATATATTCATTTTCTTCTTTTGTACTAAGACATAAACTTGAAGAAATCTTAAAATGGGAAGCCAAAAGGATTGAAATTGGTTTCATATCGTTCATACCAAACCTCAAAAGTATCTTCTCAACATAATTTTGGTGTGACAACCAAAGCTTACCATTCCTCCTATCTCTGAATATCTCCATGCCCAAAATCTTCCTTGTTGCTCCTAGATCTTTCATATCGAACATCCTAGCCATCTGAGCCTTTAACCTGTTGATATCAGTTATGTTTTTGCTTGCTAAAAGTATATCATCAACATACAATACTAAGATAATGGATATTCAATTATTCAATTTCTTAAAGTAGACACAATGATCATACTCACTCCTTGTATAATTCTGGCTCACCATGAAAGAGTCAAATTTCGTGTACCATTGTTTGGGCGATAGCCTCAGACCATACAATGATTTCTTGAGCCTGCAAACAAATTTCTTGTTGCGATTCTGAATGAACCCTTCCGGTTGTTCCATGTAAATTTCCTCATCCAAATCTCCATGTAAGAAAGAATTCTTAACATCTAGTTGCTCCAACTCCAACTCAAGCAAATGCAACTAATGCTAACACAATTCGAATTGAAACAATCTTTACAAATGGTGAAAAAATCTCATGAAAGTTAATACCTTATTTCTGAGAATATCCTTTCACAACCAACCTTGCCTTGTGCCTTTCCACCTTATCATCAACACCCTTCTTCATCTTGTAGACCCACTTGCAACCTATAGTTTTTTTGTCTCTTGGAAGTTCTATCAGGTCCCATGTAGCATTCCTCTCTAATGCCTTCATTTCATCCTTCATCACTTCTTTCCATTTATCACTGTTAGAACCCTTCACAACTTCCTGATAGCACGAAGGTTCATCATCATTGATACTTAAAGAAACTGATGAAACAAAATCATCATACCTTCTTGGAGGATTTTTGACATGTGTAGACCTCGTTAAGGAAGTTTGTGGCTCATCCACAATCTGTTGACTGTCATCATGAACCATGTCTTCCTCTGCTGCAGTAGAATCTTCATGAACATCTTTTGAAACTAGTTCATGTTCACCTTCATTGGTTTCAAACTGAATTTGTTGATACTTTGGTGCTTCTTCCTGTTTCATTTGAACATCTACATTTGATTTGATGAAAGATGATTCATCAAATATTACATCTCTGTTAATGGTGATCTTATGGGTAGTAGGATACCACAACCTGTACCCCTTAATACCATCACCATATCCAACAAAGATAAGCCTTTTTGACTTTGGATCTAATTTAGAACGCTGATGTTTCGGAATTAGAGCATAGGAATCACAACCAAAAACTTTAAGATTAGAATAATTACAAGGGTGACATGTCCATACCTCTTCAGGAATCTTGCACTCTATTGCTATTGATGGTGATCGATTCACTAGATAACAAGTTGTAGTTACTACTTCTTCCCATAGTTCCTGCTGCAAATTGGCGTTACTAAGCATACTCCTTACTCTCTCTAAAAGAGTCTTGTTCATGCGTTCGACAACTCCATTCTATTGAGGAGTACAAGCAGTGGTTTTATGCCTATCAATCCCAAATTCCTTGCAACAATTCTCAAACTCCATTGACATAAATTCACCACTATTATCAGTTCTTAAACATTTAATGGATCTACCAGTGCTATTTTCCACTAAAGCTCTAAACTGCTTGAAAACTATAAATACATCATCCTTACTCTTTAACATATAGATCCACACCTTCCTAGAGATATCATCTATAAAAGTTACAAAATATGATGATCCCCCATATGAAATAGTAGGGGATGGTCCCCAAACATCAGAATGAATATAATCAAGGATTCCTTTACTAGTGTGTCTTCTTGTTTTAAATCTCTACCTATTCTGTTTTCCATAAATACAGTGCTTGCATAAATTTAACTTTAAAGACTTTAAACTAGGAAGTAACTTATGATAAGTTAATACATTTAATCATTGTTCGCTCATATGGCCCAACCGTTGATGCCACAATCAAACATAATCATTGTCGTTCTCAGATACCACTGTCGCATGATCTGATTCAGTCCTCCCTTCTAACAGAAACATATGACCAACCTTCTTTGCTTTCATAACCAGTAGAATTCCTTTGTAGACCTTCATAACTCCACCTTGAACAATAGTCTTGTAACCTCATGTGTCTAAGACTCCCAAAGAGATTAGGTTCTTCCTAAGATCATGTACATGTCTCACATCAGTTAGTATTTTAACAGTTCCATCAAACATCTTAATTTGAATGCTACCAATTCCCACAACTTTAGATGAAATATCATTTCCCATGTAAAATACTCCATCATCTATAGACTGGTAAGTAATAAACCAATGTCTATGAAGACACATGTGGTTTGAAGCACCAAAATCTAATAACCATTGTTGATCATGACGTGAACCAATACTAATTGATAAAACTTCATCAGTCATACATGAACCTGTTGTTGAACCTGTTTCAGTTGTGTTTGCTTCCTTCATCTCTTTTGGAGGGTCTTCTTTGGAGGCTTGTTGTCGCTTCCAACAGTCATTCTTCAGGTGTCTAGATTTGCCACAAAACTAGCACTTAAGCTTGCTCTTTCTACCCTTCGATTTTGACCGAGAGAAATCCCTGTGACTGTGTCCTCTTTCTTTAGGTCTGCCTCTGACCACCATCACCTCGGATGTAGAGGTTTCTAGATTGGATTTCTTCCTTGTTTCCTCATACAGTAAAGCTCCAACAATATCATCAAACTCAATACTTTCTGTTAAATTGAAACTAATAGAGGTAACAAAGTGATCCCATGAGGCGGGCAAAGAACAAAATAATGTAATTGTCGTATCTTCGTATTCAAATTTCACTCCCATGCTAGTCAACTGAACTAAGAGAGAATTAAAAGTATTCAAATGATCAACTATCTTCGTACCTTCCTTCATGCGCAAACTGTACAATTGTCTTTTCAGGAAGATCTTGTTTGTCAAGGATTTCGTCATGTACATGCATTCCAACTTTGACCACAAATCGGTTGTTGTCTTCTCCGAGACAATGTTGAACACTACATCGTCGACCAAACACAGGTGTATGGCACTCAATTCTCTCACATCCATCTCATCCCAGTCATCATATGTTATGGTCGTGGGTTGCTTTACTTTTCTCAAAAGCGCCTTCACCACGCCTTGTTGCATGAACAAATCATGCATCTTAACCTTCTAGATCTCGAAATTGTTCTTGCCATTGAATTTCTCAATTTTGAACTTAGCACTCTACGTCTTTACCATTAGAGGAAACATAAAGAACAAACACCACTACTTGTAATAACCAAAGCTTTATATGAGAAATAACTTTATATTATGTTTAAAAATTTGAACCCAAAAATTTAATGGTGAAAAGGTTTTTCAAAAAATATTTAAAAAAAATATTTTATTCCTCAATAAAATACTCGATACCTTTTACCGAATCCAAGGATATTTAAACTTTAAAAAAAATAATATTTTAATATCCCTTTATGCATAGTATTCTTACCATACCATTAAAAAAATAATATTTTAATATCCCTTTATGCATAGTATTCTTACCATACCATTTTTTAATGTTTTAAACATTCACCTCACGACCCTTCAACTTTAAGTAACAAAGTCAACCTTTCCTTTCATAATTTAAACTTTTTCAAACGTTAACTTCTTTAAAACATATGTTTCCCTCGTAAAAAAAATTAAAGTCGTCGCACCTCCCGATGTGAGTGGTCTGCATGCTTCAAAGGGTCGTCGCACCTCACGACATAGCTAGCCTGCGGAAATGTGGAAAAATTACCTTAAGAGTCACCACACCTCTGGCATGAGGAAATTTGGATTGCACTAGGTGCCTCCGCGACTTTCAAGAGGAGAGACCTGCAGAAATTTGGAGATTGACGCAACCTTTCAACTCGTCTTCTATCATTATTGATTTCTTAACCAAATTTCACCACATCTTCAATGATAGGCATATGCCTCTCTCTTAATTCGAAAACTTGATATTTATTGATCTCACGGATCTCCAACTAAAAACCCTTTGATACCATTTGTTGTAATTTGCAAATGCGGAAACACAAATATCACATAAGACAATCAATAAGAATGCAGACAAGAAACACAACAATTTAAGTGGTTCACCCAAACATTGGGTTACGTCCACCAAGCAGAGGTATTGATTGTCTTATTATTCGAATCAAGGAGATTACAACAGGCTCACACTCATCTCACACTCCTCATTCTTATACCATTTCCTCAATTCCCCTTTATGCCTCTATGGGCTTACATCAATAATGAACAGAGTTAGATTAGTTATAACTACTTTCCTCAATAATGTACAGAAAACTCTGTTGCAGGGGATTTCTGCACTCTGTCACAGAATCAAAACAGAAAATAGACATAACACTGAAACACAGACAGTCTAAGTAAATTAATCTTGCTCAGGCGAAATAGCTCCATTTATTCATCAAAACAAGTAACAGCATGAAATTCAAAACATACTGGAAATAAAAAAACCCCTGGCTCGGGAAGACACAGTTCCGGCCTAATTACATTGACAGACCAGAACTCAGAAAAAAAAACCTGTTTAGAAAATCACCCTTCCCTCAGCTTTGTACCGTTGAGGCTACATTGTAACCTCCATCCAATTGATTGCATAATCTCTTATTAATTAACTGAGACAGAGAAAGTGGGACAGATTACTAAAAAAATGTGGAATAACGCACCTGGAACTGACAGACAAGGTTAGTCAGATGTCGAATGTGGTGGATTCTCCGCATCAGATAGAAATCTAGAATGCAATCTCAATTGAAGAAGAATTTACCATGGAATACAGTACAGGATTTTCAGGTGTAGCCCAGGAATTGAAGGGCAATGGAGGATTGGTGATGTTGTCTCCATTTCCTTCCAACATTTTAACAACCCTCATCATACAAGGACGATCTCTGGAGTTGTACTGAATGCACCACAATCCAAGTTTTGTGAGTCTCCTCGCCTTCCACTCATCTTCTGTTTCCATTTCTCCTCCTCCTCTCAATCTCATTCCCAACTCCCCACTCTCAAGAAGCTTGAAATCCCACTCAGGAAAGTACAACTGTTTGGATCGGCTCACCTGGACATCAATATTCTTTCTGCCCCCAACAATCTCTAGCAAGAGCATTCTGAAACTATAGACATCTGATTTATCAGTAACAGGGCCCATATATCTCGACCACACCTCGGGCGCAACATATCCTGGCGTCCCTCTTGCCGCCGTCATTGAAATATCGTCGTCTCCCTTCCCACAAAGTTTTGCTAGACCGAAATCAACAATTTTAGGTGTGAAGTCAGTGTCCAACAATATATTGTGAGGTTTAATGTTGAAGTGTATGATGCATTTGTCGCAATCTTGATGCAGATATGCAATTTCACGAACCACACCCAAAGCAATTGAATACAATTTCTCCCACATTAAGACTTGCCCCTTCTCTTTTCTAGCAAATGTAAACTTCTCCAGAGATCCATTAACCATGTATTCATATACGAGTGCGCTTGTAGGGCTTTCGAAACAATACCACAAGAGACGAATCAAATTGAAGTGATGGACTCATCCAATTGTGGTGACTTCATTAATAAATTGGGTTTGGTTGTGTCTATGCCTATCAAGAATCTTGATAGCCACTAAAGCACCGTTTTGAAGATTTCCTTTATACACCACACCATAACCTCCTTCTCCCAAATTTTCTGCAAAGTTGTTTGTGATCTTCTTTAGGTGAAAGAGTGAAAATCTAATTGGCATTGGCATTGGCATTTCATAAGCATACTCCTTTAGGAATTTCTCCACCTTTGAAGTAGAGCTACCAGGAGAACATCTTCTCTTCTTAGCATAAAACGTTAAGAACAACACTGCTATTGCTGTCAGCGCAACTCCTCCGATGATGCAACCTGCAGTGGAATGGAGAGATCGATATGAATGTGATCTTTGTCCATTAACCCCGATGAGAATAGAGGAAACAATGAAGTTACCTATTACAATGGCCGACTTGTTTTTCCAACCTGCAACGCAGCCATGAAAACTATTATGAGTAAAAGCAACGGTCCATAGTTTTTTCCAAGAGAATGAATACTTGACATTGGAAAGAACATCTCTGCATATATGCCATTGGCGGCATTGGTTCAAGAGTACTTGCAGAGTAGAGGGAGCATTTAATACATATTTATAGATTGTGATAATTTAAGCATTCAGGTTTGTAATCAAATTGGTAGAAGGCTATCAGGAAATGTACCAATCCCATTGGTGGGGCATATCTCTGGTTGCGAGGTGCCATCGGGACAATAGAAAAGAAATGCGCCACAACTCCCCACAACTCCCCTTACTGTCCAAACAAGCGCCACAGCTTCGATATCTCTTCGTGTCGCCATGCCATGCTATTTCAAAACCTACTAATAGGCGTGTACTCAAATCCTCATTCTTTTTTATTGCGAAGTTGTTATTAACTGGCAGTCAAAGATTGGTTTGGTAGAAGCGTCTCCCAGATTATAGATTGGAAATGACGTACCAATCATCGCCACATAAACGACACTTATGAGAACTCTTATGTTTAATA
This sequence comes from Picea glauca, assembly GCA_000966675.3. Taxonomy (NCBI): domain Eukaryota; kingdom Viridiplantae; phylum Streptophyta; class Pinopsida; order Pinales; family Pinaceae; genus Picea; species Picea glauca. The sequence continues at coordinate 900,572 of JZKD02S1862686.1, read as the reverse complement.
CTTTCATTGCAATGCCCCCAAAGCGTGAGATTGGTGTATCCATGGGCTATACGAAAATGAGAGGCGAGCCACCAAAATTGAGAGTAGTTACCTGAAGGACTGCACTTACCCTGCGGCATAGTCTTCCATAGATTGTAGTTAACAATTGTCATGCTATGATAATTAAGGCTATTATTTCCCAAGTATGAGGGCTGCAAGATGAGATACTCATCTCCATTGATATTAAGCAGAGGATAGCTTTCCGAAGCACAGTGTAGCTGAAACTGAGGATCACCACAGAATTGGAAATAATGGAGTAAGCGCCAGTTGTAAGCTTCAATTGTGAGAGTTAGTTGTAGGCGTGTTAAGAGTCAGTTCATAGTTAAGAGTCTAGTTGTCTTTGGTTTGCATGTAACCGACTCGGTAGAATCTTTTCCTATATAAGGATGAAATCTGTCTTCATTGAATAATAGAGAAGTGAGCGTAGCCTCACTGTGTTTGTTTCACATATTTTATCTTGGTATCAGAGCCACGGGAGTGAAGTGCGAAAATTCTAGAGGTTCGCAGGTCCCTCCTCTGGTAGGGTGTGACGGCATATTACTCACACTTTCACGCATACTTAGAACCAAAAATTTTCGCACACTAATGTGCATTTAAGTGCGAACTTCCTTCATGATTTTCGCAGCCAAGATAATTTGACAGTGTGGAAATCTTTAGCAATTCCCGCAGATGGAGTACTTGAGAGGTGCGGACATCCCGCAGCCGAAATACATGTGAGGTGTGAAAACGTTCTTGTTTATGCATGCCTAAAGTTTGAAGAAAATATATTATTTTTGCATGCGTGGAGGTTTTATTGATAATCATGAAGGTTTGAAGGCAAATCTTGGCAAATCTGGTGCAAATCACGTGGATTAATTTGGGTTATATTTTCTCATGCATGGAGATCGCGCGATTTTTTTTTTTTTTTGAGCGTGAAGCTTTGAGCGTAGACTGTTAGTCTTATTTTTGGAGCGTTGAAAGTTAAAAGAGGGTGCCACGATATATTTTATTAAGCGCAACAATGTTTTATTAAGTGGATATTTAAAAGAGAGTGCAACATTGTTTTATTAAGTGGATATTTGTTTTATTAAAGCGTGAGGTGAAGTTTTATGAAGTTTATGAAGTTTATTAAAAGTGGATAAAGTGAATGCATGTGGAGTTTAAACTTTATATGGATCATAAAGTTTATTAAAGTGGGTTTTATTTTGAAGTTTGTTAAAAGTGATTTTTTTTTCATAGTGGATATCTCGTATAAAGAGGTAAAGAGGGAGTTATAAGTTTTTTATTTAACAAGTGGATATTAAAGTGCATGCATGATTTAAGCTAAGAACATAGATAGATTTAGATCAGTGGAGGATTCGAAGGCAGAGCGGCGGACTGCTCAGCATAGGAGAAAACTCGACAGAAAGTTGCATATCCTTGGTGTTCAACTTACAGAGAATATCTTGCAGCGATGGCGAATCAGCTGGCAGAGACCTACCTCAACGAAGCCAACAAGTTAGATGGCTCGAATTTTATTAACTAGAAATTCAAGATGCAGACGCTCATGGAAGGCTATGGTGTCTGGAACATTGCGAAGGGAACTGAACTGAAACCTGATGCGGCTACAGGTGTGACAGCAACACAGATCCAAGGCTGGGAGAAGTGCAAAAACAAGGAAAAAGTATTGTTGCGCATGTCAGTTAAAGATAACATAATTCCACATATTAGAGAAGCTACAACTTCTACTGCAACATGGACAACTCTTAAAGCATTGTATGAAATTAGCAACACAAATCACATTTTGTTCTTGAAAACTAAATTGCTAGGCATTAAGATGGATGGAAATGAATCTGTTAGTTCATTTTTGGGTCGCATTAAAGAGGTGAAATACAAGCTAGTAAATATAGGGGAAACTATTTCCAACACTGATCTAGTGACTATTACCTTAAATGGTATGCTAGAAGATTATCATATGTTCATAACAGGTCTTGCAGCAAAGGAGAAACCTTTTACGTTTGAAGAAATGACAAGTATTTTGCTGCAAGAGGAAGAGAGGCACGGGAATCTGAAGCCTCAGAGTAAATATTTGGCACTGTGGTCAAATAATAGATCTACAAGAGGGAGATCAGGAGTAAGAGGCAGAGGAGGCAGTTCATGGCAGAGAGGCAATTCATGGTAGAGAGGCAGTTCATGGCAGAGAAGACAATCTCCAAATCAAGGTATGCAATCTGATAGGAATGAGTCAAAGAGTTGTTTTTATTGTGGTCGATATGGACATATTGTTAAAGATTGTCATAAGAAGAAAAGTGATGAGGCTAGGAATAAACCTAGAACACATTCAGGTCATTATGCAGAAATATATTCAAATCAAGATCTCAGATTATTTATTGCTAGTGATGATATTGATGAACCCCCGAATTTCGACTCACGAGATCTTAGGCTATTTGTGTCTAACGTTGTTTTATCTGCTGAAATAGATGATTCTAATGCCTAGTTTGTGGATTCCGGAGCATCAGTACATATGACTTGTAATATAAATTGGTATGCTAATTTTAAAGAAACACAGAATGGTGCCAGCATATATCTTGGAGATGACCGTGCTCATCAAATCAAGGGATGTGGAGACACTCCTGTGACATTTTCGAATGGTACTATTCATCACATTCGCAATGTGGTGTATGTGCCAGGAATAAAGAAAAAATTGATCTTTGTGTCCACCATTACAGATCAGAACTTGAAGGTTGAATTCTTCAAGAATTATTGCATAGTGAAGGATCTGTTGGACCACTTCCAAACTGTTGCAACGAGAGTCAGAGCAGGAGGTCTATACAAACTTGATGTTACCAGCAAAGCACATCATGCACTGACCTCTGCCACTATGCCAATAGAGATTCTTTGGCATCAAATGTATGGGCACATCATTTATCCTAATTTATTGTTATTACAAAAAAAGAATATGGTTGAAGGAATTCTCATGTTAAAGAATGAGAAGGTTGCTTGTGATGGATGTGCATTAGGAAAGATGCACAGGGATGAATTCCCCTCTAATACTAATAAGAAAAAGAGAGATGTGTTATATCTTGTGCATATTGATGTTTGTGGGCCTATGCAGACTAGGTCTTTAGGAGGTGCATTTTACTTTATGTTATTTATTGATGATTGCACGAG
>JZKD02S1862686.1:861573-885510 GCA_000966675.3 Picea glauca | reverse complement strand
AATGGACTAGCACAGCTGCCCAAGGCCCCAATTGGAATCAAAACTGGCACCATCCCATGGGGATGACCAATCAACCCATGGGGGTGGTGCCCCAAGCTCAACCCACTTTACAAGCACCACTCCAATTACCCCAAAATCCTCAATCTCAAATGTGTCCTCAATTACCAGCTCAACCCAATCCAAATCCTAATAATAGACCAACCCAACTTGTACAAATTATCGAGAATTTGGATGGGAAATCAACTCAGTAGGGTGCAATTAAATTTAGTTGAGGTCAAGGCGCATGATTTCAACTAAAGAAAATGACACTCATCGAGAACAGGAGAATAAAAATGTACAACTAGCAATGAAACCCTCAACTGTGGTCATAACATAAGAAATAGAACAAGGGGGAAACATAGTTGAGCCACAAAATTATGATGAGGAGAAGTCCCCTTCTCCCCCATTTCCCGAGAGGCTAATGATAGAAAAACCAGTTGTATATCCTAACTTTGACATCATAGGGGAACTAAGGAATATATATGTTAAGATCCCACTCCTGCAGGCTCTGCAAGACATCCCAATTTATGCAAAGACAATTAAGGAATTATGTGGGAAGAAACCTGACGGGAAAGTTAAAAATTCATCATCAACTCTTCACGTGGTAGGAGCCTTGTTTGATCTCATTCTAGGAAGACATGAACTAGTCAAATATGCAGACCCAGGAAATCCCATAGTAATAGTTCAGATACAAGGTTTTTATTTTCCAAATACACTAGTAGATTTGGGGGCAGCCATTAATATCTTGACCATCGAGACTTGAAACATCCTGGGTTTCACCTCCTTTGAGCCTACTCTAATTATGTTACAATTGGCTGATTGATCAGTGGTGAAACTAGTTGGTACATTACAGGATGTAGCAATTTCAGTTGACTCTTGGGAATATCCGACTGATTTTCTTATTATCAACCCAAGAAGTAGACTCGATGGACATCCATTAATACTGGGAAGACCATGGCTCACAACAACAGATGCATACATAGGATGTCACACGGGAAACATGACAATTGCTAGAGGAGGTGCTACAAAGAACCTCATCCTATATCCTCCAACTAAACCAAGCCCGTACCTTATACATCAGTAGTTGCCACGACCTAGATATCTAGAAAAGGATCTACGATCCCCTCTCACACTGGAAGAAACTCTCGGACTCAAGAACCAACTAGAATATGATGTGATCAACAAATTCATTAACAACCCAACCATTATAAGTAACCCGACATGCCAAATGTTAAAAGATGTGTTAGATAATGAAGCACAGGGAGATCCTTTGGAAGAATTGATGGAACAAAATATCCTCACTACTGTTGTCCATAACAACAAATCAGTTGAAATTTCACTAGGGAGGTTTATGAATATTAATGCTAATTTAAATGAGAAACAACAACACAAATTAATTTAGATCCTTTCTAAATATCAGCAGGCTTTTTCTTGGGAATATCCTAACATGAAGGGCATTGATCCCCAACTCTGCACACATCATATCTATATTAAAAAAGAATCCCAACCCATCTGACAACCCCAACAAAGATTGAACCCTCATCTCAGGGATGTTAAAGAAGAGTTACAAAAACTGTTGAATGTTGATTTTATATATCCTATCTCAGATAGTCGGTGGGTCTCCGCACTAGTAATCGTTCCAAAGAAGAATGGGAAATGGCGAATCTATGTAGACTACAAAGAGCTCAATAAAGCTACCCAGAAGGACCATTTTCCTTTACCCTTTATTGATCAAGTCCTTGACACTTTAGCATGGAAGTAGTTCTTCTCCTTCCTAGATGGTTTTAGTGGCTATAATCAGATCCAGATTGCTTCGGAAGACCAAGATAAAACTACATTTACATGTTCCTGGGGTACCTTTGCATATAGAGTATTTCCCTTTGGATTATGTAATGCTCCAGCCACATTTCAGAGGGCCATTCTGATCATATTTTTTTATCTCATTAATGAAGGACTTGAAGTTTACATGGATGATTTCACCCCTTATGGCACTGATTTTGATCAAGCTCTGAGCAATCTAGAGAAAGTACTGGAATAATGCATTGCTACTAGGCTGTGTTTAAGCCATGAAATTTTTTATATGACGATGAACAAAGGTGTGGTATTGGGACACTATGTTTCTACAGAAGGAATCAAGGTAGATCCAACAAAAATACAGGTAATCCTTACACAAACTAAGGTACGCAGTTTCCTTGGCGCTGCAAGATACTACTGTAGATTCATAGAAAATATTTCAAGAACAATTGCACCTTTAAATTATTTAACTGGTAATGCGTAATTTCAGTGGTTTGACAAGTGTGATGTTGCGTTTGTAGGACTAAAAAATTTGGTCTCAACAACACCAGTGCTGAGAGGACCAAACTAGAAATTGCCATTTCATATTTCTATGTATGCATCGGATATCTCCATAGGCACTATCCTTGGGCAGGAAGAAGAAACGAAACCTTATGATATTTACTTTATTAGCAATGTTGTCCCTTGACCAAGTTTTGGAGTTACTTGGTCATGTTTGACCATTTTTGGACTTCGACAACCTGTCGAAGAAATAGCGCTAGGCGAAGCAGAGATCATGGGATCTCGATCCACTTTTGGGCCCATTTTGGGTTTTGGGAAAATGTAATGGGATAGGGATGTCGGCCCGTGGGTTTACCCACGTTTAGGCCCACTTTTGTAATGTATAAACATACATCTAGACATCTAGTAAACTATCTAAGGATTGTATCTATATGATATAGGCTATGTGTCGAGTGGGATCTGTGTGATGAAAGGGTTGTGCACCTTGTAAGACTTGCAGATCTTAGTGCAATTCCTTGTGTGGAGATATCGAAGGCTTTGTGTTGTAACGCAAGGAATAAGGATCTAGCGAGTTGCACAAATCTTCTATACTGTGCGCAGGAGGGTTTTGGTAGCTTTGTGCTTGTAACCAATTGGAGACCCTCATAAAGAAGAAGAGTTGGTGGATGTAGCCCCAGGGTGGGGGTGAACCACATAAATCTGTGTGTTATGCTTTGTGCCTTGACTTGATGTGTTCATATTTTCTTTTGCTAAGTGCTTTGGTGTATTTAGATAGATCCACTTATGCTTTATGCCTCTTAAGATGTGTGTGAATGTTAGATCTGACATGTCTAAAGAAGCTTAGTGCTGATCTATTGGATTTGATATCTTTTACTATTGCTAAGTGATGAAATACATTAGATCTAAGTGAATGTTGCGGTGCTCTGTGCTATCTACAAATTGTAATAAGGGTTGAATATTGATGAATGATTGATACTAAGCACTCTGTAAACAATATAATCATAGATCTGTGTCCCGGCTAAGGTTGTAGACACTTGAGTCCTGCAACCACCCCTACCTTTACCTCGGGTGAGACTTCATCTGCTTCGTAGGTGTTGCTGAAACGACTGGTAGTTAGGGTTTTGTTGGTGCGCTCTTGTAGCATTGAACCCTGGGTCTGCCCCTGTGCCAACAAATGGTTTCGTTGTCGGGACTGAAGTTGTGATTGCTGTGAACTAAGGGAGAAGAAGCTTTGTGCAAAAGGGTTGAACTAGAATTCTTGTGCGAAGATCTATGCCCTAGTGCATAGTATTCTACTCGATTTATAAAGCTCTGTGCTAAGGAAAATAGGTTGGATCTGAAGAAAAGAAGCAAGATCTAAACGCTTGGTGCTCTAAGAAAGGTAAAAGTGGAAGTTTCTGAAGAAAAAAGGTCATATCTGAAGAAAAGAGGTAAGATCTTTAAGCTTGGTTCTCTAATAAAGGTAATAATAGTTAAAAAAAATTAATATCTGGAAGCTTTGTGCTCTGTAGAAGTAGGATAAGTGGAAATTTTTTGTCTCTAAAGTATCGATCTAGGTATGTTTGATAGATTCTATCCTACCTTGAAACTATGGCTTTGATAGATGAAAGAAGGATTGATATGAATATATCTGATAAGTATAGTGATAGATATGTTATACCTATGCATAAAAATAATGTTTGGACTAATAAATGGATGCAGGATCCTAGAAAGAGTTTTTTGCAGGCTAGTTACCATGATCCTAGTGTGCAGTACAGAAGAGGTTGGGGATCATTTAAAAGGAAGAGAGGATTAACCCTATTTTACGGTTGCAGAAGACCGGGACATCTAGCTAAGGAATGCCCTAGTGGAAAACCTAGTTGTCTCTGTTGCAAAGCTATGGACCATGAAGTGTTGGATTGCCCTAGAATGATTGCTAATCTTGAAAAAATGAATTTTAATGAAGAAAACCCTAAGGCAAATCCAGAAATAGCAGAACCCCAGAAGGAATTAGAGAAGGTATTGCTACAGATGAAAGACACTGTGAATGACCACCGACATGTTAGGTTATCTGAGGTCTTTAAAGAAAAATAATGCATCAAGGTAAGAATATGGGACTTCGACATTGACTGTGTTCTAGATGAGAAAACAAACATGAATATTATGCCAGAAAGAACCTGGGAAGCTATAGGGAGACCTGCTATGATTCATTCATTGGGAGGAATAGGCTTATTCAAAGGGTAAACCTATGTGGAAATCTCACTCAAATATCTATGAATGTCAATGGAACTTCGACAGAAGAAGATTTTGAGATTATCAAATTTATTGAGGAGAACGCCCCGTTTACTATGTTACTTGGAAAAACTTGGATTGAAAGAGATCAAGCCAGAAATAAGGAAGAAGAAGAGGTTTTAGAACAACATAAACGAGAGTTAAAAGATTTCATGACTAGAAGGATCACACAGCTATTCAAAGAACAAGAGAATAGATCGAAGATACTTAGCCTAGAAACCCAGATGTTGAAGTTGTAAGAACATCATAGAACTCACAGACGACTGAAGTACTTACCCTAGGTAAAGAAGAAGTATTACCCCTGAGTCCTAGGAGATAGCCTCAACAACGCGAAGTGACTATGCCCAAGGAAAATAAGAATCATAATGGGAAAATAACCACTGAGATGAAGCTCACTGGAAAGAAGGCTGGAAAGTTGGGTAAGAAGAAGGCTAAGATTGAAAAGTTACAACATGTTCTAGAGGGTACCTCGCAAAAATAAACTTTACAAAACTGGAGCTTCATCGGGATAACAGAACAGAGACATAGGTCACTTCACCATGGCGAAGAAATATAGCCATTGGAGGCCGATATATTCATTCGATTGTCGCTCCGACCGGATCAAAAAGCATTGATGGCTCACCACTGGCCCGTTGGACTGCGCCATAATGGACATAACAAAAATTAATGAGGTTCATACACATTGAAAATAAAAACGTTGCCATGATCACCTATATATCTTGTCGTGCCATGCCTGAAGAAAACTTTTTCCGACTAAGAATTTCAAGCCCACGGAATATCAAGTGTATACAATGATCATCACTCCCTTGTTGTTCATTCTTGTGCAGTGTCTAAGATCATTGTGACCTCGATAACTTATCCCGATCGCGTATGTACGACGATATCACCACAGTCAAGGAATCCATGACAGAAGTTCTACTTGATTTAATGACTAAGAGAGTCATTTCGGAGCGAGGGGTATCTACAGGTGTACATGCTTCATCTACAAGAAATGTGCAAGCATCTCCTTCCACTGCTTGCATCGGATCGTCCCGATCGATCGATGAGAAGAGAACTAAGCATCGGGATGATCTCGCGAATTATAAATTGATTCCTATCATCTTACATGTGTATATACCTCCTCTGAGTGGTGCAAGGAATAGAGATAGCATACCTAGAGACTTTGACTATACCTTGGTCACTGCATACCTCCCGAAAGGAGTGCACATAGTTCGCGTTGACCATGATAAGCTTGGAACACTGAAGTTTAGTGACTTCAAACTTGGAGATCGGAAATCTTACAGCATGCTTTCCCCGCATAAGTAATTAACTAATACCAAAGGCAAGACTTCAAATATTATCCCACAGTCATGGACCCAGAACCTCATGCAGTCTACACTACTCAATGTGATGAAGATCCCGCACTTAAGATGCCATCAGGAGGTGAATGCATGTGTAAAGTTATTGCTTTCATGCTATCACGGAGGATACTTATGGATGAACTGACGCATCACTATGGATCTGACCTTGATTCATCAGATCACAGGGCTTAATATGCAAGGCCCCGACCCACAAGAATTTTACCCTAGAAAGACCTCAGACTGAGCATTAGTGTAGAGAATCAAAGAAACATATGGCGATGTCGAGAAGGGGACGTGAGGTTACAAGGTATCCTCTATACAGAGTGATGCAGTGTGCCTTGCATGCCAACTAATCACAGGCAAGCTAGTTCGCAAGCACCGACCCACCCAAGTGACTGGATTCATCGTAGACCTCGTAGGAAAGTGCGCGGAGGGTCTACAGATGAATTGGGCGCAGTACTTAGTAAACCAGTTGGAGCTTGACTGCAGAGAAGCACAAGACCAGTCCTGATTTCTTTCATTGCCTAGGAGCTACCATAAGGCACCATGTTCCTGGATATCGAACCCTTCGAACCACTGGCCACGAAGTTCTGTACGATGTGGTACTCCGGCGACATGAACAAGCAGTGGAAGTCCAATTTCATCTTCCACGCCTATTACAATCAATTGAAAACAACCATCCAATCTACACCACACATCAATTTGAACACACTCTACAGGTTTTGACCCCTGATGAATTTCAGTGCAGATAGACACTTTATATACATCACAGCCCGCGCTGACGAACATAAGAAGCAATTATAGTCCTATTACAAATTAACTGAAGAATATCTGGAGGAAATCACTAAGGAATGGTCGGCGAACCTCCTTGTGCTAGCTGACCCTACTGAGATATCCGATGTTGATAGCCCATAAACTATGCTAGATGCACCATGACCAAGCAAGATGAAGAATCCTGATGAGGTTCATGATGTAGATAGTGCATCTGAAAGAAATGCCTCTATCACACCAGATGTAGGGGGTGATGGTGAGGAGATAGATGGTGAAGAAACTGAACAACAGAAAGGTGAAGTACCACCGCCTAGGGACGAAGAGGACTTGTCGAAGAAAGGAAGGTTTCACCTTCAAAATCTTCCTTGGAAGAAACCTAGAACCCCTGTAACCAAAATGCGAGCTGCCCTCACATTGGATGACTTTGATTTCATCATTGTAGCTGCGGACGATGCTTCAAAGGAGATAGTAGAGAAGCAGGAAGTGAAGCAGGAGAAGATGTATAATCATATCGATATTGAACTCCAAGGAGTGCAGCAGGCACTCCATTCTAACCGTGCAGTCTCCACTGCACCTCTGACAACAAGCATAGTAGAACTAGGAGATGAGATAGCTCAACTCCATCAGATTGTTGATATGGCCAAAGCTCACCTTCGATGAGCTCAAGAAGACACAATGCTATCCACCCAGGATTTGACATAGGTACGGGGAGTCCTTTTCGAGCAACGTAGTACTGTCGAATGAGAAAAACTTGCTCTTCAAGCACAGTGGGAAAAAGAGAAAGAAAAACTATAGTAGACCAACGAGCAATTGATCGTGGAATAGCTGGAAGTCGAGGAACAATTCAAAATAGCACTTCTCTCTATGAACGTCATAGAAGTAAGAGATGAAGAATGGATTCCCCAGCAGGTGGCCCATCTTGAAGAAGTAATCCAGCAAGTTCAGCAGCGCATTGCAGATCTGAAACTTCGTACCATTCCTGAGACTCCTCAAGAAGTAAGAGATTTAAGGGAGGCAACTGCCCGCAACGCAGTTGGAAGATTAAAATCCCTTTCTTTAGAATGCAAGCAGTTGAGCTCTAGGAGCGCTCAGACTTATGAAAACCTCATGGAGAATCTAGAGCTACAAGCATTGGAGGCACAACTCCAAGAAGCAAAGAAACACGCTGAAATGTTATAGGCACAACTAAAGGCCCTAGCACCAGTAGAATGAATGAAGAGGTTTCCAAAACAATGCATGGCCCAAAAACAGATCAAGGCGATATAGAACAAAGTGATGGAAGTCTCTCAACGACTTTGGCTAGTGTAAGAGAAGGCATGCCAACTGTTCACTAAAGTTGAAAGCCAAGGAGCCGAGCTGGAACAAATCATCCTCACAACAGAACAACGCCTAGAAGGGATAGTGAATGATGCAGTGATCTAGGAGTTCACTGAGCAAGAGGCCATCACACTGCAGTAAGTCGAAGCAGCTTGAGCCAAGCTTGAGGCATTTGAGGCAGACTTTCTCAGACCAGAGTGACTCAGGACGAGTCACGTGTGAGTGTTGGGGGCCTATTGGCCCTTGACCAAGTTTTGGAGTTACTTGGTCATGTTTGACCATTTTTGGACTTTGATAGCCTGTCGAAGATGGAGCGCCAGGTGAAGCACAAATCACGGGATATCGGCCCACTTTTGGGCCCATTTTGGGTTTTGGGAAAATGTAATGGGATAGGGATGTCGGCCTGTGGGTTTACTCACATTTAGGCCCACTTTTGTAATGTATAAATAAACATCTAGGCATCTAGTAAACTATCTAAGGATTGTATCTATGTGATATAGGTTATGTGCCAAGTGGGATCTGTTTGATCAAGGGGTTGTGCACCTTGTAAGACTTGTAGAGCTTAGTGAAAGTCCCTGTGTGGAGATATAGAAGGCTTTGTGTTGTAACACAAGGAAGAAGGATCTAGTGAGCTACACATATCTTTTTTCCTGTGCGCAGGAGGGTTTTGGTAGCTTTGTGCCTGTAACCGATTGGAGACCCTAATAAATAAGAAGAGTTGGTGGATGTAGCCCTAGGGTGGGGGTGAACCACATAAATCTGTGTGTTATGCTTTGTGCCTTAACTTGATGTGTTCATCTCTGCTTTTGCTAAGTTCTTTGGTGTATTTAGATAGATCCACTTATGATTTATGCCTCTTAATATGTGTGTGAATGTTAGATATGACATGTCTGAAGAATATTAGTGATGATCTACTGGATTTTATATCTTTTACTATTGCTAAGTGTTGAAATACATTAGATCTAAGTGAATGTTGCGGTGCTCTGTGATATCTGCGAAGTGTAATAAGGGTTGAATATTTATGAATGATCGATACTAAGCACTCTATAAATGATATAATCATAGATCTGTGTCCCAGCTAAGGTTGTAGACACTTGAGTCCTGCAACCACCCCTGCCTCTACCTCAGGCGAGACTTCATTTGCTTCGCAGTTGTTGCTGAAATGGCCGATAGTTAGGGTTTTGTTGGTGCACTCTTGTAGCGTTGAATCCCAGGTCTTCCCCTGTGCAACAAGCAAAAGTATCACTCCCGCTTAATTAAATTATACAGTAACAGAAAAATATTTTTTAGCTGTTATACATGCTATTAATAAATTCTGCCACTATATAACAGGCTACCCAGTTATTCTATATATTGATCATTTTGTTATTAAATATCTAGCTAACAAACCAATCACTAATGGATGGATTACTCGGTGGTTTCTACTATTGCAAGAATTCAACATCACCATCAAGGACAGACTCAAAAGAGAGAATCTCATCACAGATTTCTTGTCCCGCATACCCAAAACAAATGATTCTATGACAATAGAGGACCAATTTCTAGATGAACACATGTTCGTAGTCATTATCAAAATGCCATGGTATGCTGATGTGGCTAATTATCTGGCAGTTGGGAAACTACCATCACATCTATCACCTAGAGAAAGGAAATCGATCGTCCAACGCAGTGCACGATTCGCTTGGATTGGTGGATATATGTTCCACACAGGGGCTGACCTCCATATTCGAAGATGTGTGAGGGATGATGGAATTTATTATTTTCTAAAGGCAGGTCATGATGAGCCCCATGGAAGACATTTTGTAGAATGCAGAACTGGGCATAATATTTTATAGATGGGCTACTATTGGCCCTCAATATTTAAGGATGCAAAGAAATATGTCCAGGCCTGCGATAGCTGTCAAAAGATGGGTCACCCTGGCCAAGTTGATGAAATACCACTGAAATAAAAAATAGTCGCAAAACCTTTTGAAATATGGGCATTGGATTTTTTTGGCCCCTTCAATCCAAAATCAAACCAGAAGGATTATATTTTAGTTGCAACAGACTATACGACCAAATGGGTAGAAGCGGAAGCCTTGACAAATGAAGCGAAGGAAACAATCATTAAATTTCTTTTTGAAATATTTGTATGCTATGGATTACCCATGGAAGTAATCATGGATGAGGGGTCGCAATTTACAACCCATAGAATCATGACCATCCCGAGAAATTATCACATCAAGAACAAAGTTACTTCCCCCTACCACCCACAGGAAAATGGACAAGTAGAAAGTACCAACAAAGTATTGGAGGCAATTTTGACAAAACCAGTGTCAACAAACCGTCAGAATTGGGCAGCTGAGCTTCCAAATTCCTTATAGGCCTATCTCACGACATGGTGTAACACTACTGGATACTCCCCTTATCATTTATTCTATGGAAAATAACCCATCTTCCCATTTTAATTTGAGATCAAGACTCTAAGGATGGCCCGGGAAATTGGACTGGATCTTACATAGGCACATAAACAATGCTTACAACATCTCAATGAGTTAGATGAAGCACGTCTGTTCACCCTATAGTGCACAATTTTTATCAGTAGCAGAGAGCTAGCTAGCATGATAAACATATAAAAAATAAATCCTTCCAGAAAGGCGATTGGGAGATTCTTTATGATTCCAGATTTCAAGATTTTCCTAGAAAATTATATACAAGGTGGCTCAGAGCATATGAAATCTATGAAGTTCATGATAATGGCACCGTCACCTTAATAACCATCGACAGATCTGGTTCTCCTTTTTTGGTAAATGGACATCGGTTACGAATCTACCATCAACCACTTTAAAAAGAGTCTTTTTGCCAAGAAGTAAGTAAGGATCCTACTGTTGATATTTTAGCTAGCTGGGAAGTTAACCCAATAGCCTCAACTTCATAAAATGATGATCGTTATCAAGAACTGTACATATTGTATATAGTTTTCTTTACAGATTTGATTGAGTGCTTTTTACAGGTCACTCGAGAGAATAGGAACTGGGAAAGATGACTGTAATGAGTATAATTAGCACTCTTTTCTGTTCCTCGATCCTACAAAAACTGAATAAATATAAACCATGTTATCACAGAAAATGAACATATCTGCATAACGCTAAATAGACCATCCAATACTTCGATAAACTTACACACAGAAATTGAATTAATTTAGTTGATGACTAATCAATCATAGATTCACTAAAACAAAAATGACTGTGGGAGGTTTCCAATCACTTAACTACATGGTTAAAATTGGAACATCATCATTGATGTTCATTTAAAATGAAACAACCGACGTTCCTTTGAACGATTGTTGATCCCTTTGTTTATGGGTGCCATTCCTTTGAAAGGAAAAACTATTGTACCTTTGAGCGATTTTTGATCCCTTCGCGAGTAATATCGTCCATTTGAAAGTAACGATTGTCGTTCCTTATTGTTACACTGTTGTTCCTTCTTCAGATAGCGTTGTTCATTCGAAAGGAACAATTTTTGTCCCTTCTGCGTTTTTTCCTTATTTCTCTTTAAGCATGCCATTATTATGACAATCACTCCCTTGGGTATGACCTTCATTAATTAATTTTCATCAACACTACTTCTAATGATCATAAGTAACGATTTGTCATTTTTGTGTGGATTATTTAACATACCTTATCGAACTATTTTTGGATTAATTTCTCTGAATTATCTTAAAAATTGTTCATAATTCATTAACCACCATAATTTGTTTCTTTTACCTATATATATACATATACCGAAATGATAATTTTCCTTCATATTATAACAAGGAGTCTAAAGCACATTTTTTACTTGGCATTCTTACACTTCTTATGCCATCCCTCACTCTTAAGGAGTAGATGAACCTCCCTTGATAGAACCAAAACAAATTTTTTATAAGTAAAGTAATAAAAATTCTCCCACAAAGGATAGGGGGTCTCATCAAGAGCCAACCTACCATGATCATCGAGTAATAACATAAGTGACATTCCCACTATGGCTACCACACCAGGGTAATGGCCTTTGGCATTTTTTCGTCAAAGGACAAGAGGTCTCATCATGAGCCGACTTGTTCACTTAAGTTATGATCTAGTGAGTGCCATTATCGTTATCTAGCTACCAAAACAGGATAGTGGTATTTTTGGGAAAAGACGATTCAAACTATTTATTAAGGATATAGGATTATCTATGGGTTAAAAGGAAACCTTGTTGAGGCTATGGACGCCTGCTGGTAGCAGTGGCTCTTCTTGTGGTATCAAAGTTTATCTTTAAAATGCCAAGTCTTTTGTCTGTTCCTAGATTTCCCTTCCTAAAAATAAGGCTGTCATTATGGCTCTATCCAATAAAAAGGGAGAGTTACAATTTTATGATATGTGGAACATTTCTAAAAATACGTGAACAAATTTTAAAATATTTGGGATCTTTCTCCTTAAACTTTTTTTGAAAATAGGCATGTCAATTTGAATTTCCCATGCAAAGCGATGATTGTTCATAATTACCATAAAGTGATTTTTGAAATTTCTTAACGATTGTTTTTCCCAGCGGCGATGACGACATACTAATCACACCTCACCTGAAGTACCTACCATTATTCCACTCGTACATTTTGACGGTCGAGGTCAACCTTTTCATTTATGAGGGGGAAGATACTCTGCACATTTTCCGATAGATCTTAATAATTGTAATAAATGGGAAAACTCATACTATTTTACACTTGTTTTTCTATGATATTTGTTATTTTTGGAAATATTGCTTCCAAAGCTGGTCAAACTAAGCTGCAACAAGGAACAATAGCCCTCCTCATATGCTCACAGAAACATCTGTGGCCGAAGTATACGTTGAGATCCTGCATTAATACAGGTAACCGAACAGGCAAGAGAAATTTTACATTGTGTGGGGTGGACATAGTACTTCAATAGGATACAAGGATACAACACAAATATCATGCTTGTATTTTTTCATAACTTGTAGGGAGGAGTCTCCATGGTTTGAGATATACAAATTCTAATTACTGAGCAAATCGTAGCAGAGGTTATAGGCCTCCCCAACACGTGCATACAGTGGACTGGGAGGTATACATCACTCAAAGAGGTTTTGAAATCTTTTGTAGATCCTAGAGAAGAACTTGATAAAAAGGGAAAGGGACTCAATCCCAGCACTCTCAAAGAGCCATGGAAGGAGTTGGCAGGAATTGTTGAAAAGTCAACAAGAAATGTGTGTCTAATTTATTTTCCCTTAAATAAATTGGACAATAAATATTAATCTATTATCTCATAATTACTTGAAAATAGTTATCTAAAATGTAAAATCAGTTAGCTATAGGAAATTTGAGTTCAAAGGTTGACTGGTGGGACATGCAAGTCGAATTAGTTGTAACTGAGTGATTCGAAGTTGTAACAGAGTTATATGTGTAGTTATGTGAGTTGTAAAGTAGTTTAATTCAGTTAAGTGAGTTAAGCTCAGTTGTACTAGTTGTAACTGAACTTACACTAGTGTGAGTTCAGTGAATTAATTATTAATTAATTCACAATCAGTGATCTCACATGCAACTAAATATTTACCATTGTTAACTACATGCATGTTAGATCCAGTGGAGACCCAGTTGAGATAACATGTGAAAGGGATAGTTTAACTATCGGTTTTGAATTTAGTGGGTGAACTCATGTAACCACACACATATTGGATGTGCCCATGAGGAATGCACAGCCTAGGAAAGAGGAATTCATTCATTACATGGATTTCCATCAGCTGGGATTGCACAGAGGAGGCAGGCTGTCTGGGAGTAGTAAATTGGCACATGAATTTGTCAATTTTTGCATGACAGTGTGAGACGATTGTATATTGTACTGATAACTCTTGGATTAGAGTTTTGTATGATAATTTTTTCATGATACATGATATAAACATAATATATAATAGTGGGGTTTTTAGCTTTATGCTTTCCCGATAAAAACATCCATGTTATGTGTGATTGATCTTTCATCTTGGTATTGCACTTAGCGATCGTGTTTTAAATTCCGCAAGAATATTAGTAGAAGTGATTATGTATTTAACAGTGGCATATGTTAGATTAGGAGAATATAGGAAATATAAAATTTTTATTTAAATTTCTACAGGGTATCAGAGCGTAGAAGATTGCAGAAGCTGAGTTTGTGACTAGATAGAATTTGAATTTGCAGAAAGACTTTCTTGGTGCTACAACTGATTCAAGATTAGAATGGATTTCAATGGCTTGAGGTTAGAGTATACACTCGAGGGAAGATCTAACTACATTTCTTGGAAGGAAAAGATGGATGTAGTACTCTAAGTAAATGGCTTGAAGGAATTCATTGACAAAGATGTTCCTAAGCCAGATGTTGTAGACACTGCAAATCTTGATGCATGGAAAAATAAAGTGGAAAAGGCGAGGAGGATCCTGTTGGAGGGAGTACGAGACCACATTGTTTCAAAACTCCATGGTAAATCCACACCATATGAAATGTGGAATACTTTGATGGATCTATTCTAAAACAACAATGACGATAGGAAATTGGTGCTCAAAGATAAAATCAGGAAGATCAAGATGGAGAAGGGCGACTCCATTCCAAAATATCTCACGAAGTTTGTCCAATGTCAGGATGAGATGGGGACTATGGGAATAATAGTAGCTGATGATGATTTAGTGAGCTTGTCTTTCCTAGGACTTCCCAAGAGTTGGCACAATTATCAAGACTCTGTAAATGGAAGGGAAAAATTTCCAGATTGGGAACGACTATGGTCGGATTTGGTGCAGGAGGAGTTCAGGAGGAACACCAGAGATGGATATTCATCAAAGCATGATGATGAAGAGGATTGTGCTTTGAATTCCAATGCAAGGAAAGGGAAGGGGAAGAAATTCCATTCAAAATCCGATTCTAAAGTCAAGAAGTTGGATTTGTCCAAAGTGAAGTGTTTTCACTGTCATGAACATGGGCATCTTGCTACTAACTGTCCGTAGAAGATGAAGAACAAGAAGGTTGCTAGAGTTGTAGCTAGTGAGGCCCTTTCCTCGCAATTTGAACTTGACTTCTCTTTGATCGTATGCATAGATTCAAGTGCATTGGGATTGGTGTGGTATTTGGATAGTGGCACTTCCTTCCACATGACAGGAGATAAGGACCTTTTCAACGACTTTGAGGAGAAATATCTCAAAATGGATATAGAGATGGGTGACAATGGATGATACAATGTGACTTAAATTGGTTCCATTACCTTTCAGAGGGAGTCAGGTAAACCATTTCAATTAAAATATTATATGCATGTTCCAGGTCTGAAGAAAAACTTAGTCACAGTCACAATGTTGGAGGATAGAGGCTATGACATTGTTTTCAACGATGGAAAATATTTTCTGTGACATAAAACAATGGGTCAAGTCAAGAGGATAGGGATTTGAGTTAAGAATCTCTACATGTTGGAGGTATATGGGTGAAATTCCATGATGGGAAAGGCAGAAAAGTGGTGAGCCGGGATGAGGGAAAATTATGGCATAGGCGATTGGGCCATATTAATCATGGTGCCTTGAAGATCATGCAACAAATATCTAATGGACTTCTAATGGGAACACTTGCTCAGTTAGATCAATGAAAAGGTTGCACCATGGGGAAGTATGTATAGTCCACCTTTCATGAAAAGGAGAAACGTTCCTCGGTGATCCTGGAGAGAGTTCACATAGACATGTGTGGACCATTCTCGGTTTCTTCAACAACAAAACATAAGTATTATGTTATTTTTGTTGATGAATTTTCTCGTAAATGATGGATCTTATTCATGTAGAGGAAGGATAAAACATTCTCAAAGTTCTATGAGTTTAAAGCATTGGTGGGGAAAGAGTCGGGGAATCAAGTGAAGGCTCTGAGGAGCGATAATGGTGGAGAATAAATCTTTAACGAATTCAAAGACTTCTGCAGCAAAGAAGGAATTCGAAGAGAATGCATAGTGCCTCATAACCCACAACAAAATGGGGTCACGGAGAGGAAGAATAGAACGATCATGGGTGCAACATGAGCGATGTTTCATTATCAGGGCTTACCAATGTATTTGTGGGTGGAAGCATGCAACACTGTGGTTTATGTGAAAAACCGTTGTCCTCATAAAGTACTTGGCATGAGTACACCTAAAGAATCTTTCACTGGTAAGAAACTTGATGTTTTTCATTTTAAGATTTTTGGCTCATTTGTTTATGTGCATGTGACCAAGGATGCCAGGAATAAGCTGGAACTGACTCCTAAAGTTGGGATATTTGTGGGGTACAGAGAAACACCCCATAATTATCGTTTGTATTTTCTTAATAGTAAGATGACTGTTATGCGGTGGGATATAAAATTTGATGAGGGGAAATCCATGGGATTGTCGCTTGAGAGGGATATATACTTGCATGTGGAGGGGGAACTGCTAGTTCCCAAAAATGAGTCTTAAGATGTGGTTCAACAACATGAGTAGGTTCATGGAGTGGAGGAAGCCACTCATGTATATCCATCCATAAAAAATGGAAGAAAGTGAACCATGGAAGCTGATAGATTGAGACTAGATGTTGCACAGAATGTAGGAGCCCCTACTTCACAGCGCAAACCGAGACACTCTCCTGATTGATTTACTGGATACATGGCTCTCATGAGAAAATGCATTATGACTGAACCATCTTCCTTTTAGGAAGCAGTGCAAGATCCCAATTGGGTTTATGCAATGGTGGAGGAGTATGACTCCATTGTAAGAAACAATTCATGGGAAATTGTCCCAAGACCAGTTGACAAATCAGTGGTAGGTTCGAGATGGATCTACAAGGTAAAGCAAGCTACTAATGGGAGTGTGGAGAAATACAAGGCCAGATTTGTGTCCCTGGGCTTCTCATAGATTGAGGGGATAGATTATGATAAGACCTTTGCACCTAGCACAAGGTACTAGGTATTCATTCATTGCAGCCTAAGCAATAGGAATTCATTCATTGCAGGGATTTCCATTAGCAGGGATTGCATAGAGGAGGCAAGCTATCTGGGAGCAGTAAATTGGCACATGAATTTGTCAATTTTTGCATGATAGTGTGAGACGATTGTATATTGTACTGAGAGCTCTTGGATTAGAGTTTTGTATGAGATTGTTTCATGATCCATGATATAAACATAATATATGATAGTGGGTTTTTTAGCTTTATGATTTCCTGGTAAAAACATCTGTGTTATGTGTGATTGATCTTTCTTCTTGATATTGTAATTGTCAATCGTGTTTTAAATTTTGCAAGAATATTAGTAGAAGCGATTATGTATTTAACAATGGCATATAATTGTTAGATCAGGAGAATCTAGGCAATACATAATTTGTATTGAAATTTCTACAGGAGTAATACAAAGGTATATCACCTGTGATGGGAGGTACGATGTGGTCTGACCGCACCACCTCAAATTGTTAGCATCACTCAAACAGAGGTTAATAATCAATTTACCATTTTTTCTAAATGCCATGTTACATGAATTTGTTGCAAGAACTCAAAATGCTAAAGATCTTGTTACTATAAGTAGTCACCATGGACTAGTGAAGCTTATAATAAACAGGGCCATGAGCCAAACCCAAATAACTTGGGTTGATCTAATCAAGGCCAATAGGCCTCTACAATTGGAACAACCCAGTTTACACCATGAAAACTACCCACCGGGAATTGAGGTAGCACAAGAAGGGGGAGATACTGCCCAAATGGAAGTTCCATTACCCCAGCCTGATATTGAGACAACCCGGGAAGGAAGAGACAATACCCAAGTAGAATTTCCATTACCTCGGCCTAAAATTGAGGCAAACCCCATCTAATTGGCAGAAACTCAGACCTCATAAGAAGAGACATCAAAGAAAAAGAGAAAAAGGACAATTGTTTCTCCTAAAACCCCCACTAAGAAGAGAAGAATAAGAAAAAGGATAGCACATCCTAGAGAAACCCAGGAAATGGTACAGGCAAAATAACCCTCATAGGAAAATATTTAGGAAATCGAGCAAACAGAACAAACCCCACAAGAAAATACTCAGGAAAATACCCAGCCATCACTGGAATGCCTTACATAACAGTTCTTCAAAATTTATGAGGTATAAATGGCTCAAGTACTGGGGAACTTAGGGACATCGGTCACCAAAGACACAAGCAAGTCTGAAGAACACCAAGCATCAACTACCTCTTCAAACCCTGCTATGGACCTCCCTAACATAGAGATGCCAGAACCTCACACTGAGGTAAACAACCCTGTACAATAGGTAGAGCACATAGAGGAAACAAAGGAACAATCATTGGCTGATGAAGATAAGGAAAACACTGACATTCCCCATAAAAATAAAACAGTAGACAAAGGACACAATAAAATCAAAAAGTTGAAACAAGAAAACAAGTTGTTGAGAAGAATGGTTAAAAAAATTAAAGTGTTAAAGAAGAAAGTTGATAGACTCAAAGAAATAATTAAATAATTAAGGAAACAACCGGAGTAAGATGACAAGGCCTATGAAAGGAAGAAGTCCAAAAGGCCTAGAACACAGGGAATGAACCCACTTCCTAGGAGGACAGTACATACAAGTTATGTTGGAACACAGACAAAGTTGCATGCCCCTGAAGAAATAACAGAGATGGAACCTCAAACTGATATTCCAGCAGCAGAGGAAGCAGTTTTTCAAAATGAAGAAGTGATTCCTTTGGAGGCACATGAAATGGAACCTCAAATAGAGATTCCAACAACAGAAGAGACAACTGTCAACATGAGGAACTACTTCCTACAAACTTCCCTGATCCTCTAGAGACAATTGATGCAGAGACCCAGATAGATCCCCCAGCCACAGAAGAGACAGGTTTTTAGACTGATGAAACATTTCAGTCTTCTAAACAGAGTTCCATTATTGACAGGTTGGAGGCAGAGCTGGTGAAAACCCAATAGACCTTAACTCAGTGCAGGAGTGAGACAGTAACCATGGAAGAGCATAAAAAAGTTGTTAAACAACTTAAAACCATGTTAGCAATAGAAAACGAAACTTTTGCTGAGATCACCAGAGTCCAAGGGAAGGTAAAGAAAGTACATGGCCAATTAGATAAATCTTTGGAGCAAATCAAAGAAATTTGTGATGTCTATACTGATGCAGTAGATTGCAGGGCTCCTGCTACTAATTACACCTTATTTTTATTGGAGAATTATTTGTTGCTGAGGGTAAGATCTATTAGAGCAGGTAAACCAATTAAATTCATCACTGTATCTGAGTTTGTTTTATGTTTTATAGAACAGGAAGAGAAAGCGCAATACTTTTTGTGTGAGATATACCTCCACAACTTCATCTTGGAAGATAACAGGAAAGAGAACCCTAGTCTTTTTATCAGGGACATACAATTCCAAGCATTCTTGTCCCTTACCAAAAACCAAATCAGGTGGGATAAAGAACACAAGACCTTCATTAAAAGGAAGACTGGGCTAGATCTCTGGATCAAGGGGAAACCTCCAAAATCCTTCACATCCATCATGCAAAACAAAACATCCATGAAGAAGGAAGGGGTTGTAGACTCTTTAGCTCCTATCCACCGAGAGGTTATACGTTCAGGCCTACCATATTTTAGGTAACTTAAATAAGAATCTCTTGATGCTTCCAAATTAATATGGGATGCCTCCCCAAATGAAGTCAAGAGTAGGGAACCCTTTGGCTACAAGAACTTTCATGCAACCACCTTCAAGGTGGAAAGGTATACCAGAATGATCCTGGATGAAGGAATTGCCTAGATTGGGTGCAGATATAATCCTCCTATTATTTGGTTTCCTCCATAGCGTTACCAACGATATTATCAAATTAATAGAAAGAGGGAAGAAGCTGCTTTTGGAGATCTCAGATGCAAGAATGGGTTCAGGGAACCTGGTGAACCAACCTCTCCTCCTTACAACATCACTGCTTTACATGTAAGATCTCATCTTGCATGAGGACATGCAAGAAGGTAAGTTGGGGGGTATGTTGGGTTGAGGAAAAGGTACAAATATCCTTTTCATTCCTATGATTCACGATATGATCTTGATTGCATTTTCTGTTAATTAGGAATAATTAGGATAGAAAATGATTAAAATGTCTTCTAGAAATATTATTGAGTAATGTTAGATAAATTCTAATATTCGGTTGGAATTGTTTGATTTTATTGCAGGAATGGATAAATATTGTCAAACCCAAGATATCTAAGGATATTTTGAAGATACGTAGGCTATTGAAGGTTGAAGACGTTGGGCGCAAAGCAATTTTGAGGAAGATTTATTCTCTATTTTGTAAACTTTATAAATAGTAAAAGTGATCCTGAGGATCTCTCGATCCACAAGATAGCTTAATTTACCCATATCATTGTAATATATAGATGGTAATGAATCATAGAAAGGAATCTAATAAATTTATCCAAGCATTCATAACTAAAAATTGCTCTATACAAGAAGCCTTTTGTAAATGTTGTACCAGTTATGGAATTAATAGAAGCATTTAACGTTTTCATCATTTTTTCATACTGAGTTTCTAGTAGCAGTGCTTCTGAGGACCGAGGGCTTAGTCTCAAGGAGTTACTTGTTGATATTCAACAAGAAGATCCTAGTGAAAATTATGCACCTACACTAGGATGGAGCCTCAAACTATTTTTAGGTGGAAGTCTATTTATAGATGATGTTCTATTTATAGATGTATGTCGACTATTATTATCCCTTAATAATAGTTGGACAATAAATATTAATATATTCTCAATAAGCACTTGGAAATAGTTAGCTGAAATGAAAAATCAGTTAGCTATAGGAAATTCGAGTTCAAAGGTTGACTGGTGGGACATGCAAGTCAAATTAATTGTAACTGAGTGATTCAAAGTTGTAACAGAATTAGATGTGTAGTTATGTGAGTTGTAAAGTAGTTTAACTTAGTTCAGTGAGTTAAGATCAGTTGTACTAGTTGTAACTGAACTTACACTAGTGAGAGATCAATGAATTAATTATTAATTAATTCACAATCAATGGTCTCACATGCAACTGAAGATTTACCACTGTTAACTACATGCATGTCAGATCCAGTGGAGACCCAGTTGAGATAACAGGTGAAAGGGACAATTTGAATATCAATTGTGACTTTAGTGGGTGCACTCATGAAATCACACAGACATTGGATGTCCCCATGAGGAATGCGCAACCTAGGTAATAGGGATTCATTCATTGAATGGATTTCCATTAGTAGGGATTGTGCAGAGGAGGCAGGTTGTTTGGAAGTAGAAAATTGGCACATGAATTTGTCAATTTTTGTATGACAGTGTGAGACGATTGTATATTGTACTGAGAGCTCTTGGATTAGAGTTTTGTATGATATTGTTTCATGATCCATGGTATATACATAATATATGATAGTGGGGGTTTTAGCTTTATGCTTTCTCGATAAAACATCTGTGTTATGTGTGATTGATATTTTTTTCTTGATATTGCAATTGGCAATCGTGTTTTAAATTCCCCAAGAATATTAGTAGAAGCGATTATGTATTTAATAGTGTCATATAATTGTTAGATCATGATAATCTAGGCAATACATAATTTGTATTAAAATTTCTACATTACTGTCTTAATCTGTAATTGTATCAGTTTAATTTTCGTTCTGTGATTTAATCTCTTTTGCAATAGTGAAGATAAATGCATGAGTGTGTTGATGTTTTATAGATTATTTGTGTTGTTTGATTACAGGAGATAAATGCTTTATTTGAACATTATCGATTGTTGTTCCATCTCGCATTGTTGTAGTTTGTTGATCGACAGTTCCTCTCATTTTCGCATACGTTGTTTCTTTTATTAAGTTAGCATTTGTTGTTCCGTTTGCTTAATTTAGCAGTTGTCGTTCCTTTCATCTAAAGTACATTTGTTGTTCCTTCTTAGTTCATAGTACTTAAATGTTTCTTTCCAATCGATTAACTAGTCATCAATAAATCAGTTTATTAAGAATTTCCATAAATTCAATTATCGTTCCTTAGTTAGATCAATTCAATAATTTAATTAAATGTATTTTAATGTTCTTAGCTTCAGAATTTTAATGAATGCGTGAGGAACTTGATTATTGATAAACTCAGATTCGCTTTGACTACACGATTTTAACCTCTACACCTATCTTCATAGACTTTGCTGATATTTTTGAAATAAAAGACGAATCCTCGGGTTGATAAATTAATGTTAAACTAAGGTTGTTTTAGGACATCTTTAAAGCCCAACAGATGTAAGGTTATTTTTTTTATTTTTAATGTTTTATTATTTAAACCACACACTATAATCTCTATCCCAATCAAGAGAATGGGTTAAGGAACAATTCCAACTTCCACCTCCCCACCTCCCAATGATTCTCTTCTTGACACAATGTTCCTAGTTTAAGTGGCAATCAAAATTGATATTGGAGTATTTGTAAGATGGAGCCTCTTCAAAATTATTTCTTAGATTTAATTATCATAATATTTGTTTTATCAATATTAAATGTAAGATCATAATTTTGTAAAACTTCAACATATGAGCAATTTTTCTTAACACTAATATAGATGTCAACATAAAAAAAATTAGGGGCGAAATTAAGGGGTTTGTAATTTTAGTTGGGTGAATTATTTGCAAAGAAAGGTTTTAGCGGTTTGAATATACATAGCTCCATATTTGTGAAGGGAGAGTAGTGAAATCCATTTCGCCTCCTAAAATTCGAACCAACTCTTACCATTTGCCTTGTTTTCCCTGGTAATGGCAATTTTTCAAATATATTTCACTCTGATTTTATGTGAATGGCAATCTCATGGAGGTATTTCACCCCGAGGATTTCATGTTCACTTTCTTGGAGTTTTCCATTCACCTAGATTTGTTGGAATGATGTTGTTTTTGGTAGCTACTTAGCCAATGCTTAGTGAAATCAGAGGGTTATAGGGAATGGTTTTGTCCTTACTTAAGGACAATAGAAATGGAGGTTGAGCCAAAAAAATGCATCCTATCATTCAAGTGGATCTACCCATTGAATTTTTGATAGATTTTCATTTTCCGTTCAGTGTTTCACTTGTAAGGTGTGAGTAATGCTTTATGCATTAAAAATTCTTAGTTTTGTGTGTTTTTTTACACTGTTGTGTATGCCAAGTCACCCACCTCGACAAGTTTGAGTCAATGTTTGAAGTCATATTAGTCATCTGGTTTAATTTGTAGGTCAACATATGTTATATGCAGAATAGGCTGACAAAGAAATATACGATGTATGTTGGTCATTTTGATTTGTCTTTAAGACCATGTGAGATTGCTTTCATAATATGTTAAGGATTTGTTTTTCAAGCATTTTTCTTAACCTCCTATACTTTGTGATCATATTAGACTATATACTTTATATTTCATGAGCATATGTATTTGCTCATCATTTTTCTCATCTAAGGAAGCTTCCATGTCACACAATATTACTCTTATGGATTACTGACATCATGCATCTCATCTGGGTATTTTTCTAGACCACTTTAGCTTTTTCAATTAATGATTTGTAAATCTATTAGTGATGCATGTGTTTCATTTGGGATTATTTTAAAATATGCATTAACATTTTGGCATTATTAAGTGTGGTATCATTTGTCACACAATTTTCTCACCTAGGTCAGATTAAATTCATTGGTTCACGACACCGGATATCGGTGCTCAGTACGTACAAGGATAACCTCCCTGAAATCTGTGAGAGAACATGGGGTGGATGCGAATTTTCAATATATTGGGGGCTCAAAAACACACACATAGTATATACCCATTTAAGAGCATAACATATCACTTACATGGAATTGACCTTAGGTGGGGAGGTTAACAATCGCTCCTCCCTGTTGGGTATGTGTTATATTCTTTGCACGAGTAGTATTGTTTGTGCGCCTGCGCCGGGCGCGCAGGGGGGT
>JZKD02S1862686.1:827044-844988 GCA_000966675.3 Picea glauca | reverse complement strand
GTTACTTACAGCCATGACCAAGCCATTCCAGCTTTCTGGCAATGTGCACAAGATTAGAAGAGCCCTAACCTCATCATCAAAGTCCACTTTTACAGAACTTAGTTGATTAGTAACCATATTAAATTAATTTAAATGATCTACAATAGACCCACCTTCTGACATCTTCATATTAAATAATCTCTTCATTAGAAATATCTTATTCGATGCCGAGGGTTTTTCATACAATTTGGCCAACGCGTCCATCAAACCCTTCGTTGTCTTTTATTTCGAGATATTGAAAGCCACCGACGTTGCCGGGCTCAGCTGTATCGTTCCTAGAGCCTTTCTGTCAAGAATCTCCCATTCTTCGTCCTTCATGGCCACCGAATTCTTTGCTACTCCACTCAATGATAGGAATAGATCATTCTGATATAAATAATCTTCCATCTACATTTTCCATAACTGGTAGTTTTGGCTGTTAAATTTCTCGAACCTAAACTTTCCATCTTCCGACATTGCTCCCACTCTAACCAGGAAGCCTCTTTTCCTACGAGTTACCTTACACTCTGATACCAGTTGTTAGAAAAACATGACCGTGGAGCAATAAAATAAAACAAATGTAGAAACAAAACACAGAAGACACACAATACAAGAGAGACACAGATTTACATGGTTCACCCAGTGTGGGCTACGTCCATTAGAGAAATTGCCAGGTCCTTCCTTTATTATTATCCAACAAATGAAGGGATACAACCTACAAAAAAACCCGTTGTAACTTCCTCTTCTTTCTCTCACAGTCTCCTCTCTCAGAATACAATATTCACCATCATGCATAGTTGCAATACATTTCCCTCATAAAAGAGGGTTGCCTTCTAGGGAAAAAAACCCTAACATAATCTCTACCGTTAGATATATGACCTTATAATGAATGGTCCAGATTTACAATGAAATTACAATATACTTTTACAAGGCAATTTTTTCTTCGGGGGCTTCGCCCTCGAACCCCCGCTTGCCCCCAGCCAGGGGGATAGCCCCCCTAGACCCCACAGAGGGGGTACCCCCCCTCTGCACTCCCCCGCGTGGAAGAGTGTACATACTTTTGGGGTGTAAATACTTCATGGGGTATAAACACGGCTAAAATCAAGGACCTCTGAATAAGGAAGATAATCAAGCTCCCCAACCAACACAACTCCATTATCACCCTCTTCTGTGAAGCCTCGAGCATGGAGGTGAAACTCACCAAGTCATAGGTCTTCTTTTTCAATATTCCTATTGAGATCCAACACCATCTCATGCTTCTACTGGGTTTCACTCATAGCACCCTACCGTCCACTTATCTAGGAATTTCCCTCATAGATAACTCGCTAAAAAATATTTTGTGGGACTCCATACTCTCCAAATTCCACAAAAGACTCTTGTTGTGGACTTTATGATCCCTCAATATGCCTGGTTTCTTCATCCTCCTTAAGTCAGTGCTTCAATATCTTCTAGTCTATGTCGTCTCAGCTCTCACAGCTCTGAATTTCATCCTCAACACCCTAAGAAACATCCAAAGGAGATTTCTTTGGCAGGGCACTAAAGAAGGACGAAAAATAACCCTCGTAAGATGGCAAAAAGTCTGCACACCAAAGAGAGCAGGGGGGCTGGGCCTTAGAGACCCCTCTCTCCTCAACAAGGTCCTCAATGCAAAAATTTGGTGGATATGGTTAAAGTGACCCCAAGACCTATGGGCACGCTTGTGGAGGAAAAAATACACCACCAAAACCCTGGAAAGAGAGTTGATAAGATGGAATGGAAAAAATCTTGGCTCGCTCATATGGAATGCAGCCAGAAACAACAGGGGACTCATCACAGACCACTCTTTCTGGGAACTGCAAAGAGGAACCTCGACCCTCTTGTAGAGTGCCTCTTGGAAACAACTCCCAGCCATTTACACAGATCTGAATATGAGCGCCTTCATCTCCCACATGAAATAAGCATGCCTAATTACAATAGTATATTATTGTAACCCAACACGAAATCGTGATATCTTGTGCATCAGGAAAAACACCCACGAGGCCCTGAACATCCCCAACAAAATAAACATTCAACCTTTGCTGGCTCATCTAGATGCAAGGAAAATTCAAAACCAACAAGGGAACGAAATCCTTAGATGGGGACATACCTCCACATGCACATTCAACATTCATGAGGCCTACCAACTCAAATCTAGGCATGGATCCCTACCAATAGAAGAAGTTTGGAACAATATTTGGGAAACAAATACTTGGCCAAAAATCAGCACCTTCCTCTAGTTAACGATGCACAACAACATTCTCGCATGGGATAATTTAAGAAAAAGGGGATTCATTGGCCCTTGTTGGTGCCAGCTATGTGGATCAGAGGAGGAAACACAAAATCATCTCCTAAATCTCTGCTCCTATATCTCGAATATTTGGGACCACAGTGCCAGCGTCATGAGAACCACAGATAGAAATCGTGTAGGTATCCAGGAAAATTTAGAAGGATGGTGTACCTCGACTTTTCGATCCCCTATCCTCAATAAAATATGGAAATTCTTACCAGGTTTCATTCTCTGGAAAATCTTGAAGGAAAGGAATCGATGAATATTCAGTTTCGCTACTAAGAACTGGCAGGAGGTTTGGGACACTATTTACTCAAACATCAAAGAAATAATATCCCTCCATCCCTAGACAGACCAGGATTGGAATTTCCCATTGCATGAGCGTATCATACTCAACTCTTGGCAAGTACAACTCCACTCCCCATCCACCATCCATAGCACCATGGTACATCATAAGCCTATCCCCACAATGTGGGAGGCGCCAGAAACAGGATGCCAAAAACTGAATTTCGATGGAGCCTCCAAAGGAAATACAGGACCAGTAGGCTATGGAGCAGTCATCCGCAAAGAAAAAAGGAGAAATCCTCCACATTGTAGCAGGAAGTCTGGGGAACAACAAAAACAATTCAACATAAATCTGGGGACTCCTTAGAGGTCTACAAGCAGCCAAAGATCAAGAGATTTTCCCTAATATTGTTGAAGGAGACTCACAAATTGTCATCCATCTCCTCAACCATCTCCTAAATGGGGAAGATATGGAAAACATTTCCCCCAGCTGGAGACTTATGAAAGGGTTCCTCAGAATTAAATCCATTATCCAACCTAATTGTGCGATCTTTCCATCCCACGTCAGAATATCGGAAAACCAAGTGGTCGACCTGCTGGAAAATTATGGTGTCGATCTGAAGGAAGGGGACTTTTCATGCTCCCCTACCTCCACCCACCTCGTATCCCTTCATGAATTCTTGCAGAAAGATATCCAACACCAAAGACTGACCCCCAAATGGGGTACTTCTAGGTAGCTTGCGCTGACAGGCCACGGGGACACCACCTGGCTAGACAATCACCCAGTTGGTGCCTGATGGAACCCGATCCACCAACACATCACCTCACATCAAAAATACCATCTCCTCCACCCTTCATCTCATTCACGTAAAGATTTTTTTGCATGAGCAATAAGACTTACAATGTGAGAACACCCATGGCGCCATGCAGGTCACCTCACCAGTCACCTCCTCTCCATACCTATGGAGCCCCTATCACCGAGATCGGGAGAATTCTCTCTCCTTCATCTCCTAGTTCTCTCCCTCTCCCTCATTAGAGAGTTTTGGCCATTATGCTCTGCATCTTCATCCCCAAGGCGATGATACCCCTCGCCATGCCATGACTAAGAGGTAAATCCAGGAAATCAACCGCCTGGTATGCTTCTAGGGGCAAGGAAAGGCCCAATTTTGACCACCCTCCAAATAAAAAAATGCCCAATTCTATCCATCCTCACGATAATGATGCTCTCTGTATTTTGGCTCCCATCATAGCTCCTACTCCCGTAGAGCCACTTCTTGAAGCCACCCAGGACCTGTCGCCGCTCTAAAATCCATATGCATGTCGAGTAGAATGGTTTGATGCGATGGGGAATTAACTAGGCTGCATACCTCCCCCTCCCTCTCCACCTCATCGTCCACCTCCTCCTCTCTCCCTACCTTGCCACCCCTTTGAAGCCACCTCCTCTCCCTCACCATTTCCCTCCACCTCATCCAACTCCCAAATTCGTTTTACCTACAACAAATGTGCTGATCGGGAAGTGATTACAGATTCACTGTGCGAACTAAATAGGGGACAAGAGGACATCAAGTCCACCCTCCAGTATTTGTATATGAAGGATGCAGAGCAATGGAGCAAGGTGGACAACTTGGTTTCCTTTCTCCAAGATCTACAACAGACAATTGGAGATCGTGACAAGGGAAATATGAAGAAGACCTAGGCCTTCACGGGCCCACAAATTGGTCCAAGTATTTAAATTTATCTTTTGGACAGGCTTTTTTCAAATCAAAAAAGTCCATACATACATGAATCGTACTTTGTCTTTTGTCAACCGGCACGAGGTTTGACACCCATTGGGTCAAATGGACAGGGTAGATAAATCCTACCTTGAGTAGTTTCTCTACATCAACCTTAATAGATAATTCTTTCTTAGGATTAACCAGAAGAAGCTTCTATCAAACTATCTTAGTGTCAGGATAAGTCATTATTTCATGTTCAACAATTTTTGGATCGATGCCTGACATTTCCTCATAAGACCAAGCAAAAACGTCGTAGAATTCCTTAAATAAATCCGTGTAGATTCGAATCTCTTCAGGGGAGCATTCAACTCTGACAAAAACATTCTCCACGATGCTAGGGGTTCTGGAGATGTTAATATGTATAGTTTCAACAATGGTTTCCATATTACCCTCGACATAAAAATCATGTGTAGCCAAAGGATTGTTAAGACAATACCTATCTCCAGTCATAGTCAAAGTGAATTCCCCTGCTTCAATTCTTCTTAACTATGGGAGGAAGTAAGATCTGTGATGGAGATCGTCCTAGGGTTTGTCCAGACTAGTCATTACTTCAATGATTTCTTCATATGAGGGAAATACTAAGTCTAAAGAATCTGTATCAGCGAAGGAACCTTGAGCCCAAATAGTCTCTAGAATCGGATCCAACTCTTGTGAGGGAGTAAGATCAGGGTTGGCAGAAGCTTGCTGGACTAAAGAGTACACCACTTCTTCCACAGACAAGGGCATGGACATACCATGGTGCCCTGTCCCTTATATCATGGTCGATGGGGAAGGAAGAATCCACAGATCGTTGAATTAAGTCATGTGAAACGATGAAACTTGGAAAATCTCAACCTTATGGTGGTAGATATGAACTTAACATCACCTTGAGGAGGTGGGTAATTGAAAGTACCCATCAAAGGTGGGCACAAACCAATCCCTATGTTGAATACATCGGGTTGAGGGTTATCAATCATTGGGACCGCAGATGCCCCCAATGAAGGGTCAGGATGGGAGAAAGACAATCGATCAATGGTCACAATCCGATCCTCATGTGGAAACATCAAAACTCAGAAAACTATAGAAACTACTGCTTGCATAGCATAGGTCCAACTCCTCCCTAATAAGATATTGTATTCAGGAGATGCATCGACCACTTCAACCTCGACACACATGGTTTTCCCTCCTAACTACACGGGAAAAGAAGGGATAATGCCATGTGGTCGGAATGAATGACCGTCGAAAGCGGTAAGAAGAGTAGGTGATGGAGACAAAGTGGGCTGGTCGATGGCCTTCCAACATGCCAAAGACATTACACATGTTGAGGCACCCTCATCAACCACCGTGTGGAAAATGTTTCGAGTAAAATTTTTCATGATGTAAGCCACTACTTTCTGGAATGCTACGTGGTAAGGGAGATTAGATTTTAAGTCGGTTGTATCAAGCATGATCGTACCCAGATTACAAGTCTCGACAGATCCTAAAGCGGCTAACAAAGCCTTTCTCTAGGAAGGGAACCTTTGGAGGACCTCCAAAGTAGACATCACACAAGGGGTTTGAGACAAATCCTCCACCACAGAGTAGTTTTGGGTGGCCCTTGCATTTGGGTTGTGAGAAGCTTTCTCAAACGCACCTTTTGGGATGTGTGTCATGGTTTCACCCAACGTCTTCTTGATTTGGAGAGGAAGAGATGGGATTTTAGCTTCTTTACCTTTCTTAGAGGTGCTTGGCTTGCTATAATCATGTGCTCTAGTTGATATATAGGCATCACCTTTCATCATATACACATTCGCGGATGTAGGATTGTTTGAAAATGGAGGGGGTCCTTGACTTCCCCCTTCTGCGCTTGTAGAGGCTTGAGTTAGATTTTGGCCATGTTGAAATGGGTTTTTTAACACAACAGGCTGCTGTTGTGACAAAAACTTTTGGGGCTCTGCAAGCCGAGGGCATTGGTGAGTCGGGTGGTCTTTTGCGCAGAGATTACACTGATTCTTTGAATTCCTTTTTTTGGTGTTGCCCCCGCCAACATTATTAGTGGGATTCTTATCCCCCTTACCCTTCTTATGTTGTTTTGTCTTTCCATCAGGATGTTGGGTGTACTTTGGATTTTTCTATTGAACACTATGTACATCCAACGTTTGGGTAGGGGGAGTAGCTGAAACAATAGTTTTGTTGGCCATTGTATGTTTTATAGACAATTGTTGTAATTGTTTCGTCATTTGTTCAGAGGGATTTGTTTGTGACGAACCAACAATACCATCGACATGTGGTCCAGCTCTCTGTCTAGTTTTATCAAGTATTGATCGTGGCGTATCTGACAAGATTTCATACACTAGACCAGATTGCATATTCTTCGGAAAACACTCCCGATATCATCCCATATGAGAACGGATAGGGATTTTACCTGAGCTAGGCATCCCATATGAGAACGGAGGGCCTGTCACACTCTGGGTGAAAGGAGCAGTGGTTGCCGCCAAAGACGATATCAAACCACTGCTCGAGGTAGAGGAAGTAAATATCATGGTGCCTCAGACCGACGATGGTGGGTTAGGAGGTGGAACACCCCTTGTGGTGACAGTCATAGTGTGAATAGGATAATTCCTAGAAGAAGTGGCAACATTTGTTTCCATTGTTGCATGTGACACTGTCTGGCGCTCATAAGGATAAATATGTATGATGATGTGCACTGAAAGATCAGTGGTTGGAGTTTTGGATGGATCAAGAGCTTCTGCTCTAAGGTCTAAAATGGTTGGTTCCTTCGGATGTTGTTCGGACACAGTTTCCTGTGACCCGGTCGCTTCAAAAGACCCTTGTTGGTCTAGATTTCGCCTTAGCGGTTGCAGGGGTGGCTCCAGTGTAACAGGTGGTAGGACAAGAAGCCTTCATGACCGATGGAGCTCATGATCCTCCACTGTGTAAGAAGATCAAAGACACACTAGGGATTTCTATTTGTTCAAAAACATCACACACTAGAAAAAGTCCCTACGAGATAAAACAAGCAAAGACTAAACTAGTTGGAAGAACCGTTACAACAAGCAACACTAGAGAAACTTACTGGTGCAAGTGCAACTCGAATATGAAAGCACCCTCTGGGTATACTTTGCAATGTGTGGCCTGATGTCTATCCTAGGTACTATGGTCTACCCCCGCAATCACCTATGTAAGTCCCTAAAATAATGGCAACTAGGTTTCCAGCACGTGAACAATCACCAGGAAAGTACAGTCGATAGTCGGGTGGACCGCAATGAGCAGGGTATCAAGCCCAGAACCTATCAAGGGTATTGAAAGAAAGTGGTATGGAAGAAAAATTAGGACCTCGAATGGATTTGATACCCATGAAGCTCCATGGCAAATGCAATCGACAGAATCCCAAAACAAGCCCTCTATATGCGTTCCCCACTACGCTTGGTCCGGATTTGGAGGGGTTATCTCTGCTACCTTTCTGCATGAGACCTTGTGTTTATCCCCTATGTTAAAGGGGGGTCCCAGATAAATTTCATGATACTGGACTTTTAACATTCCCTAGGACAGACTCTTATGTATGTTTTGCAGCCTTGAAGAGTTTCCTCTCCAACCTAAATCAAGGCTCTAGCCTAGAATAGTTGATGGACCCTACAAACATAAAGTCTAGTTGATTTTAATTAAAAGTTAAGTTTTTATGGCTTGTATTAAGTCAAAGTTTATGAAATTGAAACTAGTGATGTTTTAAGAGATGAAACAAAAGATACACAGAAAGATGGAAACAAAACAACTTCTTTTTGACAAAATTTTTAATCAACTTTTCAAACTAAATTTTTTTCTAAGATCTTTGAATAGCAAACTCAAAATAGGATTTCACTCGACTACGAGATAATTATTGTCCTAAGTAAACATCCAAGAACTTATGAAAGAAAAACTTTTCCTAGTTACTAATGTAAACCAACAACTACTTAACCAAGAAATAAAAGATTTTTTATTTATTTAATGCTTGCAAAGAAAAATGGAAAAATGACGACAAGTAAAGACCAAGAAAAATTCTAGCCTGAGCACAGATCACAAAGAGTCACTAACAATAACACACTAGCTGATGAAAGAAGACATTCACACTTGTCTAAAAACCCTATGAAAGAAAAAAATTGAGGAAAAATTTTTAATGAAAAAGAAAGCTATTGTTGTAATCAGACCTAAGTTGTCGACTTCTATGACAAAGACCAAGATTAAATCAAGGAAATACCTGAGAGGTATAACTCTTGATAAGGAAGAGGATGATTTCCTCTCCTTAAACAAAATTTTTCTCAACAGGGACATTGCTGACAGTTCAACAACCAGCATGTACACGCGAGCTATGTAACGTTAGAGCGCGTGTACATGCATGCAGTCCTAATACAGGCCGCGTGTACTGAAATTATTCAAAAATGAAAAAAGAAAAGAAATAAAACACTAGTAGAGACTACTGGTATTGAGAACCAGAGTCCCTTGAAGACTCAGAAACTTACTTTGACAGAAAAGAAAAACAATTCAAGGAAAATTTCATAGAACAAAACCAATCTGAGGTGGTACCTAAGCTACAAACTACAAAAACAGAGACCAGAATGAGATCCAGAAAAACCTTGAGAAGGATTATTTCTGACAGGGGAGAGGATGACTGTCGCTTTAAAAAAACAAATTTTGAATTCATATACGTGATTGACGCTTCATCAGCTAGCGTGTGCACGCAACTGTGTGAAGGTAGTGCGCAGGTACATGCATGCAGGACACGTGTACCTCTGTGAATTCCATAAAATAAAAATCAACAAAGAAAAGAAAGGCAGGGAATACTAGTATGGAAGGCCAGAATCCCTACTAGCTCAAAATCTTCCAGAAACTCAGAAAAAAGGTGATAAAACCAATTTAAAACTACCAAAAACGTATCCCCAGAAAACCCGAGAGATCCCCAATATGGTCGCCAATTATGTGGTGGGTGTGAACTCCCTCCTATGGACTAGCACTAAGGGTTTTATCACGCATGCAAAAATGACCTAAAGCTTCCTACTTTCTACCATCATTCCATGCCTAAACCCCATTATTCCTATGCAAATACAAGGTTAAAGAGATCAAGTTGTCGTACGTTATTTTCCGTGTTCTATGTAGATCCCTTTTCATGCTTAGTCACTCTTCAATTGCAACTCTCTTCCCAGTGTTGACCTTCATTCACAAAATACAAACGAAGAAATCCACATGCATTTGATCTATGAACTAATGGGTTAGAGATTTAATCAACATGTAATCAATATTCAAACAATGAAAACCTCATATGGCGGCATGGGAAAAGTACTTCTTTTATTAATCTCACAATAATACCTTACAATAGTGAGATCGACCACTGCTCCTCAAATCTGGTCCTCGGTTCCTCTTCAATTGTGCTCCAACTTCTTATGTATATGCTTCTCTTCACACAATATTTGCAAAATGTTGAGGCAAGGGGAATGCTAATTCGGGTAAAGTTTCTTTACTATGATTTTTCCTCCTTTCAAATGGGACCCCTACCCCTTCTTTTATAGGCTAGAAGGAGATAGGTATTTGGTTCAGTGACTGGACATGCATGGTCGAAAGGTTTAGTTAACTTACCCAAAATTATGTGTTTCGTCAACAACTTTCCATTTTTTTCGTGCTTTTGTAGGTACACGCGAGTTGTAGTGGGTTAGCTAGCGTGTACACATGAGTTGTAGTGGAGCAGGGCACATGTGCCTTTAAAAAGGGTGTTTTTAAGAAGAGTTGTTCAGTACTAGCTTGGAAAATAAGGAATACGAGATGGCCTAATTCCAGGTAAGTATTTTTGGTGCAAATTAGGGTTATAAAAGATGCCTCCTAATGTGTGAGGTCAGAAGAGCATCTGATGGCCGAAATACATTATCAATCTTTATCAACGTACCAAACAAGTGAGCCTAGGGACCAGAATTTGGGAGGTGCCATCTGCAAAATAAAAATTTTCTCACTGAGGCAGGCATAACCATGCTCGGGATGAAATAAAATCATGGTTTCCAATCAAATACACTGCATATCCATGTCATATAACTATATAAAGTGTATCCGCGAGAAATACACAATGGATCTACATCTCGAAATAAAAAAGATATACATGTATAGTATCCATATTCTAGAATTTGATAAGGCCTGATGGATGGAGATGAGGTCTTCAGAGCCCGATCATCAACTTCAAAATATTCAAAACTTAGGTAGGAGTGTAATATGAGTGTACGAATTCACTACCCAGAGGTCTTCGACGACTCGTTAGGCATGAACTAGAGGATCTTGATGATCAGACTGAAGGCTTGATTGATTTCGAATAAAGACTTGATTGGAATTTCAGGATGGTCGGGCATGAGGGCAAGAGAAAAAATGCAAAGGGGCTGACTCAGGCTTGGTAAAAACTTCCCTTGGACAATAGAACAAAAAATGATGAGACTCATGCATCATGGCATTGACATAAGTTCACGATGCAAGAGGCAACAAAAACTCTCCATATGTTTGGAAGAATAACCAAATGGAGGAGGACACAAATCTATGTAGCGAGAACAACTTCCTAAGGTTGTATTAAATCCCAGAGCTCGATGAACAAATGAAGGGATGTTCTTTATCCAAGGGCGACTCATTGTGATGTCAATAAAAAGAAAATACTTTTCCCTTCCTCTTTTTGGGGTATATTTGATTTTCTTTTTTTTGTCTTTTTCAATAATCGTGAAAAAATAATAAAAGAATGTTACATTACAAAGGAGGAATGAGTGTCAAAAACATACTAGTTCTAGGTGCAAGGACAAGACTAATGTTTAGAGCAAGGACACTCGAAAAAATCCCTCCCGGGGTCAAAGTGTCAAGATGCAAAGACACAGTGCTACAAGGCATGGAGCCGGTATTAGGCCAAAGACGTGGGAATGCAAATGCAGTTAACAAGACACAATGATAATGTCCTTCGATGTAAGTTTAACGAGCCCAAAGAAGGTAAGATTGTCATTTTTTCATTTTTAGAGAGTCACTCGACAATCTTTTCAATTTTAGAGAGTTTGAAAAGAGCTTAACTATGGACTCCGTGGGGGTTCCTTTTTCATAAATTTAGTCCCTCAGGCCCAAAAAAGGGTTAAAATTATTCCTGAGAATACTCTTCTAGAGAAATGAGGCTCCTAGATTATACCTTTGTTCGTACAGTTGACCATCCAGACCGAAAAATGGGTAAACTACCGCTAGACAGATGTGAATTCAAATTTCAGTTTAGTGAGCGTGAAGGTCAAGAAGATTGCTCGACAATCTTTTCATGTTTAGAGGGTCTAAAAAGAGCTTAAAACAAGACCCGTTAAGTTTTGGGAGGCCCGAGAGTGAGGTCAAGAGTGATGAGGAACCATGCAAATGAGGCTCAAACTAGTAATTAGGAAAAACTAGTAAGGACTCTCGAGCCGATAGGCATTAGTGACAACATGGATACCAAAATGCAACTAGGATATACCTACGGCATCCATGTTAAGGTAGGCTCTACCACTAAATTATGACACTCCTAAAGAAACAATGATGGTTCCGTGTCACAACTAAGTGGGATCGATCCTATGGAAAAGCAAAAAAGACAACAAGATGCATAAAGTGGAGGTGGAATCCTATCTTAAATGCAACGAGTTGGAAAAAATGGCTTTTTACCCAAGGACCTTCAAAATGACCCGAAACTCCAAAATGTTTCCCAATACCCAAAGAACACTTCTCGTGACGATCCAAAGAAAACTCTTGAACCATACTATATGATTTTTAATTTAGAAAAAATGACAAAAGGGTCCAAAAATTGACAAAAAGAGGCCAAAAAGTCTATAAATAGAAGCTGGTAGCTCATTATCACCATTGCTAATTGAGAAATTTACTAAAAGCCAAAAGGACCCCTTTGTGAAAAGAGTTAATTCTGGGAGCCTCAGTGGATGAAACGACCATCCGCTTGGACCAAGTAAGTATACACTACCCCCTCTTGCAATTTAATTCTTTCTTTATGCATTTAAGTTCATTTTTTGGAGGGGAGTCAACCTTTAAAAGTTTAGCCCTACGTCCACGTGGGATGTCCTATGACAACCCAAATGTACACGCATGCCACTTTATGACAACTCGAGTGTACACGCTATTGTGAGCACTACACCCCGTGTGGACCTTCCATTTAGTGTACAACCATTTAAAAAAACAAGAGTTAACCCTCCTGAACTTTGTCTATTTGCAAGATGTATGTTCACTAGAGAGAAAGAGAGCATGAGGATGTTGATGTGTTGGTCGATGAGGACCCTGATTCTCTTGCTACTTGTTGCAGTGTGGTTTGCTAAATTTTTTCCATTGTCCTTTCATGCGAACACAACCTAGGCTACTGAACGCCTTGGTGGATTATTGCCATCCCAACGCAGAGGCATTTATGCTAGAGGGGAAATCGTTGGCTCCAACGACAGAGGATATATACTTTCTGACTGGCCTCTCAAGGAGAGGGGAACCAGTCAATTTTTGTACCTTTCCCTCTGGGCCTCACAACATATCTGAGTTGATTGGACTCCATTGTGAAGCCGATACTAACAAAACGAGCTCGCAGGTGCCGATAAGCAAGATCTGAAATTTATAACTGAAAGTGATAGTGTTTGTCATTGGGAAAATTACTGGGTCTATGTCTTTGCATCATGCTTCTCTTGTGCACATGAATTGTGCAGTTCATTGCTTAAATGCACAAATATTTGACTGGAGCACCACATTACTGGATTGTATGAAGAGGCAATTAACAGAGTGTCAAATGAAGAATCAGAGGAACTTTGGGTTTGGGATGATTCTCTGTGCTTTATTCTTTGAGAGAGAGGCCAGTTTCAGTCCTAGCGAGGTGATATGAGGGCACTAGGCCTCTAGCCCTGCGTTATGCATATGGGCGACAGGGGGGGGGGAAAGGACCATTGAAGCCTTTGATGACAAATTTTTTTCTTGGTGGGCGTGACAGATTCCGGTCATAGAGGACTAACCCTATGATGGAATTGACTTCTCTAGAGATCCTTAGATACTGGTACCTCCTGGAGAGGAGTGAGGAGAGATGGGTAAGCTTTTTTTTTTTTCTTTTTCAAATTTATTTTATTTTTTATGTTGTTTTTATATATATCATTTTTATTTTTTTATACACCAGAGTATCTGACAGATCTGTGTCTGTTATGTGCAGACATGGGGCTAGTGCGACCAGTGGACTTTGTGAGGAACATGCAATTTCCTTGACCATAGGACACCCTAGCCACAGCTGAAGGACTAGCAGTAGCAGGAGGACCTCCATTCGGTGAGGCTGAGAGAGTTTTGAGATGAGTAGAGCGAAACTTTACCTCACTCACTCGCATAGTCCCCATGGTAGAGATCGAGGATCTGCCACTGTCTATGCAACCTCATGTAGTGGGGGCACCATGGATGTGAGTCCAAATTTTTTGGCATTTGTAAAACATCGTTTACCATTATAACAGGGCCAACAAGGCCCTGCATTTTTAGGGCATAAACCCCATGACTCGTTACTGGACGTATTTTTGAGACGCTTACACCTAGGCATGTACTCTGATATTTTTGATATTATATATGGAATTTTATGTCTTTTAATGTGTTTATGGACTACATTTGTTTTACCAATGTATTTACATGTGTCTATGTGTGCTTTTATTTACATGTGTGCAAGATGACAATCTAATACATGATTAGCTAGGGTGTCTGTAACTTGATTCAATATCCTAGAAACATGGATATACGTAATGTAATCAAAGCTTCGTTCTAAGAGACGTACCCTAAGGAACCGTCAGTGTAGAGTATGATCATAAACATGGTACAGTCCATTTAATTGAGACACAACCAGTTGAGCGTCTAAATATACCCGGAGATGAGAAATACCATGCGACAAAGCATCACACAACAACTCTAGAACTGCACTATATTCAGAAACATTGTTTGTGGTGTCACCTAAACAGATACCTCCTGAAGATAAAAACTGGCCTTGAGGTGTGTAAATTATCCAAGCTGCAGAAGCAAGCGAAAGATACCAGATATAATAAATATGCAGGACAGAAATAAAATCATAGAAATGGCAGAATAATAGTAATATATCCAACATAATATCCATAGTAACATAGAAATGATAGAAGAACAACAACCAAAATAGCACTTTGATTCAAAAAGCAATGTTCACAGGCCTCTTCGAGGGGGCAACCTCCAATCGAGCAATTCTTTGTTACAATAAT
This sequence comes from Picea glauca, assembly GCA_000966675.3. Classification (NCBI taxonomy): domain Eukaryota; kingdom Viridiplantae; phylum Streptophyta; class Pinopsida; order Pinales; family Pinaceae; genus Picea; species Picea glauca. The sequence goes on along the minus strand of JZKD02S1862686.1, from coordinate 830,412 downwards.
CTCCAAGCTAGGGTTTTCATACCCTCGACCCTTATTTACACTAAATATGACTATCAAGAGAAGCATCTAGACGAAGATCCTTCTAGAAGTGGAAGATTCTATTAGGTCTTCTTACATCCGCCTTATTCTATTTTATTGAAAGGCCTTATTAATATTGACCTTTATTACATTTGAATATATTGATCTACCTATGTGCGGGTTAGGACCCTAACATGTCCACCCCCTTAAAAACAGCCTTGTCCTCAAGGCTTGAGATGTGTATATTGTTGCAGAATGGTATCTGGTTCCCAAGTGGCATTTGTTGGATTCGTATCTTTCCACTAGACTAGCACTTCCTTGATGGTTCTCTGACACAGGCGACGCTCATGGTGGTCCAAAACTGCTTCTGGCTATAGCCAAATAGATCCTTCTTCAACTAACTCGGGAAGGTTGGTTTGAATTTGGCACCTAGTTCCAATCACCTTCTTTAAGCATGAAACATGAAAAACTGGATGTAGCTTCGACTAACTGGGCAGAGCTAACTGATATGCGACTTGTCTGACATGCTTGAGAACTGTATAAGGGCCATAAAATTTGGGCGCTAGCTTCTGACAATGATCGAACTTGAGGGAAGTTTGCTTGTATGGTTGTAGTCGCAGAAACACCTGATCCCCTTCTGTAAATTGACGTTTAGAGCGACCTTGATCTGCTTGTTGCTTCATGCGATTTTGTGCCATGACCAATTTCTCTTTAAGGGTATGAAGAACATCGTCTCGAATTGTAGGTGTTTGTTCAACCGCCTAGACCTTCGATCTACTCGGTAAGTATGAGAGAACTAAAAGTGGCTTCTATCCATATACCACTTCAAAATGAGTCATGCGAGTAGCTGTATGGTAGGAAGTGTTGTACCACCATGCGACTAGGGGTAGCCATTGAGCCCACTGATGTTGTTTTTCAGAGGCAAAACACCTCATATATGTTTCCAAACACTTGTTGACAACTTCAGTTTGACCATCAGTCTGGGGATGATAAGCTGTGTTGAGATGCAATTGGGTGCCCTGGAGCTTAAATAGTTCTTGCCAAAAATTGCTTGTGAAATTTGGGCCACGATCAGAAACAATAGAGTGCGGCATGCCATGAAGCTTGAAGACCTGGTCCATGCAAAGTTGAGCCACCGTGGATGCATTAAATGGGTGTTGAAGAGTGAAGAAATGAGAATACTTGGAAAGGTGATCCACAACCACCATTATGACTGATTTATTCCCTGATTTGGGTAAGCCAGTAATAAAGTGCATAGAGATATCCTTCCAAATAGTCGATGGAATCGGAAGCGGTTGTAGTGTGCATGGAGATTTGATTATTTATCCCTTGTTGCATTGACACACCTTACATTCAGCGAAAAAATTACGGATGTCTTGTTTCATACCATCCCATAAAAAAGAACGTTTGACTCTGTCATATGTTTTTGTGAACCCTAAGTGCCCCGCTGTAGGTGTAGCATGAAGCTCAGAAAGTACCGTGGATTTAAGATTTGATTGTTTACTTAAATGCAAATGGCCTTTGTATCTAATCTCATCCTGGAGCCAAGAGTACCCTAGGGGAGCCGGAGCCTTGGTCTGCAATTTCTAGATCAGATGCGAACTTTTGGGATCTTGAAGCCATTCCCGGCGCACATCTTGGTGCCAATCGAGTACAATGAAGAAAACAGAAAAAGGGATCCTTCTTCTTCATATTTTCGGGACAGTGCATCCACCACTACATTGTCTTTTCCCTTATTGTAAATGATCTCATAATCATAACCAAAGAGCTTAGTCACCCATTTTTGTTTCTCCTGGGAGGAAATGTGTTGTTCTAGAAAGTAATTGAGACTTTGATGGTCGTTCTTGATTTGGAAGCGTTTACCCAAGAGATAAGGGTGCCATAGATCAACAGCATAAAGAATAGCCAACATTTCCTTTTCATAAATGGGTTTTCCCAGATTCCTTTCAGACAATTGCTTGCTGGTGAAGGCTAAAGGTCGGCCCTCTTGCAGAAGGACAGTGTCGATTCCTTTCCTTGAGGCATCACATTCCAACACAAAGGTATTTGTGAAATCAGGAAGGGCCAGAATCAGAGCGGTGCACATGGCCATATTCAAGGTTTGAAAATCTTGAGCAGTGGTTAGAGTCCAAGTGAAAGAGTTATTTTTGAGGAGAGCAGTGAGAGGTGCTGCAATATTTCCGTAGTTCTTAACAAACTTGCGATAATACCCTGTTAAGCCCAGAAATCCACGCAAGCTTTTGAGAGTCTTTGAGTGTGACCAATCTTGCATATCTTCAATATTTTTCTGATCCACCCTGACGCCATCCTTTCCAACCAGATGACCCAAGTATTCTACTTCTGAGGCACCAAAAGCACATTTAGAGTGTTTCAGGAAAAGTTGGTGCTGGGAGAGGAAATGGAGAACTTGATCCACATGAGTAAGATGGTATGTATAGGTTTTTCTATAGATGGGGATATCATAAAAGAAAACTAAGAAAAAATGATGGAGAAAGGGAGGGAAGACATGATTCATGAGGCTTTGGAAGGTGGAGGGGGAATTACACAAGCCAAAGGGCATGACAAAAAACTCATAGTGGCCCTCATGAGTGTGAAAGTTCATCTTGGGAATGTTTTCCTCTTTCATACGTATCTGGTGATAGCCCGAGAAAATATCAAGTTTAGTAAATAATTGGGCACCACTCAATTCATCCAGGAGGTCATCAATGACAGGAGTGAGAAATTTGTCTTTAATGGTCAGTTTTTTGAGGGCACAGAAGTCAGGACACATTCTCCAAGAACCTTCTTTCTTCAGGACCATGACTAGAGGAGAAGAGTAAGGGCTCGTACTAGGGAGGATAACTCCTACATTAAGGAGTTCCTGGACCATTTTCGCAATTTCATTTTTTTGTGAAAAGGGGTGGCGACATGGACAGATATTGGGAGGAAGGATTCCGCGTACAAGGGGAATAGAATGATCATGAACACCAAGGAAAGGAGGGAGGCCTTGGGGAGTGGAAAATACCATTTGATGGTTAGAAAGGAGAGCTTGGAGGTCATGCAACACCGGGGGTGTCTCTGTTGCTTGAATGGCATGGAGTTGGGAAATGACACCATAATGACCTTTTTTGAGAATCTTTTCCATGCGATGGGAACTAATGACCTTAGGTGAACCAGTAGTGATGCCTTGGAATTTATATTGGTGGCCTTCCTCGTCGATTTGCATGGTTAATGCCTTAAAATCCATGAGAATGGGACCCAAAGTTCTTATCCAGTCTGCACCCAACACAATGTCACAACCACCCATGTCGATAGCAAACATATGGGATTTTAGGTGGTAGTCACCGATTTGGAGACGCACATTTTCACAG
>JZKD02S1862686.1:774089-800323 GCA_000966675.3 Picea glauca | reverse complement strand
TGTGGGGGTCCTTCATCTTCATAAGGCCATAACTCTCAAACCATGAGGAGTTATGTGACATTCCACATACCACCAGAAATGGCACGACAAACACTATCCATCTAGGATAGTTTCAACAACAATTTACTTGATCTTCATCTCATTATTCCACATACAAGCATGGGTCCTCCAACCATTCTTCTAGAATAACTCAATCCGCAAAGTGTCTTCTCGTGAGGGCTTTCACCATAAGGGGACCACTTTGGAGTTCATCCATTTCTGCACCTTATCAATCATGATAAGACAATAATGAGAGCATGGGTCCTCCAACCATTCTTCTAGGATAACTCAATCTGCAAAGTGTCTTCTCATGAGGGCTTTCACCATAAGGGAACCACTTTGGAGTTCATCCATTTGTGCACCTTATCAATCATGATAAGACAATAATGAGTCATCTAATGCATCATATACCAATGAAACCACATCGATCCATCTTCATCATGTATCAATGACAACTCATTGATCCATCTTCATCTATGCATTCTCATCAAGGACAATACATATTATATTACATCAATCATCAATCAATCAATCCTTTGACATCAATCAATCACTTGGAATCAATCAATCAATCCTTTGACATCAATCAATCACTTGGCATCAATCAATGACATCAATCAATCAAACCATTGGCATCAATGACAACATGATCCAACAACGGGATTTGACACTCTATAGGAAAGACTGCTTCCAGCCTATAAACAAGTTGAAAAGGTGAGAAACCAATTGCAATATTAACAGAAATTTGATAGGCCCATAATGTCGAGTATAACATCAAATTCCAATTTGACTTGGCCGAATTGATCGTTCGTTGTAGGATGGTCTTAAGAGATTTATTGACAGCTTCCACCTAACCATTTTCTTGAGGGTAGTAGGGTGACGAATGTTCTTTACTAAACCAAATATTTGATGTTAACTCGGTCATCATTGTGTTCTGAAATTGACTGCCATGGTTAGTGACAATCTATATCAGGACGTCGAATCATGCGACAATCTGGTTAAACAAAACGAGGGTGGAAGTCTCGCCATCATCTTTGAACGTTGGCATAGCTTCGACCCACTTGGTGAAGTAGTCTACTGCTACGATGATATAATGGTGCCCCCTTGCTGAAGCAGGGTTGTAGATAGTGTAATCAATCCCCCACTTGGTGAAGGGGCCAACGGTGATGACAAAAAACATGGGAGAGAGATAGGCCCTCATCTTCCGTGAGAAGATTTAACACGGGTGGCACTTCTTGACTGATGCAATACAATCATTGATTAGTGTCATCCAGAAGTAACCAACTCGTAGAGTCTTTTGGGTTGTTGCCAACCCAAACAAATGACCTTCACATGCTTTAGTATGGAAATCGTTAAGCATGATTTCCACTTCTTCATGAGTGAGGCACTGACAAAGGATGCAATCTATACCTCGACGATATAGAGTATCTCCGAGTATGAGATAGTTCTTGGCCTGATGTCGTATACGGCAATGTTCATCACAAGAAGCAGATGTGAGGCACTTCAAAGTCTAGATATAGACAAGTATATCTCCATACTGGGGGTCCTAATATTGTAACACCCTATTTCCCCCAGTCTGTAAAAATAACTATATTGGCCAAGAACTATGGAAAACTCAAAGATGTGAATGTTTGATTTGATGGACCTTTGCATAGAAGGTCGATGGATGTAAATTATGTTATGGATATTTGTTGCATGACTGTTGGAAGATTGATGTGCTAAAAGAGACCATGATGGCTAATGAGAGGTGGTGGAAGGGACCTAGAATGGTTGTGTTAACTTCCACCGAGCCAGTTATAATTTCTCACAAACCAAAGCAGCTCTCTGATCTTGGAATGGATTTCCTGTCAGATTGGTAGGTGGGGAGGCTCCTCAAGAGTTAATGAGGGGATGGGGGTGAACTGCCCATTCGTAACAGCCCTCAGACCTGACGATGGATGGTGGAATTCGCACCACACACAACCTTGCAGACAAAAATTGGCAAGAGAGGAAATGTGGTAAGGAAGAGAGCAATGCGCGCGATGGGGGATCGCGAAAGAGACTGGAGAAACCCTGGAAACGTAGGGAGTTCTGAATACCAGGTGAAGGAGAGTAAGCTTCGTCCTAGATTATTTTCTTGCATTAGGAGAAGGAGAGTAACCTTCATCCTTGATTTTTGTTGAGCTAGAAGTAAGAGACTGAACCTCAAAGCATCTTGGTCTAGCTTGGGGGTGGCTAGTGGTAAATCCGTTTGGAGTCACTAAGCCGACGGTTGGGTGGAAACAAGCACCCCTTTCAGTAGTTGCATCATGCCTGGTAGATATGATAAGTGTTTTATACCTTGTATTTCGAATTGAATATTATGAATACATTCTTATGTTTATATGCCCATAATATTTTTTGTGTAGAATGATTGCTTGGTGTCTTAGACTGGAAATAATGGATGTATGTGTACGCTTACATTCCATCATTGGTTTCTATACAAATGATTAAGTTTGGGGCATGAGTTCGCTCCACCAAGAATTGTCTTGTTTGTTCAACTCTCGTAATGTTCCTGGAAAGACCCTCGAGAGTACTCTACTACGGGGATTACCCCATAAACCTTGGAACTGTGCCGAACCTTTACCCAGAGACTCGACTAAGATTTGGGACGATTGCCCAAGAACTGTCTGAAGGTTCATGTGATCTGGGTCTAGAAACCTTATGCAATGAAGGATAGCTCTCTAAGGTCTCGGAGTCGTGGGAGTTTGAAGCCCCGAGAAGTTGAATTTCGTGATTCAAGATCAGAAGGGATAGCGAGCCCAATTATAGAAAGAAAGAATACCCTATCATTCGGTAGACGAATGGTCGGAATCCTTTCACGAATACCCCAGATCTGTCGAGACCGATGTATCTAGAGAAGGAGTACAAGTGTTAACGCCTCGCCCCTTTCAGCCTTCGCAAGTAGCGATGGGAACCAGGACCGTAGATCCAAGGATCTGATGGAGCCCTAATGATCGTCAATCTTAGCCTTTGTATAGGTAGGAGAGTAGCATTTCACTGACTCACAACTTGGTATGGTCAAGGGTAGGACTGCATGAACTCATGATTTGCAAGATCGTGACATAATCGTGGTCATTGGACCCAAGGTATGGGAGAACCATTGGATCAGAACTTTTGTGGTTATCGCCTATCGGGAGTTCAGAACTTCAGGGAGTTTCTTTTCTATTGTAGAAGTCGCAAAGTGCCAAGCGCCAAGGGCTCGTGCAAGCATGTGACCCATCCTTAATTGGGGACCATGTGGTTGACAGGTGGCGTAACAACAAGAGCCCAAAGAAAGGTGGGAACAAGTGATAGGTGATGGACACATGTCTCCTAGGAGGGAGTCAACCCGTTGTTGACTTATCATATCTCGATAACTTGTGAAGGAAGAGAATGAGGGCTCAACACTCCAACTCGCGAAGTCACGAGATGCGAGTATCGCTAGTATTTATCCTAGGAAGCGGGTAACCAGTGGTGGACACATGTCACACTAGGAAAGAGCCAACCCACTGTTCACTTATCGTGGCTCAGGGTTTCGCAGGATGAAAAAGCTGCACCTTGATCGCTAAGGCCGCGAAACACCTAGAGTCGAGGTCTCGTGCGATGGGTGGTGGTGACATAGCTCGTGAGCAGAGTAGAGCGAGGTTCACAAGTGGTGTGTGCACGTCTCTTTGGCAGAGTCCATGCAACATTGACCTCTCACATGTCGGGGATTCACGAAGGAGGAGCATGAGAGCTCAACACCTCAACTGGCGAGGTTGCGAGTGGTGCTAGTGTTTGGCCTAGCCTATGGTTATCTATAGCCGGCACTAGTGAGGAGGGATCCATACCAGTATAGTATCTTAGGTATCGGTGTTTGGAGAAAATGGATTTGAGATTCTTGATTCCCGACTCGCAAATTACGAAAGGCGCTTGCGCTAAGGCCATCTTGTGGTTGTTTGGAGGAGGATAAGGGAAGAGAGGGTATGCACTAGGCCCCATAGAAGTCTCAAGGATTCTGTTCCTCGAAGAAAAATATGAAAAATCTAAGTTGTTGTAGTGGGTGTGTGACAAATTGGTATCAGAGCATGGTTACAACTCTTGGCCTTCTTGGGCTCATGAACGAGTTGCGTAGAAAATCCATTTGAAGTACTCTTAAAAAGAGTAACCCTCTATCTTAACCCCTTTAGCAAAAGCTGAAGTTAAGAATGAAAATTCCTATTGTGTGTATGCATTTGAAAAATATGAATTATGCGCTGATTGTGAATGAATATAATGTTGACTAACAATACGTTTTTTTCTTGCACAACAAGCAGACGATCAACCATGGGAAACTGCAGACGCATAGAATGGTGATGCACCATGAAGTGGGGGATGGCTCCCACAATAGAGATGAAGAGCCTGACGAAAGGAGAGCGGTAGAGACCCCTCCTGATCTAGCTGAGACTGTGAGAAGCCTCATGTCTAACTACAGATCTGGAAGACCGACAACGAGAGGTTGATAGAAGAGCAAGAGAAGAAGACATAAATTAATGCAGTATTGCTGTAGAGTTTATCTGACATACAAATACAATTGTAGCATGAACTTGACACCAGTCATGTGGACCGACGACAGAAAAAGAAAATTCAAAGTCCACCTGAGATATGGAAACATGGTCTTTTAAATGGACACAATGGGAAGAGCACCTCTAGAAAGGTCCACCCCAGAGATAAGAGACAAGCATCGGACGATTCCTCTGGAAAGGAAACTGGTGACTCGGAGGGATCTTCTAGTAGCAGAACTAGTTCTTATTCCCGAAGAAAATGGAAGAAGCGAAAGCCTTCCAAAATTCACAATCTCGAAGAATTAAAGAAGGCCAAACCACCCTCTTTCAACTGTGAAATAAATAAGGGGGAGGAAGCGGAGGCCTGGCTGCTTGGACTAAAGAAGTATTTTAGAGTCCATGACTTCTCAGAAAATTTGAAGGCCTGAGTAGCCACTTTCAACTTGAATGGAAAGGCTTCCATTTGGTGAGAAGACCTTAAGAATGTAAAAGGGATTCACGAAGAGGACCTATATTGGGAACGGTTTGAGAAATACTTCAGAAAGAAGTATTTGTTGGAAAAGTATTTCGACGAAAAGACTAAAGATTTCTATGAACTCAAACTGGGGCAACACACCATAGAGGAATATGTCAGCAAATTCCTCGAATTGCTGAGGTGTGTATCCTATATAAAAGAAGAGAAGGAAAAGGTGCAACAATTCATCAGTGGACTACCTAGGGACTATCATAAGAGGATTGAGTTTGACGAGCCAAAGACCCTAGAAGAAACTATCCAAAAGGAAAGATATTGTTACGAACAGCTAGGGCATCGGACAGAACCTCGTGAAAACTGGAAGCAAAAGAATAGTTTGGGATTCCAGAAAAAGGTTTTTAAATCCCCAAGATTTAAAAACTATAAAAAGGACTCAAGGATGAGCTTCCCAACCTGAGGTGTACACCAGCAGAATTTCCCCTCCCAGAGCAGAAATAAACCTTCTGGATCTACCCCAGGAAAGATTGATAACCCAAAGAGAGAACCCTTGAAATGTTGGGGTTGTGGAGAATAACATCTACTGAGGGACTGTCCACACCGACAACAGAACAGTCGAAGAATTTACAACATTTAGGAAGCTACCACCATCAATGACGTGGCCAGGAGTGTGCCACAAATTTATGCAGCCTTGGATAATAAACAAGTTGACCACCAAGATTCAGTGATGGATATGGAAGGTATGATCACCAACCATCTAGTGTCTATTCTAATTGACCCTAGTTCAATTTTGAGTTATATATCTCCTAAGGTTGTTGATAAGTGTAAATTACAACCACATAAACACTCCAAGACATGGTTGGTACATTTATCCACTGGCACCAAAAGAAAGGCAGCAGAGGTCATACCAGCTTGACAATTCACTATGGGTGAATTCCCCACCCAAGCAACCCTTAACATACTACCCCTAGGATCATATGACATGTTGATTGGAATGGACTGGCTAGCCACATATAAATCTAGACTGGACTGTTCCCATAAAACTTTAGAATGTGTAGGTGAAGAAGGAAGAAGGATAACCCTTCGAGGGATCCAAAAACCTGTCTCGGTGAGACAAATATTAGCCCTTCAAATGAGAAAGTATTGTAGAAAGGGATGTCTACTTTATGCGATACAGGTGTTGGAATCAATTGAAGATGACAAACCAAGCCTCAAAGACCACCCCACACTAACAAAATATAGATATGTATTTCCGAAAGAGGTACCGAGCGTACCTACGAGAAGGGACATTGACTTCTGGATAGAACTTGCACCGGGAGCAGTGCTAGTGTCTAGGACATCCTACAGGATGAGCACACTTGAGCTGTTTGAGCTTAAATTAAAACTAAAAGAAGAAAGATATCCAGCCCAGCGTGTCTCCATGGGGAGCACCAGTTCTGTTTGTAAAGAATAAATATGGTACCCTCCAACTATGCATAGATTATAGACAACTAAACAAGGTAACCATAAAGAACAAGTACCCCTTACCCAGGATCGATGACCTATTTGATCAATTGGGAGGTGCTTCCATCTTCTCAAAGATTGACTTGAGATCTGGATACCATCAAGTCTGAATCAAGGGTGAAGACATCCACAAAACTTCCTTCAGGATGAGATATGGTCACTATGAGTTTTTGGTAGTACCATTTGGATTAACCAATGCCCCTGCCACTTTTAGGTGCTTGATGAACAATGTTCTTATCAAATTCCTAGAAAAAATTGTACTAGTTTTTATTGATGATATATTAATTTACTCAAAGGATAGAGAGGAACATGAGGAACATCTTAAACTCATGCTTCAAGTGTTAAGAGAACATCAGCTCTATGCCAAATTTATCAAGTGCGACTTTTTCCAGCAGTAAATACATTACTTGGGCCATGTCATATCTGAAGAAGGAGTAGCAGTAGACCCTAACAAGATCAGGTCTATCATGGAGTGGCCTACCCCAAAGGATGTTTCATATATCAGATCCTTTATGGGCTTAGTAGGATACTATAGGAGATTTATAAAAATATTCTCCAAGATTGGTTGTCCAATCACTACCCTCCAGAAGAAGGGACCTAAATTCATGAGGACACAAGAATGTGAAGAAATATTTCAATCCCTAAAACATCTACTGACCCATGCACCCGTGTTGAAGATCGTCGATCCCGAAGCTGACTTCCTCGTGTGCAAAGATGCCTGCAAGTAAGGGCTTGGAGGAGTCCTTATGTAAGGAGGAAGTGTAGTCTGCTATGAATCATGAAAATTGAATGAGCACGAAGTCAACTATGTGACCCATGATCTAGAATTGGCCTCCATAATGCACACCTTAAAAATGTGGAGCCATTACCTCTTGGGAAGAAAATTTGTACTTATGACAAACCACTGTGGATTGTGATATCTATTTGACCAACCAAAACTCAATGCTAGACAAGCTAGGTGGATGGCCCTTCTTAGTGAGTTTGATTTTGAAATCAAACATATCAAGGGAAAGGAAAATAAGGTGGTCGATGCCCTTAGCAGAAGTATGAAAAAAATTCATCTGGCAGTGGTGAGCACCTATGAGATGAATGTCAAGGAAAGAGTCAGGAATGCATAAGAAATAGACACATTCTTCCAGACCGTGACCTCGTACTTGGAGCAAGAACCCATAGGAATAAAGTATGAAGGCTACCAGATGATAGATGGAGGTCTGCTAACTTACAAAAATAGATTGTATATTCCAGAATGTGATGACTTGAAGAGGTTCATAACAGATGAACTATAGAAAAGACCATATAATGGTCATCCCAGATACCAGAAGATGATCACAGCCACCAGGAAATAATTCTATTGGCCTGGATTGAAGAAAGACATAACTGAGTACTTAGCCAAATGCATAGAATGCCAACAGGTTAAAGCAGAACACCAACACCCAGCAGGATTATTACAACCTCTACCAATCTCAAAATGGAAGTGGGAAACCATTTCCATGGACTTCATCACCAGATTACCAACATCGATCAAACAGAATGACGCCATCATGGTAGTGGTGGATAAATTGAGAAAGTCTACCCATTTTATCCCCGTCAAATCGACTTGCAAGGTAATAGATATCGCCAGCATATTCATGAAGGAGATATTCAGACTACATGTTATACCTAAAGAGATCATGTCTGACAGAGACACAAAATTTACTTCCAACTTTTGGAAATTCTTCATGATTGGTCTAGAGACCAAATTACTATTTAGCACCACCTATCATCCTCAAATCGATGGACAGACAGAAAGAGAGAACCAAATATTGGAAGACATGCTAAGAATGCATGTAATTCATCAACCTAAGAAGTGGGAAGATTTTTTGCCGCTGGTGGAATTCGCCTACAACAATGGCTACCAAGAATCCTTGAAGATGAGCCCTTTCAAAGTCCCCTGTGGTAGACCGTGCAATACTCCAGTCATTTGGAGTAATCCCGTGAATAGAGTTACTATTGGACCCAACATGTTGAAATAAATGGAACAACAAGTGACTTAGATAAAACAAAATCTAAAGGTCGCTCAGAACAGACAGAAAAGTTACACCGACTGAAAGAGAACTCCGAGAGAATTCAAGAAGGTAGACCACGTATATCTCAGAGTTAGGCCCGGGAAGAGTTCCTTGAGGATGGGAGTTTGTGCCAAGTTGTCACCTCAGTATTGTGGACCCTTTGAAGTTATAGATAGAGTGGGACTTGTAGCCTATAGGCTAGCACTTCCTCCCACAGTAAAAGCACATAATGTTTTCCATGTTTCATTATTGAAGATATATGTACATGATTCTAATCATATAATTGACTGGTCTATGATCCAGGTGGAACCGAAGGGAGAATTCCTGCCAGAACCTTAATTCATACTAGATAGAAAGGAAACCCCACTCAAGAACCGAACCATTGCATAGGTCAAGGTGCAGTGGAAACATTTTGGCCCAGATGAGGCTACGTGGGAAATGGAAGATGCCATGAAACAAGCATATCTGATTTTGTTTACTTCTGAACATACATGTCATATTGATAGATAGAACATCAAGGATGATTTTCCTTTAAGGGGGAGGGAATTGTAACACCCTATTTCCCCCAGTCTGTAAAAATAACTATATTGGGCAAGAACTATGGAAAACTCAAAGATGTGAATGTTTGATTTGACAGAACCTTGCATAAAAGGTCAATGAATGTAAATTATGTTATGGATATGTGTTGCATGACTGCTGGGAGAGGGATGTGATAAAATATACCACGATGGCTAATGAGAGGTGGTGGAAGGGACCTGGAATGGTTGTGTTAACTTCCACCGAGCCAGTACCGTACTAGTTTATACTTTCTCACAAACCAAAGCAGCTCTCTAATCCCGGAATGGATTTCCCATCAGATTGGTAGGTGGGGAGGCTCCTCAAGATATAATGAGGGGATGAGGGTGAACAACCCATACATAACATCCCTCAGACCTGACCACAGATGGCGGAATTCGCACCACACGCAACCTTGCAGACATAAATTAGCAAGAGAGAAAATGTGGTAAGGAAGAGAGCAGTGCGCGCGACGGGGGATCATGAAAGAGACTGGAGAAACCCTGGAAACGCGGGGAGTTTCAAATACCAGGAGAAGGAGAGTAACCTTCATCCTAGATTATTTTCCTGAATTAGGAGAAGGAGAGTAACCTTCATCCTTGATTTATGTTGAGCTGGAAGTAGGAGACTGAACCTCAAAGCATTGTGGTCTAGCTCGGGGGTGGCTAGTGGTAAATCCGTTTGGAGTCACTGAGCCTATGGTTGCAGGGAAACGAGCACCCCTCTCAACAGTTGCATCATGCATGGTAGATATAATAAGTGTTTTATACCTTGTATTTCGAACTGAATATCATGAATACATGCTTATGTTTATATGCCCATAATAATTTCTGTGTAGAATGATTGCCTGGTGTGTTAGACTGGAAATAATAGATGTATGTGTACGCTTACATGCCATCATTGGTTTCTGTACAAATGATTAAGTTTGGGGCATGAGTTTGATCCACCAAGAATTGTCTTGTTTTTTTTACTCTTGTAATGTTCCAGGAAATCCCCTCAAGAGTACTCTTCTCCTGGGATTACCCCATAAACCTTGGAACCGTGTCGAACCTTTACCCAGAGACTCGACTAAGATTTGGGACAATTTCCCAAGAACTTTCTGAAGGTTCATGTGATCTGGGTCTGGAAACCTTATGCAAGGAAGGATATCAGTCTAAGGTCTTGGATTCATGGGAGTTTGAATCCCCGAGAAGTTGAATTTTGTGATTCAAGCTCAGATGGGATAGCGAGCCCAATTATAGAAAGAGAGAATACCCTATCATTTGGTAGATGAATGGTCAGAATCCTTTCGGGAATACCCCAGATCTGTTGGGACCGATGGATCTAGAGAAGGAGCATAGGCATTAACACCTCACCCCTTTCAGACTTTGCAAGTAGCAATGGGACCCAGGACCGTAGATCCAAGGATCTGATGGAGCCCTAATGACCATCGATCTTAGCCTTTTTATAGGAAGGAGAGTAGAATTTCGCTAACTCGCGACTTGGTATGGTCAAGGGTAGGACTGCATGAACTCACGATTTGCAATATCGTGACATAATCATGGTCGTTGGACCTAAGGCATGGGAGAATCATTGGATCATAACTTTCATGGTTATCGCCTATTGGGGGTTTGGAACTTGAAGGAGTTTCTTTTCGATTGTAGAAGTCACGAAGTGTCGAGTGCCGAGGGCTCGTGCAATCACGTGACCCATATTTAAGTGGGGACCACGTGGTTGACAGGTGGCGTAACAAAAAGCACCCAAAGAAAGGTGGGAACGGGTGACAAGTGATGGACACATGTCGCGTGGGAAGGAGTCAACTCATTGTTGGCTTATCGTATCTTGGGAACTCACGAAGGAGGAGCATGAGGACTCAACACTCCGACTCGTGAAGTCATGATATGTGAGTAGCACTAGTATTTATCCTAGGAAGTGGGTAACCGGTGGTGTACACATGTCACACTGGGAAAGAGTAAACCCACTGTTGACTTATTGTGGCTCGGGGTTTCGCGGGATGAAGAAGTTGCACCTTGATCACTAAGGCCATGAAACGCCGAGAGATGAGGTCTCTTGCGATGGGCGATGGCGACATAACTTGTGAGCAAAGTATAGCGGGGTTAACAAGTGGCATGTGCACGTTGCTTTGGCAGATTCCACGCAACATTCACCTCTCACGTCTCGGGGATTCACGAAGGAGGAGCACAAGAGATCAACACCTAAACTGGCGAGGTTGTGAGTGGTGCTAGTGTTTGGCTTAGCCTACGGTTACCTGTTGCAGGTGCTATTGAGGAGGGAGAAAAGGGAGTCGAGAGTCTTGATTCCCGAATCGCGAATTGCAAAAGGCGCTTGCGCTAAGGCCATCTTGTGGTCATTTGTAGGAGGATAAGGGAAGAGAGGGTTTGCGCTAGGCCCCATAGAAGTCTCAAAGATTCTGTTCCTCAAAGAAAAAGATGAAAAATCTAAGTTGTTGTAGTGGGTGTGTGAAAAATATGCTCTCAAAAACATGTCTCCTTGAATAGGCGACTCTTCGGGCATAACATCACCTGACTCGATCAGAAGTTCTGAGATGAGTTCCGCAAAGACCAGTGATATTTTAGATTTCATGGAAACAAAATCTAAGTCAAATTCCTGGAGGAAAACTATCCATCTACTTATCTTTCCACCGATTACCCGTCGTTTCAACATGTATTGAAACGAATTCACAACGACAATGACGGTGGTCTTGAGAAACACAATATAATGCCGGAATTGTTGGACAGCATGAACTGCTGCCAACACAAGTTTTTCAATGTGAGAACAATTGAGTACTAGTCCAATCAGGCCTTGGATCAAGTAATAAATCACATATTCCGAGAGCAAATCATCCTCTCGAACTAAGACCATGTTGATGGTCGACTCTACTGTAGCCAAGTATAATAAGAAATCTTTGTTATAATTGGGTGGACGAAGTAGAGGGGAAGTGGTGAGGGCACATTTCAACGCTTCGAAGGAGCATTGAGCTGCTTCGTCCCAATGAAAAAGAATGTCCTTCTTTAGTAAACATGTAAATCCCTTGTGATCTCGGCATAGTTTTCGATGAAACACTGCAAAAAGTTCATTTTTCCCTATAAACTCTGAAGTTGAAGGATTGTACGTGAGGGAGGAAACTGAACTATTTCCTCAACCTTGAGAGGATCAACCATGATCCATTTTGTTGAAACTATGAAACCTAGCAGATGGGCTAACGCCACGCAAAAACTGCATTTGTTGGGATTCAAGTGAATCTACAAGTAGCGACATCGCTCAAAGATAAGTCGGAGGTGTGTGGGATGATTAGTTATCTTACGAGATCATGATGATAAATCATCTAGGTAGGCCTCGACGATATGTTTGAGATCATGGAAAGAAAAAGACATGGCCCGCTGAAAGGTAGCTCCAACATTTTTCAGACCAAAAGGCATCTTACGATACGCGAATGTACCCCATGGACAAATGAATGTTGTTTTGTGTCGGTCTTTGGGTTTGATTTGTATCTGATTATATTTTGAAAAAACATCCATGAAATAAAAGGCCTCGCAACTTGCGCATTCATCGAATATCTGGTCAATAAATGGTGTGGGGAAATTATCTTTTGGACAGGTTTTCTCAAATCATGAATGTCCGTACATACGCGAATCGTACCCTGTTTTTTGTTAACCGGCACGGGGTTCGACACCCATTGGGTCAAATGGATGGGGTATATAAAACCTGCCTTAAGCATTTTCAATACTTCAATCTTAATAGTTGTTTCTTTCTTAGGATTAACCGGATGAATCTTCTTCTGAACCAGCTTAGCGTCAGGATAAGTCATGATTTCATGTTCAACAATTTTTGGATCGATGCCTGGAATTTCCTCATAAGACCAAGCAAAAATGTCGCGAAATTCCTTAAATAAATCTGTGTATATTCGAATCTCTTCAGGGGAGCAACCAACTCCGATGAAAACATTCTCCATGACGCCAGGGGTTATGGGGATGTTAATAGGTATAGGTCTGACAATGGTTTCCATATTATCCTCAGCATAAAAAGAATGTGTAGCCAAAGGATTGATAGGACAATACCTATGTCCAGTCATAGTCAAAGTGAATTCCCCTGCTTCAATTCTGCTTAACTCTGGGAGGAAGTAAGATCTGTGATGGAGATCGTCCTAGGGTTTGTCTGGACTAGTCATTTCTTCAATGATTTCTTCGTCTAAGGGAAAGACTAATTCTAAAGAATCTGTATCAGCGAGGGAACCTTGAGCCCAAATAGGCTCTAGAATTGGATCTAACTCTTATGTAGGAGTCAGATCAGGGTCGGTGGAAGATTGATGGAATAAAGAGTAGGCCACTTCTTCCATGGAAAAGGGAATGGACATACCACAGTGCCCTGTCCCTTCCATCATGGCTGATGGAGAAGGAATAATCCATGGATCGTTGAAGTAAGTTGTGCGAAACGACGAAACTTGGAAAATCTCAACCTTATGGTGGTCAGATATGAACTTTGTTGGACAACTAAGAGGGGGGGGGTGAATCAGTTGTTACCATGCTTAAACAGTTATGCTTCTTTTAAACTTTTTTCCGATACACTAAATGATGATCACAATAATTCATGGAAATAAACAATGGCACATTCAGCATCAGTCACATATATGAGAAACACAGAGACAAATATTTCTTGAGGAAACCCATACAGGGTAAAAACCTCTTTTTCTTTATATGATAAGTAATGGTTACAATATTTACATTATCATACATATGAGAACCAACTCATAATGAGACTACAACCTCTGTTTAGAAAGCTGCAACTTGCTCAGAGCACCAACTCCATGTTTTCTCTAGCACCCACTAGAAGGAAGCACCAACTCCTTGGTTTTTCTAGAACCAACTAGAAGGAAGCACCAACTCCCTGGTTTCTCTAGCACCAACTAGAAGGAAGCACCAACTCCCTGTGTTCAAGAACCCACTTGAACCTTTGAGGACAACATTCCTCCCTAGCACCTCCCAACCACCCTGAAATATAAATATTTGCTTCTGAAACTTATTACAATGATATATTGTTCAACAATGGCTTACCCGACTTATCACTATTCTGCTGCATTTCATTGCTCTATCTGCCTCATTTCCTTTCTGCTCACATCCCTTGCATTGTCTGGTCTTCTGCCTTTTATGCTCTATGCTCCATATCCATTCTTTGCACAGTTCCTCTTCTGTGCTATTCAGCTACTGCACTCTCCTCCTTCTTCACACCTGTATCACCTTTACCAACAACACTCACTACAACCTCCAACAGCAACAACAACACATCTCTTCTATGTTCCATGTATTTATAGCTTTTGTGCACCTTGTGCATGCAGTGTTCACAATGCCTCTACATGTTGACTCTGCACTGTTATCCTCCACCTCTCGAGTGCTCTGTCTGATTATCATCGCGACTCTTCAGCTTCTCTGGTGTTTCACCCTGTGTGTCCAACATCACTGTATGTTATGCCAAGATTCCTCAGTCTCTCTAGAAATT
Source organism: Picea glauca (assembly GCA_000966675.3). NCBI lineage: Eukaryota > Viridiplantae > Streptophyta > Pinopsida > Pinales > Pinaceae > Picea > Picea glauca. The sequence continues at coordinate 785,696 of JZKD02S1862686.1, read as the reverse complement.
TAAGACTCTTTGTCTTCTCTGAGACATTTAAACTCTTGATCTTCATCGACCCTGATCGATGGTTCATGATCTTGGTGAATCAACGGTCCTGATCTCATCGTGATATCGCATCTCACTGTTCCTTCGTTGGATATTTTCATTACTCCAAGTCGCGATAGGCGAGACTCCGAGATGGAGCTCAGATCAATGGTCCACATATTTTGGTGTATTGATGGTCAGGATTTTATCGTGATCTCGCATCTCCTTGTTTCTTCACTAGAGATTCTCATTACTCCAAGTCGCGATAGGAGAAACTCCAAGATGGAGCTTTATGGTGCACTGATCTTTCACCATGCACCCTCTTGATCCAACGGTCCTTGATTAAATCGTGATATTGCATCTTCGTTGTTCCTTTGAATTACCAGTCAGTGAGATGACGATCTTTCACCATGTGTGATCCCCCGCGTAGATCCAATGGTCCTCCTGTGATCCAGATCCGACGGATTTCCTTCTCTCTCTACCTCGCGACCTCGCGATTTGGAGTACCCAATGTTTGGAATCTCAACCTGGGAACTCCCGAGTTCGTGAGATCTCTCGATCTCTCACCACCTGTCCCCCTAGATGGATGGATATAAATCTCTCACCACTTTGCCGCCTCGCGTCCTCATGCCTCACGACTTTGAACACCCAATACTTGGGCCTTTATCCTACGAACCCCCGAGTTCGCGAGATCTCTCCGATCTCTGCCACGCGTCCTTCACAGATGGATAGTCCTGATCTTCTCGCCACTTCACTGCTTCGCGACCTCGCGCCTCGCGACTTTGAACACCCAATACTTGGGCCTTTATCCTGCGAACCCCCGAGTTCGTGAGATCTCTCCGATATCTTCCACACATCCTTCACAGATGGATGGTCCTGATCTTCTTGCCACTTCGCTGCTTCGTGACCTCGTGCCTTGCGACTTTTAACACCAAATCCTCGGCTCTTCCACTCACGAGTTTCTAAGTTCACTCGGATCTAATGCCTGAGATCTATCCTTCTCTTCAGTGTGCACTCTTCTTGTTTTTATTCAGATCTAACGGCCCTCATGCTATCGGAGAATTTTGGATGGAATCCAACGATGAATGATGCTTCTCCTCCAAGTTTACACATCCTTCTTACTTGGAAGAATTTCGACTCTGAACTAATTCCTCCTGAGCCTACGTTGTTCCTATTTTTCCATCGATGCACATTCTGATCCTTCCATCTTCACTGTTGTACTTGGCATCAATGAAAAGCATACTCTATCTGTTAAACATTTGCCAACAAACTTAACATTACCTTGAGGAGGTGGGTAATCGAAAGTACCCATCAAAGGTGGGCAAAAACCAACCCCTATGTTGATGACACTGGGTTGAGGTTTATCAATCATTGGGACCGCAGATTCCCCCAATGAAGGGTCAGGATGGGAGAAAGAAAAATCATCAATGATCACGATCTGACCCTCGTGTGGAAACAATATGACCCAGAAAACTATAGCAAATATTACTTGCATAGCATAGGTTCAACTCCTCCTTAAAAAGATATTGTAGTTGAGATATGTGTCGACCACTTCAACCTCGACACACATGGGTTTCCCACCTAACTGCATGGGTAAAGAGGGGATAATGCCATGTGGTCAGAACGAACGACCTTCAAGTGCGGTAAGAAGAGTAGGTGATGGAAACAAAGCAGGTTGTTTGATGGCCTTCCAACATGCCAAAGAAATTACACATGTTGAGGCACCCTCATCAACCACCGTGCGAAAAATGTTCTGAGTAAAAGTTTTTTTGGTGTAAGCCACTACTATCTGGAATGATACGTGGCAAGGGAGACGAGGTTTTAAGTCGGTTGTATCAAGCATGATCATACCCGAATTACAAGTATCGGCAGATCCTAAAGCGGGTAACAGAGCCTTTCTCTGGGAATGGAAGCTTTGGAGGACTTCCAAAGTAGACATCGCACAAGGGGTTTGAGACAAATTCTCCACCACAGAGTAGTTATGGGCCACCCTTGCATTTGGGTTGTGAGAAGCTTTCTTAAACACACCTTTTGGGATGTGTGTCATGGTTTCTCCCAACGTCTTCTCGATCTAGAGAGGAAGATATGGGGTTTCATCTTCTTTACCTTTCTCAGAGGTTCTTGGATTGATGTAATCATGTGCTCTAGTCGATATATAGGCATCACCTTTCATCATATACACATTCACGGATGCAGGATTGTTTGAAGACGGAGGGGGTCCTTGACTACCCCCTTCAACTCTTGTAGAGACTTGAGTTATATTTTGGCCATGTTGAAATGGGTTTGTTAACACAACAGGTTGTTGTTGTGACAATAAAATTTGGGCCTCTGCAAGCCAAGGGCACTGGTGAGTCGGGTGGTCTTCCACACACAGATTACATGGATACTTCAAATTATTTTTTTTGGTGTTTCCCCCGCTAGCATTATTAGTGGGTTTCTTATCCCCCTTACCCTTCTTACGTTGTTTCTTCTTTCCATCAGGCTATTGGGTGGCCTTCGGATTTGTCAATTCCACACTATGTACATCCAACGTTTGGGTCGGGGGAGCAGTCGGAACAATAGTATGGCTGGCCGTTGTATGTTGTATAGACAATTGTTGCAATTGTTTCGTCAGTTGTTCAATGGGATTTGTTTGTGCTGAACCAACAATACCATTGGCATGTGGTCCATCTCTTTTTTTGGTTTTATCAAGTACTGATCGTGGCACATCCAACACGATTTCATATAGTAGACCAGACTAAGAATAAATTAGCTCACGTTGTTGAGCTCACATGATTGCATCTTCTTCGAAAAAAACTCATGACGTTGCAACGTCTTTGGATCACTCTGGGACCAAAGACTTAAGGAACCACTCAAGAAGGAATGTTGGTGGGACTAGAACCTTAATCAAACTCTTCCGACGTCTCCATTCTTGGATGTGATTAGATATATGGTCTGTTTTTGTCTGTTCGAAATTGGCCAGAAATTATGTGCCAACATCATATCTCACAGGTAATTGGAAATGGTTTAGGAAATCCATTGCCAATTTGCTGAAGGAAGAGTATCTTGAGCAGTCAAGCTCAATGTACCATTTTGCAACACCCCCAATGAGATTACGTTGAAACAATCGCAACTATACGGAGTCGTCTTTCAATGAATTAGACGAGCACCAAAGGTGAAAAGTGGCCACATGATCCCCTATATCTTCATTAAGCTTGGCTTTGAACTTTGGTATGTTTGAAGGAAACTTCATCGGCATAGGGGGCCTACGTGGATCGTGACAGATAGGGTCATTCAACAATCTTGGTAAGTCTGGAAAATGCAAGGTTTCCAGGAAAGGTAGTTTGGGTTGTTGGTGATAACCATGGAAAAAGGGGTCTGGAGTTTGAATGGCACCAGGTTGCCAGGAAAAGTTGGGTTGCTGGCCTAGGTTTTGGTAAAAACCATGGCCTTTACCAGTGTATGGATTCTGCATTTGAGGAGACATCATCGGATGATTCCCAAAATAGGACATGGATGGTTGGATGTGCATTACATTCAGAGGACTTTGGGAAGGGTTGCCCCATGCCGATCCCATGGGAATAGGTATTGTACCTTGCCCAGGGTTCCATTGGTTGTGAAAAGAGTTTCCCCCGATTGACAGTCCTGATGAGGGAACTGATCCCTGCCAAGAATTCCAAGGTCTTGGTCCAGAAGAAGTTCTTGGGTTTTCCCCTTGTGCAGGAATAATACCCTGCATAGGATTAGGTTGTCTATAACCAGGATTGCCCCCAGTCAGGAAAGCAACTCACAAGAAAGCGTTGTTACCAAATGCACTGAACAAAGAAAATGATGTTGAACTTACTGACATATTATGAGAAGTTGGTCCTTGAATCCTTGCTCCAAATGAACTATGGTTTGTGTTCGGCCCGACAGAATGCTGGTGGGCACTGCTGAGAAAAGGGGACGAAGGAGGTATATGACCTCCTCCATAAGGGAAAGCATTAAAGGGAGCTGAAGTGCCCCCCATGGGTCCTTGCAGAAGAGCGTTAGAGCTCCCTACCCCAAGACCTAAATTCTGTAAAGTGGAGTAGGAAAATACAGGGCTTATACCTGAGCTAGGCATCCCGTATGAGAAAGGAGGGCATGTCCCACTATGCATGAAAGAAGTAGTGGTCGTCGCCAAAGACGGGATCAGACCAATGCTCGAGGTAGAGGCAGTCGAGACCATGGTGTCTCATACCGATGACGGTGGGTTAGGAGGTGGAACACCCCCTTGTGGTGACAGTCGTAGTGGGAATAGGAGAATTTCCAGAAGAAGTGGCAACGTTTGTTTCCATTGCTCTGTGTGACAATGTCTGGTGCTCGTAAGGATAAATCTGTACGATGATGGGTGTTGAAATATCAATCGTTGGAGTTTTGGATGGACTAAGAGCTTCCGTTCCAAGGTCTGAAATGGTTGGTTCCTCTGGGAGTTGGTCGGGCACAGTTTCCTGTGACCTGGTTGTTTCAAAAGACCCTTGCTGGTCTATCTTTCACCTTAGTGGTGGCGGAGGTGGCTCCACTGTAACCGGTGATAAGCCAATAAGACTTCGTGACCGACGAAGCTCGTGATCCTCCACTGTGTAAGAATATCAAAGACACACTAGGGATTTTTATTCATTCAAAAACAACACACACTAGAAAAAGTCCCTACGAGATAAAACAAGAAAAGACTAAACTAGTTGGAAGAATAGTTACAACAACCAACACTAGAGAAACTTACTAGTGCAAGTGAAACTCGAATACGGAAGCACCATATGAGTATACTCTACAAAGTGTGGCCCTATGTCTATCCTAGGTAGCGCGGTCTATGCCCACAGTCACCTGTGTAAGTCCCTAAAATAATGGCAACTAGGTTTCTAGCGCGTGAACAGTCACTAGGCAGGTACAATAAACAGTCGGGTGGACCACAATGAGCAGGGTATCAAGCCTGAAACCTATCAATGGTATCGAAATCAAGTGGCGTGGAAGACAACTGAGGATCTTGAATGGATTCGAGACCCATGAGGCTCCATGGAAAATGAAATCGATGGAATCCCAAAACAAGCCCTCTATATGTGTTCCCCACTACGCTTGGTCTGGCTTTGGAGGGGTTATCTCCGCTACCTTTCTGCACATGATCTATTTTTTATCCTCTGTGTTAGAGGGGGGTCCCAGATAACTTTCACGATACTAGACTTTTAACACTCCCTAGCACAGACTCTTATGTATGTTTTGCATCCTTAAAGAGTTTCCTCTCCAACCTAAATCAAGGCTCTAGCCTAGACTAGTTGATGGACCCTGCAAACATAAAGTCTAGTTGATTTTAATTAATCGTTAAGTTTTTATGGCTTGTCTTACGTCAAATGTTATGAAAGTGAAACTAGTGATTTTTTAAGAGACGAAAGAAAAGATACACAGAAATCTCGAAACAAAACAACTTCTTTTTGACAAAATTTTTAATCAACTTTTCAAACTAAAATGTTTTCTAAGATCTTTGAACAGTAAACTCAAAACAGGATTTCGCTCGACTACGAGCTACTTATTTTCCTAAGTAAACAACCAAGAACTTATGAAAGAAATTTTTTTCTCGGTTACTATTGCAAACCAACAACTACTTAACCAATAAATAAAAGATTTTTTATTTATTTAATGCTCACAAAGCAAAACGGAAAAATGACAACAAGTAAAGAGCAAGAAAACTTCTAGCCCGAGCGCAGATTGCAAAGAGTCACTAACAATAACACACCAAATGATGAAATCATACTCTCACACTTGTCTAAAAACCCTATGAAAGAAAACATTTTAGGAAAACTTTTTAATGAAAAATAAAGCTATTGTTGTAATTAGACCTAAGTTGTCGACTACTATGAAAAAGACCAAGATTAAATCAAGGAAATCTATGAGAGGTATAACTCTTGATAAGGAAGAGGATGATTTCCTCTCCTTAAACAAAAATTTTCTCAATAGGCACGCTACTGACAGTTCAATAGCCAACATGTGCACACGAGATATGTAAGGTCAGAGCATGTGTACACGCATGTGGGCCTAATACAGGTCCCGTGTACCTCTAAAATTCTTCAAAAATGAAAAAAAAAAAAAGCAATTAAACACTTGTAGAGACTACTGGTATTGACAATCAGAGTCCCTTGAAGACTCAGAAACTTACTTTGAACGAAAAGAAAAACAATTCAAGGAAAATTTCATAGAACAAAACCAATCTGAGGTGGTACCTAAGCTACAAACTACAAAAATAGAGACCAGAATGAGATCCATAAAACCCCTGAGAAGGATCACTTTTGACAGGGGAGAGGATGGATACCTCTCTAAAAAACAATTTTCTGAACTCAGACACGCGACTGACACTTCATCAGCTAGCGTGTGAACGCGGGTTGTGTGAAGGTAGGGAACGGGTACATGAATGCAGGCCTTATATAGGTCGCATGTACCTCTGTGACTTCATTAAAATAAAAATCAGCTAAGTAAAGAAATCATGGAATACTGGTATGGAAGAACAAAATCCCTACTAGCTCAGACTCTTGCAGAAACTTAGAAAAAAGGTAATGAAACCAATTTAAAACTACCAAAGATGTATCCCCAGAAAATCCGAGAGATCCCCAGTATGGTCACTAATTTTGTTGTAGGTTTGAAATCCCTCATATGGACTAGCACTAAGGGTTTTATCATGCATGCAGAAATGACCTAAAGCTTTCTACTTTCTACCATCATCCCATGTCTAAACCCCATTATTCCTCTACAAATACAATGTTAAAGAGATCAAGTTGTTGTACCTTATTTTCCGTGTTTGATGTAGATCCCTTTTCATGCTTGGTCACTCTTCGACTGCAACTCTCCTGCCAGTGATGACCTGCATTCACAAAATACAAATGAAGAACTCCACATGCATTTGATCTATGAACTAATGGGTTAGATATTTAGTCAACATGTAATCAATATTCAAACAATGAAAACCTCATATGGCGGGACGAGAAAATTACTTCTTTTATTAATCTCACAACAATACCTTACAATAGTGAGATCGGCCACTACTCCTCGAATCTAGTCCTGGGATCCTCTTCAACTGTTCTCCAACTCCTTTTGTATATGCTTCTCTTCAGACAATAGTTTCAAAAGGTTGAGGCAAGGGGAATTCTAATTCGGGTAGAGTTTCTTTACTATGAATTTTCCTCCTTTCAAATGGGACCCCTACCCCTTCTTTTATAGGCTAGAAGGAGATAGGTATTTGGTTGAGTGACTGGCCATGCATGGTCGAAAGGTTTAGTTAACTTACCCAAAACTGTGTGTTCCATCAACAACTTTCCATTTTTTCATGTTTTTGTAGGTACACATGAGTTGTAGTAGGTCGGATAGCATGTACACATGGGTTGTAGTGGAGTAGGGCGTGTGTGCCTTTAAAAAGGGTGTTTTTTAGAAGAGTTGTTCAGTACTAGCTTAGAAAAGAAGGAATATGAGATGGCTTGATGCTAGCAAAGCATGTCTAGTGAAAATTAGGGTTATAACATATACCCCCTAATGTGTGAGGTCAGAAGAGCATCTGATGGCCGAAATACAATATCAATCTTTATCAAAGTACCAAACTAGTGAGCCTAGGGACAAGAATTCGAGAGGTGCCATCTGCAAAATAAAAATTGTCTCATCGAGGCAGGCATACCCATGCTCAGGATGAAATAAAATCATGGTTTCCAATCAAATACACTGCAAATCCATGTCATATAACTATATAAAGTGTAGCCGCGAGCAATACACAACGGATCTACATCTCGAAATCAAAAAGTTATACATGTATAGTATCCATCTTCTAGAAGCTGATAAGGCCTGATGGCTAGAGATGAGGTCTTCAGAGCTCGGGAATCAACTTCAAAATCTTCAAAACTCAGGTAGGAGTGTAATATGAGTGTACGACTTCACTACCCATAGGTCTTCGATGGATCGTCGGGCATGGACTAGAGGATCTTGATGATCAGACTAAAGGCTTCATTGATTTTGAACAAAGACTTGATTGGACTTTTGGGATGGTTTGGCATGAGGGCAAGAGACAAACTGCAGAGGGGTCAACTCAAGATTGGTAAAAACTTTCCTTGGACAATAGAACAACAAATGATGAGACTTAGGCATCATGGCATTAACATAAGTTCACGATGCAAGAGGCGATGCAAACTTTCCATATGTTTGGAAGAATAACAAACTAGAGAAGGACATAGCTCTATGTAGCGAGAATATATTCCTAAGTTCATATTAAATCCTAGAGCTTGACGAACAAACGGAAGGATGTGCTTTTCCCAAGGGTGACTCATTGTGCTTCCAAATAGAAAGAAAATACTTTTCCCTTCCTCTTTTTGGGGTATATTTGATTTTTTTTGTTTGTCTTTTTCAATAATCATGGAAAAAGAATAAAAGAATGCTACATTAAAAAGGAGGAATATGTTTTTGACTTCTCAAAGAGGTTTAATATAATGTATAATAAAATTCCCATTGAGATTAAGCCTACAGAAACCTGTGCAAAGATTACTTATTCTAGTGCTTTTGACCCTCTTTTCTGCCTCCTGTTAAGAGAAATAAGAGCTACCTCCTTGGCTCATATGTAAGATGCATCCATTGAATTAGAATCTAATATATTGGAAGTTGATAAGATTAGGAGTAAGGCTGATAGAGACAGAAGAAAGGGTAGGTCTGAAGGTTCGACTTCTAGTTCCTTTGTTTCCCCCCCTTAAATGGATGAAGTAACCAATCTACTAAAGTCACTTTCTACTAGAATAGAAAGGTTCAAATTGGAAGGAAAGAAGAGCTATAGAAATCCCCAATTGCTAATAATATGGGTAGTTTCAAAATACCAACTAATGCCCCTCAGACCATCCAAAGCAATGTTACCAGAACCGAATTGGTCGACCCCAAAAACCAGAACCGGAAAAAAACCGGATCAAAAAACCGGTCACTAAAAATACATAAAATATTCAAATTTTTGAAAAACAAATACATATTCATGCGCATCCATGTGAATCCAAACCATTATACACAAATTTGAAAAGTTTCTCATATATATTCATGTGCATCCATGTGAATCCAAATTCCAAACCATTATACACAAATTTGCAAAGTTTCTCATATATATATATATATATATATATATATATATATATATAACAAGTAATAGTGTATAAAACCATAATAGCACTAAGAGTAAGTGCACTCCATGAGTCCATATGAATAGCCGAATCAAAATACATCATCAAAAAGGCTCTAAATGGCCAAAAATAACTCTAGAGAGTCAGAGACTACACAATCTAATAATCTGAATCTGCATATTGAAAGGAAGACTTAGAGGACTCAGAGTCATCATCTACATTCACAACATGAGTAGACTGAACAGGGGGATTCTGAGCCTGGCTTGATTCCCCTGGTCTAGAAGGCAAAGATACAGGTGCAACATCAGTGGCCACATTCTCCTGATGTGGCTCAAGATCCAAATCCATCCAAGAAAGGTCTTCATGGTCAAAAGATGCTAGCTAAGTATCCACAACCCAATCTGATCATGGATCAATATCATCCAAGAATATGTTTCTAGATTCAGGGGTCTTGTTCATCAATTGGTTGCACCTCAACCTACGGTTATACTAAACAAACACCATATCATTAAACTGTTTTTTCTCTAAACGGTTTCTCTTCTTGGTGTTTATACGCTAAAAAACACTCCAGTTGCATTCACACCCAGAAGCACTGCATGTCTGGCTCAATATACGAACTACAAATTTATGCAATTCATGGCACTAGCTACCAAATTGCTGCCACCAATAAGCTGCATGTAAAGACAAAAGAGATTTAGTAAAGGATTTTGAAAGTTTGATTTAATTTTTTCCATGAATAATATAATTGAAACTTTAAAAGACTTTACAATTACGTACCTGGTGGATCTCTTGCTCTACTTTGAACAACCATAGCCATGCCAAAGGTACCAATACTCTCATTGAAATGCAAGAGTTTGTTTTGTATCTCATCTTGTTTATTGGAATCAGGGACCATGCGCTCAATGCATTTGTATAATCCTTCTTTTACCTCCCCATCTGCTTCAAAATATTTTGTGTAATGGTACCTTTCAAAGTGTTAAAACTTAAGAGTTAATGAGTTTGAACTTTGAAACATTAGCTAAAGTTTAAACATTTGTGAAATAAAATTTAATAATATCTCTTAAAAACTTTGAAATTACTTACTACTTACCTAGGATTCAAGTAATATCCTGCATCATGTAAAGGCTGATGGAGTTTTTTATTCCATCTTTCATCAATGATTCTCCACAAAGGAAGATACTTTTGCCTTTTACCCTGATATGCTTCCTTTATTGCCTCCTTGGCCTGATCCATGGCCTCATAAACAAAACCCATGGTTGGTTTATCACCATCCACCATTCTCAAGACTTTCAAAAGAGGTGCACTAAATAGCACTATCTCCTCTGCCCTTTTCCAAAATGATTTCTCATACACTTTTTCAACAATTTCTTTGCCTTCGACCTTCTTGCTCCATTGAGATGAATTCCACTAAGAAAATTCATTGCAAAACATGTGATAGCTGACCTAACAAGCTCTCTTCCATCAGTGTTTTCTCTCATAAGGTTCAAAACCCATGAGTGGTTATAGATGTACCTTGTTATGCTTTTACCTTGTTCCACTATTTTTTTCACCCATTCAATTTTCCCAATATCCTCAAGCATGAGGTCCAAGCAATGGGTTGAACATGGAGTCGACCAAATGGTACGATGCTTCTCCTCTAACATCCTTCCAGCTGCAACATAATTTGCGGCATTATCTGTGATAACTTGTAAAACATTCTGCACCCCCACCTTCTCAACTACTTCATCCAAAAGATGAAATAGTAAATTTGCATATTTCACTTGAACAGATGCATCCACTGATTTAAGGAACACAGTTACTTTAGGGAAAGAAATAAGGAAGTAAAGAATGGTGTGGGATCGTTGATCAGTCCATCCATCAGACATGATTGTGCACCCTATTTTAGACCATGACTCCTTGAACTCTGTGAGGTATTCCTTTACTCTTTCAACTTCAATTTTTAACATATTCCCCCTAATATCCTCATAACCAGGTCCCTTGAAGCACGATCCACATGAATCTACATCATCCAACATAGGTTGGTAATAAACAAACCTTGCAACATTGAAAGGTATGTATGCATCATACCACCACCTAGCAATGCATTCCCAAGCAGCCTCCATTTCTATCTTCTTCCATTTGGCATCAATAGTGGGTTGAGAACCAGGGGTAGTGCAGGGTAAAAAAAATGATTCAAGGTTACCACGAGGCATTTTGGATCCTGATGCACTAGCACCACTTCCACCAACATGTTCTACTTCTTCCCTAGGATTGGTATAAGGATCATGCCCAGGGATTGGGAAAGCAGAGGATTCCTCAAAACTAGGTATTCTATCTTGAGGATCATTATCAAATCTAGTTCCACCACTACTTCTCCCCACCTCTTTTCGAACCTTCTTATTCTTGGCTTTATCTACTTGATAGCTTTCAAGAAGGCCCATAATCTCAGCTTTTAGTTCATTAGGAACTTCTAAGCATGGTTTTATAG